>OZ010585.1:20513529-20593529 GCA_963932145.1 Acanthosepion lycidas
CGGACCTCACTCCAGACTTCAGACTGAACGGTATTTAGTAACCCGCCCACGAGGGCATCATGTGGCACAAGGCCGGTTTAACGTGGAATCTACGAGCCCGTGGGCTCGGCCAAAAATATGCCAATCAGGCGGTCAGCCGGTCGCCCGACTTCGGGCTGAACGGTATTTAGTCACCCCCACGAGGGCATCATGTGGCACAAGTCCGGTTTAACGTGGGATCTCCCAGCCCGAGGGCTCGGCTAAAAATATGCCCATTGAACCCGTATAAACGGGTTCAGGGTCGGTCTACCACCCCGAAAGAGACTCCGCCGTTCGGCGTAGCCTCCTTCGGGTTCCTCCCCGCCCGTAGGCAGAGAGTTCAGCCGATCAGCCGGTCGCCCGACTTCGGACTTAACTCTATGCTTCCTCTTGAGGTGCAGTGTTTATTACGTATGGAATAGTCCATTATGTTATTATGGGTAAGGTCCCCTAACACCTTCACTACCTTCTGTATGAGTTTTTGTAGTTTTCTTTCAGCGTCATATATCCTTTGACATATAATTAAGTATTTTTGTTATTCATTTTTTGGTAGTTATCACTATTTTAAAATGTGGTATTATTATTAAGTATTTTTTCTTCCTTCATCTTTGCTGATCATTTCTGTTTTAAAACTTGCCATATTATCAAGGATTTTATACTATTTTTTAGGCACTCTCGTTTTGTATGACGCGTGGCCGAGTGGTTAGAACGTTCGCTTTCTGACCATGAGACGTGGGTTCGAATTTCACCATGGTCCATTTGTCAGGAAGGCGATTTCCTAATGTTGTCGGACTGGATCGAGGTCGATCACACCGTGTGGCACATTTGGAAAGTGCCTGGAAACCATATCACAGGTTGACCCAAGCCTTCTGAGTGAAATTGGGTAGGATGTCGATAGCTGTGCTAGTACGAAGCCACAAGTCATCATGACCGAGGGTTTGGGCGCGCTGGCCTTGTTCAAATTGTTGATCACGCTAGATAACATACTCTCTCCCAGAAACTGTAACTAAGGTCTGCTCGGCATAGTTGCAGTATAAACCACAGGTGGGCTCTTTGGGTGTTGAGCAAACACAAAATGTACCTGAGCGAGCGTCCGCAATAGGGATTGGCTTGCCGCCCTAGTAGAAGAGTATCCTCGAATACGAGTGGCCAGCTATTATTCGTTAATTATATTTTGCTACTTTTTTGCTTTAGTTGTTTTTTCAATCTAATTTTACATATTCAAGTAAATTTCAAAATATAAAGTAAATCAAAATAAATCGTTTAAACATGAAGCAGCAGAATGTGCCTCACCCTAGATCATGACAGGTGCAGGATTGACCTGAGGTATCCTCTCAACCACCGTGCGCAGATCCACGTGATCAGCTTCATTGTACCTGGAATACAGGCGTGGGTAAGAACTGTACGGCATATATATATAAACAGCCACCCTAGAGAGAAGAAGAGCAGTATCTCAATCATCTCACATGTGAGTGTACGGTTTATGTTTCTGATGGGTGTGCAAGTGGTCGCGCAAGCACACAAACACTCACACACTGGCTGGTAGTAATTGATGAAGTCCGGTGTTAAATAAAGTGTAATTTTACGTAGGAGAGATTAAAGACTTCCGCTTTCATGATTCGTTAAGAGGACGTCATTACACTTAATTTTATTTAAATTTATGTATAAAACAAATTTTCTAAGCACGTAGATGCCTTCTAATTACCGTTCGTTGTCGATGACGTTATAGGCCGTCTTTTCAGATGAAGCCGTCCGGTGGCCTTCATGGCTGGTTAGGTTCTTGAGTGGCTGTGTAGACCAACACGTAAACGACACCATTTCTTGTAGTTAAGGCATTCGAGAAGGTCTTGGATGATAGCAGAGAAAGGGTTTAAAATTAGTGGTACCAGGTTTAATTTTGTCAGAAGAAAACATTTCTTGAGAACTCGATAAGTTTTGAACTATAAGAGACCCACATAGTAATCATTTTACATCGCTAAACGAAACGAAATGAAGACCTAATGTGTTTGCAAAAAAAAACAAAAAAACATCTGTATGCAAGAAAGATAGCAAAGATAACATCTACTGCAAAAGAAATTAGAGCGAGACAGTTTTTATCTTGAGGAGAAATATTTTATTGTCTTTATAAACCAATTTTAAGTCTTCACACAGAAAAAAACTACAAAAACTCCTACATAAAATAGTGAATAAAATCGATGAAAAAAAATTAAACATTAATTGCAAGAAGAGAGAAGGCATGGTTGTAAGCAAAGGGTTGAGCCCAAAGTACCAACTGAAAATATCAAAATGGAAACTGAAGCTGTTGTACCATTTTCCCTTTTATAATCTATTACACGTACAAATTTCTGTCCCCAAATATAATTGACATCCTATTCAGAAATATGAATTGCTTACTAGTATCTAATATCTACTAGCCATTGTCTCACCTTCACCGTTTTTCTTCTACTACATGTTTGAGTCTTTTAAGTGATTCTGTGAGAATTATATGCCCTTCCAGGATTCATTAATGACGCCCACAATCTTAACAATACAAGATATTCAGATGACGGAATGCTAATAACAGAGATGGAAAGAAAACTACAAAAACTTCTACAGAAGACAGTGAAGGAAAGCGAGGTTTTATAGAAAATGGAAACAAAAAGGAATTTTATACTTAACACCAGGAAGAGAAAACTGAACTGCTTAGGAAATAAGGAAAGAGGACTTGGAAGATCTGATACTCACAGGACAGATTGAAGGCAAGCGGGACAGATGAGGAAAACATACTTAGTGATGACGGAACAAGGTTTAGGAGAAATAACCAAAAGACAAAATTTATTAAGATACAAGGGACAGAAAGTTGTGGAGAGCCATGATCGGCTATGTTCTGAAGAGACATGGTAAATAAATAAGACTATGAACCGTACTCAAATATTAATTCTTTTTTTTTTAACATACGTGTGTTAGCACGTGCGATACCCTGTCTTCATCAGCCGCCGACCAGGAGTGATATCACGGTTTCGGTGGCTATGGAGGGACCGCCACCCCTGGCGCCACCAGCAGCGTTTGCCACCAGGCAGGGTATGAAAATAAGCTAACTAATCGTTCCTTTAAGTAAAATCTATCTGCAATGAAAGTTTCCTGAACGCGTTTGCCGTTATTGATGGGCACGTAAAAATCGTTATAGACGACCACGCAAATATCTCACTTGCGCATATTAGGTCGTGATGTTGCGCGCATTTTATTTGCTTGTTTTGATCTCGACCAAATCCAACTTGACGCGTGTTGAACAGTTTTTTGAATGCGATGTGAAACGCTTTTCAACCAACGGCCAGTGATGCCTATTTTTTAAAGTGTTCAGTTAGATTTACGTTAGGAATATTTGTTCCATATCACGTGACGTCCGCATCTCGCGACGGACGTTACTTGTAAACAAACAGTTATTTCTAAAGAAAGATTGAGGCCAATCTGAAATATCAAATATATATACAAATAAATAAATACTTTCATAAAAAACATTATTTTTTTAATTTGCAATTTTTTTCTATATATATCTACATATATAGATATTTTTCTATATATACGTGGCTTCTCATTATGCTATATATATATATATATATATAATGTAATGAAAAACAAACCACTTTAAGGTACCATTACGATAATTTATTTTACCTAAATCCTTTTTTAAGGATTCAGGATCATCAGGTAAAACTTCCAACAGCGAATTGTGAGGAAAAAAAAAAAGAGGAATTTTCCTCTCAATTGGTTGTTGGAAGTTTTACTTGATGATCCTGAATCCTTAAAAAAGGATTTAGGTGAAATAAATTATCGTAATGGTACCTTAAAGTGGTTTGTTTTTCATTACATATTAGCTCTGTCCTCACATTGAGCTCTCAGGATTTCATCCTCTTTGCATTTACCAATTCGGTTTACCAAGTTCCTTATAACTTATATATATATATATATATATATATATATATATATATATATATATATATATTACCACAGAACGTTACAGATAAAATCTCTACAAATGTTTCTGACGTATTATGCAGTTAGATTTATTTAATAAAAAAAGATTCACCTAGACTAGATACAGAGAAATGGATTTCCCAAGTGTTTGTTTTGGTTTGTTTTGTTTTATGCCATATCAACCTCAGTAGGTTATTTAATGCCGACAACTTTTTTTCCTGGTAATATTTTGTTTTGTCAAAAATCTATTTCTGGTAATATTTTTTTCCTCAAAAATGTATATCTAGTAATATTATTTTTAAAAATGTATTGATGGTAATATTTTTATTTCAACCACGTATTGCTGGTAATTTTTTTTCAGAAACATATTGCTGGTAATAGTTTTTTTCCTTGAAAAATTTATTTCTGGTAATAATTTTTTACAAAGTATTTCTGGTATTAAAACCTATACTTACACTTTCATAAGGCTTTTTACTTCAGTTTGAGGGTTAACTATTTGCCCATAGCTGGGACCTCAACAGATGCTACCACCCCGGGTCAAGGTGGACCTGGGAACACCAGCAATTAAGAGGTGGTTTCATGCTCTTCAAAACCTCCTGATCAGAGGCCTTGCTGTTGGACGTAGTCTATCATCTTACCCTGGACGCAGATGTAGTTTATCGTCATACCGAGGACGGATTCCCCAAGTGTATAATTTATCAAGTAGAAGTCTTATCCTATTGACATATATGGAATTATATATCAACCGAAAAGTGGCAATGAAACAAGTAACGGTAGGGATAGAACTTCTAACATTTCGTGGAAATATGTATATAATAGCCTAATTCAATCAATAACTCAATCATTATCTCCTGGCCATTATTAGTCCCTTTCTACGTGATTTTTAAAGCATTTCTATATTTTCTAGTATAATATTTACGCTATATAAATATATATATATATATATATATATATATATATATATATATATGATAGGGTAAGGACCAAATAGGAAAGGTTTATAAATCTAAGAAGTTTAGCTTATATTAAGGCCTTATTAGAGATTGAGATATGGAGAAAAAGGATGAAAGAGAAAATTTTATTTTTCTCTACTTCTCATTTATAAGTAAAGCGTCAATAAAAGCGAAACATGTTAGATTTATAAGCGTCTTCTATTTGTTTTATATCCTATCATTCTGTCGGATTCCGAGCCATATTTGATATATATATATATTTGCTCCCAATTACATGCACACACACACACACACACACACACACACACACACACACACACATATATATATATATATATATATATGTACACAAGTATAGCATCGGTGTATACGGAATAAATTCCAATAACCAACAAATACTATTCTTAAAAGAGTGCTCAATACAGAGTAGAGCAAATATAATTATTCATTCAAAAATTATAACATAAATATATAAAAAATCACTACAAAAATAGCCATTTTGTTTCAACGTTATTTTTGTAGTGATTTTTATGCTCTGTAAATTTACATTGAACACTGTTTTATAAAAATAAAAAATATCAATAAGAACACCGGATTATATATCTTACTGTTCTTTCTTCTTATATATATATATATATATATATATATATATATATATATATATATATATATATATATATATTAATATATATTAATGCATCCTAACTATAAGCAGGATGCAAACACATAATGCTTTTGAGACACACATTTTCCTCCCGATTCTCAAAATATACATCTATGTTCTGTATGGTAACATAAATAAAAACAATTTTAATGACATGTATTAAAATCCGACAGATTTTTTAATTTATTTGTTTAAACGTTATTTTTTAAATGGATAATCATATTTGAGTAGAAGCTCTGTATCCTACGTGGCTAAGTTGGTTTAAGGCACATCAGGTCCACTGACGCTTTCCGTAAGGGGACGCAGGTTCGAATCCTGCCGGGGGAAGCTTATTTTTCTAACAAAATTTCTCGTATATTCAGGCCAGTAGATGTACTGTTTAATAAATAAATGTATCAACCCAAATTTGAGTATTATTGTAAAAAATAACGTTTAAACAAATAAATTTTTAAAATTCTATACTAAATTTAATACAACCAAATTAGTCACTCATAACAATTCTTCTCCGTCAACTGGCGTTTTACAAAAGACAAACATCGTATATCAATTTAACTGTCCTTTGGGAGATTGCATCTCTGACAAAAGTCTTAATAATATGTATATTGTTTTTACTACAACGACTATGACGAGAATGCTTACGTTTCACTTAAGAGATGATAATTCAATTTCAGAGTATTAAAAGGTATACTGACGCCCACATTCACAGTTTAGACAGATATTAGTAAAAAATACAACAGTACTTCACCTAGATGATAATATGCAAAAAATAAAAAATTCTAGAAGTTCATTATATAAGAGAATTGCGGCCAAAAATAAAGTCAGCTATGAGTATAGCAACAACCTTCTTAAATGTTTATAGCCAAAGTTTTTGAAATACTAAATTATAATTGTTAAAAAATACAAGTAAAAAAATCTTTTAAACCAATAAAAATTTACACCAAAAATGGCATGGGTTACCTCCCTTGCAAATTTTTTCAATTTTACGGTTTTTATGCACACAAATTCACAGACGTTGAACCCCTGAAGATGATCTCGGGCGAAATTTAAATTTTTAGGAAAAAAAAAATTATTTGAAAGAGAATTTTGGAATTTTTCTTGATCAGTTTTCTACAACTATCAAGAAATTAATAAATAGACATAATACGTCGAAATTATTTAACCAAACATGCTTGTATATATATATATATATATATATATATATATATATATATATATATATATATATATATATATATATATATATATTAGGTTGGTGCAAAAATAATGTCGTTTTCCCACATAGTAACATATGTGTGAAAACGACATTATTTTTGCACCAACCTAATACATACATACATATATATATATATATATATATATATATATATATATATATATATATAGATAGATAGATAGATAGATAGATAGATAACTAAACTCGTTTCGAAAAACCCTCGAATTTTTGATTTGCAAATAATCAAATCAATCTCGAGGGAAAAAAAGGTTTTAAAAAAAGAAAGAGCTACAAACATGAACTACTGTCGAACAAATCGCACTGAAGCCCAAAGAAAAAACTCCGATACGAGTAGACAACTAAGTAACAAAAGAGCATACTTTCCCTGACGATCCATTTAGGTGAAACCTAGGTAGGTTTGTCTGGCTCACTAGGTGTATATATATATATATATATATATATATATATATATATATATATATATATATATATATATATAATCATTATTTTTTAATCTTACATTGATAGAAATATTTAATATGTTAGTGTAAGAATTAATTAAATTTCAGCAGTGGAATATTAGTAAAGTCAGTGTAAAGCAATAAGAAAATGCTAAATCTTGGTTAATTCTTACGAGGAGGGATGGTGGTAGTTACCGCTCACGAGTACAAATAATGGCAGGAAATTGAACTGATTTCATTTTAAGTGTCTGACGATCGGTTCTGTTGAAGCAGCGACACATAATGTCGCAGGCTCCATCAACTTGAAAATTTTTTTTTAATGCGCTTTTATTTGTCACGCTTTAATAAGATCTAAATTTAAATGACACTATATGTGGCTCTATCCTTGGGATATTGAGCACTATAATTAATATCATTCATTATAACCTGTATTTAGTTGGAATCAGATTTAAATAAAGTAATTGTTTCTTATATATATATATATATATATATATATATATATATATTTTTTTAAGGTATGCTGTATATATATATATATATATATATATATATATATATATATATATATATATGTATGTATATAGTTTTAAGATATGGTATATTTATGCGTTAAAATGTTCAATATCAGGGACATGGATGTAAATATATATATAAAAGAGAATATAAACGATTCTTGACTGCAGTGTCCGCTTATATATATATATATATATATATATATATATATATATATATATATATATATATTAGAATACATATATGTATTCTAATATATATATATATATATATATTAGAATACATATATGTATATATTAGAATATGTCAGAAATAATAATTTTACCACCAGTTACTTTTAGAATTGTCTCAAAGATTCTTTTCATTACACTTCAAAATTGTTATGATGCGGAAAGAAACCATTTCCTGTAAAGAGAACCGCATCTAAATTGGGATTTTTTGTGGGGATCGATTTGTAGTAAATAAATAAGCTACCCAAGAGAGCTGGATTTCATTAATGACTACAGGGAATGGAAATCATGATATCTGCTTCTCAGAAGAAAAACATTGATTAATGCAGCAACAGTTTTGCTAGATAAGCCACGGTAACACTGCTTGAAATTTTTCTATTGTAGTTGACAGATAATAGCATCTGTCTTATAACACTGTCACTAGGAAACAGTCCTGTATTTATCAATTGATCAGTTGCTGTTATGAAAGCATTTCTATGTTGCTTGGACTTCTTTTTACAGTAATAAAACAGAATAAAGTGGCAAAAACAGGCACAGAACAATTGAATGAAATACAAAAATAAAAGTGAAAGAAAAAAGCCTTTAAAGAATATAAAGCGCATTGACTAGAAGAATGGATAAAAACTTTCGTGTGATGAGGTGGGTAGACTCTAGATGCGATTTAATAAAGGAAAGTTTTAGCTGCATTTGGAGTCGAGAATGAAGACATCTCAAAGCAAAGACAACAATTATTCTATATTAGAATGTACATTTTCTTCTCTCTTTTTCTTTTTGTATAACAAAATGAAAATGGTCGGATCCCTGTAACGCTCCAGTAAGTATCTGACTCCTCCTAATTTGCTCTACCATTACAAGAGCCAGGATCGAAAATGGAGTAGTGTTGCCATATATATAATCTACCCAGTTCTTCAGAGTCCAAAAGCGTACCCGCGCCCTTGTAGGTGATTAATTATTTTTCACTCTACAAACCTTTTCCGACATACGAAACGCTACAAGCCTATCGCTACTCTATCACTATTTCCCCAGAAAGTATTCAGACGAACTACATTCCTCAGTTTCACTACTTCTTACCTTCACAGCAAAGACCCGCCATTCTCCGCCCATTGTAGCGAAGCACCCTCATTCCCTTCGTATTCCATTGGTAAGATGTAAGTCCCTCTCGATCAGCCTCTACCCACTAATCGCTGCTTTTTGGAAACACTTGGCTAAATCTCGCTGGCTCCTGTCGTCAGCGTTGGAGCTTGACTAGAATCCGATGATGTACACGTTGATTTTCAAGGTTTTTAAATACTAGAATTCACAAAATATAAGTCTCAGGAGCCACTTAAGGTAGAGTTTTACTGCTAAATGATGAATGAATTGTGTGATACGAATGAAATGAGGTGGTACAAAGTGAAGATTATTAGTATAAGGAAAACAAGAAAGTTCAAGGAAGCATCTGCGCGGGATTCTATTTTATAAATTGCCAGGTCTTGGATTGGGAGGGTGCTGTTTGAGTGAAACTTCCTTCTATTGGAACAGAGAGGAAACTCGACAGCATGTCTTAGCAGTAAACGTCTGAACTGACGGAACCAAAGAATGAACACTTGTCATGGAAATAGGCTTGCAGTATTCCGTCTCTTTTAGAAGTTTGGCATTATCCTGATTTTCTTCGATCTCATTTGAAGTTATGCCATATTAGGGCAAAGCTTTTAACAAAACTCGCAAATTAAATAATTATGTTTGAGTCCTGAAAAGCTATATATTTTAACTCTCTGTTAGAATTGTAGTGTATTTGAACACCTAGCAAAGTACTTTTCTTAATTTACACTCCTCCTTGGTCTTTTGAACAGGATTAGAAGTTTATTTCTTGTTTCTTGTTTAGAAATGGGTTTTACATAGCATAACGCTTTTGAAGTAGACGCTTAGTTACCTAGTATAAGAGGGGGTGTTTTTTATGGGTGGGAGGATTTTCTGACTCCCTAGATTATTAAGATACATCCGCTTACTGCATAGTAAGAAAATAATCGACCACTAAATTATTAATACACATAAGAGTACGTTGTAAATTGAAGCTACGATTAGTGTCTTGTGCAAGATTCACTCTGACTACCACTCAAATAGCGGATGCGTCTTCATTAGCTAAGATATGATTTTCGTACTTACATTCATCTTTATATATTTAAATATAAGAAATATATATTTCTTTATAATAAGAATTAGCTACAACCAGTAGTCTTGCAGATGGCACTAGGGTAAGCTGAAAAGTTCATAGGCTTACTATGAATGAGTGACGATAGAACTGTTTAATTTTGCATGTATTCAACTCATTATTAAATGCATTGTTTATTTCCAGATAAAAAGATATCTGACTGTTCAAAGAAAACTTCAAAAGTAACTAGTGGCGGCTTCCCTTGGAAATGGACAAATCTGCCATTGTGGTGTGGTCAAGTACCTACAGAAAAACGGTTTAGCCCCTAAGGACATTCATGCTGATATGATTGCTACATTCGTGGGTGCCGCCTCAGCTTCATCAACAGTGCAAAACTGGGAAGTTTAATTTAGGTGAGGAAGAGAGAGTCTTGAAGATGACCAAAGGTCTGGACGTCCTGTAGTTATCACCATTGAGGAAAACATTGCTCACTACATGGTGATGGATGATAAACGAGTGACTATAAATCAATTAGTCAATGCTTGCTAGCATGTCCCGTCAGAGAGTTGAGAATATTCTACACAATTAATTTGGCATGACGAAGGTTTCTGCTCGGTGGGTGCCACGTCTTCTGACACCTAATCAAAAGCGCACCAGGCTGATCACATCATAAGAAAAGCTGACATTGCTTGAGGCAGATCTAGTTGGTTTCCTTGAACATGTCCTAACCCAGAATGAGTGCTGGGTTCCTCACTTTGAGCCAGAGACAATTCATGCAATGGAAACAGCCCACCTCACCTGATCCAAAGAATACCAAGGTCGTTTCATTTGCAGTGAAGTTTTTTTTTTTGGGGGGGGGGATTCAAAAGGCATTGTGTTTTTTGTTCAAAATGGCCACACCATCAATAGAAAGTACTATGCCAACTGCGAATGGTTATCAAGTCCAAACACCTAGCGAAAGGAGTTTTGTTTCATGAGGACAATGCTTCAACATACAAGTCCTTGGTTTCAATAGCTACTGTGTGTGACTATGGCTTTGAACCGGTTGATCATCCTCCTTAACCTCCTGATTTGACTATCATCTGTTCTCCAACATGAAGCAAACGCTTAACCTGGAAATAATATCTGTTATACAGGAATAAAGTATCGCTGCCGACACTTGAGTTTCAACATAGATCGCCAGTGAGCAAACACAGCCGATCCCATTATTGAATTAAGTAGATCAAATGACCATAGACAAAACGCATAAGTAGGAAGTCACGCGACGTCTAATTGATCGCTATTTCTACTGTATCCTCTATTACAATTCGGATCACCATTTCTACTCTATCCTCTGTTACTATATAGATCGCTATTCTCTACACTATTCTCCATTCGGATTAATACGGTGGTTACTTTTTGAGCAAGTATTATCGAGCAAGTACTATTAGTGCTATTCGAAGGCGTCTGACACCAGCATTGTTCAACGGCGTGCTATAGTTGTATCTGCGATTACAAAGGCTCTACTATAACGATTACGAAACTGACAACGAGTGTTCGTTGACATCACAAAAGTATCGCAAGGATGATGACGTCATATCTGCTGTTGTTGACTTTTTTGACTAACAGGATGGGCAGTTTTCTTTGAACAATCAGATGTCAATTTACATGGAAAGAAACAATGAAGTTATTAATAAGAAGAGTTGAAACTAATGCATGCGAGATTTCACGGCTCTAGCATCACTTCTTCATAGTCAGTCTATAAAACAACTGGAATTATTGATGCCCTAATGTGCCATTGTTTTAAGATTTCCACTTCAATATCCTTGTATTTTGATAGTTTTTTGAAGATCTTCATAGATACATTACAAACTGCAGGGACTACCATGTCTATAAGAACGCATTATTATTGTTGTTATTATTATTATTTATGATAATAATTTATTTTGATTTACAGTTTCATACATCTATTTAGCAAATTTTTCGCCTGCGACCTAAACTTCTAAACTTTATCGCTCGTGAATAAGTTCGATGCACACCGGGTTCGGCTGTAAAAGAAATACACCGGCTGTTGAACGATGGTTAGTAAGCATGCTTCGAAAACTACTGACTGGTGTCGGGAATTTGATCGTTTTAATAACCCACTGTTGTAGCCTTGTGCCAGACTATATTACTCCAGCTATGAAACCATTTAAAGTCCATTTTAATAGAAAGTATTACGCACGCACCTACGCACACATATATATAAATGAATAAATTTGTAGTCTGTTTATTTTTAGTCTAATCCTCCTAACGATTCTAATCCATCGATTTTTTTTTATTTTTAATCTGCATCTACAGTCAGCCCATCCTAGTAGCAAGGTAAAAAGTAAAATAAAGTGATATATATATATATATATATATATATATATATATATATATATATATGTACACATTAGGCAAATGAATGACAAAGTGAAAAAATACAGTATAACGCGTTTCGTCCTTTAGGATTTCATCTGACGAAAATGTTTCTGTTGATGGAATATTACATTCTGTAGGGGTCCGTCCCTGTGCTGGTGGTATCACGGCTACAACTAGCTTGGACGGGCGCTGACCAGCTTGGACCAGCTATGACAAGCCAAGACCAGCTATGACTAGCTTAGACCAGCACTGACCAGCTTGGACAAACTATGACCAGCTTAGACCTTGTGTCACAACCTGACTCAGTGGGGGGTTAAGTAAATATCTACTTACCTGGCATAGGGCTCCGTCACTGTGCTGGTGGTATATATATATATATATATATATATATATATATATATATATATATATATATATATATATATGTAGAAAGGGGAACGCAAGCGTCGATTGTAATTATGCCCTGACATGAAATGCTGAAATAGCTGAAATTTTAAACTTTTAAATTCTATTTAAGTTCACTCAGAATTTGCAAGCCTCAATATTTAAATGATGGAGAGAAATACATGGAAATACTTTAATACCTTACTTATTGCATATTCAACGTGAAACAGAAGGCTCATAAAATATTTAAAAGATAGAAGAGCGGACTATTCAGGAAAATCGAACGAATTGAGATTATATTACTCTACTCACCAACGCTATTAGCATTGAAATGAATTTAACTAAGCCGAACATAAAATTTGTTACCACGACTTCTAAAATATTAGGTTGGCGCAAAAATAATGTCGGTTTTTGACGTATAACGTCAAAAACCGACATTATTTTTGCACCAACCTAATACTACGACACTTAATGAATAGAAAACAAAATATTAATAAGCTAAATCTTGAAGGCGGAATTTACTCTATCACCTGCAATGGCTGTCACGGAATATATAGGAGAAATCTTGAGGAATGTTTTTAATTGATTTCGCCCTAAGGAAGGCTGTAAAGTCACTGATACGCAAGGGGTTACGGGTGTGGAAGAGTTAGACACAGAAACAGAGACTAAGGAGTGAGAACAAAAGAAGTGTAATTAGGTGGACAGTAGATAACGATTGACATTGCATTTAAATTTTTGCAGATTAAATTTGGCTGAAAGCATGGAGCCGGAAAGGAGTTCCACAAGCGAGAAGCGCGAAAAGATTGTGTGGGATGTGTGTGTGTGTGTGTTAAATAAAATGGGATGGTCGCTGTTTGCGTTAAGGTTTGTTTTTTGTCAAGAATCAGACAAGTAGGACAGAGCAAGAGAATGTAGTCTCGTACATTTCCTAAGGTAATTCGTACTAATTGCATTCCAGTTTGACATTTGTTCCTACTTGAATATCTAAGAAAGCTGGAGTCTCAATTTCTTACATGACTTTCGTTATAAAGTTTGACGAGGGTATCATGAACAGGAAAAGTTATAAATACAGAGATATATAATTAGGATATACTTTTATCTGCCATTCTCTTATTGTGGCGGAAAAAGTATTAACATTCGTTGAGATATCATAACATACTGCACAATATGGCGTCATCAGCAGTTGAACAAATCCAGTACGATGAGTCCCTTGCTTACGATAACTTGTGATTTGGTGCGAACCCAACCGTCGAGGGCTTCCAAACAGTTTCATTTACCCAATTTCACTCACAAGGCGGAGTTCACTGGCAATTCTCCACCGGGGGCTGCACACTGGAAATCATCTCTCAGGCTGATGTTATTAAGAAAATGACAAATTCACATAGGTGAGATTCGAAACCTGGTTTCTTGACCGGAATGTTAATGTATTAACCACTCGCTCACATAGACGGTTAGATATTTGACAGAAGCTTGCATTCTGGATATGCTATTTATGGTATACATAAGAATAAATAAAACATTCACAAATAAAATATTCAAAATACTAATTTGTTTTATAGCCAAACAAAAAGAAGATATGATGAAGTCTGTGTTGCATTCATTTTACTGTGGTATTATGGGACAATTATGACCCAGATAAAAAATAAAATGACTGCATCAAGTCAAGAGTTCCGTTACTAATTAGGGTCTTAAGGGCAACACATGAGTACTGGATTTAGGCATTAAGAGACCCCTAGTCTAATAGAATTTGAATAGAATAATAGAGTTTATAAAAATGATTGCTTTTTGCTGTAAAACATACAAAATTTCAACTTTAATTATTTTTAAAACTCAACCAATTGTTTTAAACAAAATTCATAAACATTACAGTTTTGAATATTTTAGATATTTTTTCAAAATTGAACAATTTTCTTTTTTTTTTAAATGTTTATCTTGTTTTGCACTATTTCGTCTAATTTGTATATTGAGTAATTTTGCACTTATTACATGTGTTCAATGAAGTGTAAAAATTGAGCAAACATTGGGCAAAGTAGACAACATTATGAAAAACTAAAAAAGCTACAGCAAAAATCTATATATAAATAAAGATACTTCAAAATCTTCAAGGGGCCTTATTGAATTTATAAGACCCACTCCAAATAGATGGGCCTGACTACTCTAAATTGTTTTAAATTCATTCAAAGGAGCCCAATTAAATCGGAAAATAAGCAATTCTCTTCTGTTCATATATCTTTATTTTTCAAAAATTTTATCAGGGACCCAAAAATAGACGGCTCTAGCCTATATGTAAATCTGGCACTAAATATGTAGATATAGTATCAGTAGTTTGTCTTGGGTAAAATAGCTTCACGGAGCTCATGTCTTCTTCGAGAAATGTTGCTAAGTGAATAAGAGACGCAGTAACTGAAGACTAAAAAAAAGATAGAGAGAAGAGATAGAGGGGCGTGCTGGTAAAATATGTAAGACTTTAGGACAGTTATGTTCGTCATGGAAGGATTTAGGAAAGATTTTTATCCGGCAGTGACTTCTCAATGAATGATGATGACGATGTGGAGAAGGAAGAGAGAGAGAGAGAGAGAGAGAGAGAGAGAGACAAACAGACAGACAGACAAACAGACAGACAGACAGAGATATGAGGTAGAAGAAAAGGAAGAGACGGATATATGGGAATAGTTATTTACATGGAAGTTTATTGTGAATTTATGGAGTTAATATGAATTTTATTTCATTATATATTTTTAAATTTTGGCAAAAAAAAATCCTTAAAAAAACAGATTAATACTTATTTACGCTATTTACATTCGGATTGTTGTCCTCATCTTTGTTGTTTTATCATAACATTCCGATCGTTGTGCCCACCAGCCTTCATCAGATCTATCTGGGTAACCTACAGAGACTTCTGAACTCAACCCTTTATTTAATATTTAAACTGAACTATTTATTTAAAATTAATATTTATTTTGTTATATTAAAATGAAAGCATGTTACATTTTGATCAGGTTAAAAATAATCTATTTAGCTCGGATTATTTTTTGGATCTACTCGCTGAAATGTCACGAATCAATGCCTTTAGGAAGTTAAAAGTTACGTGTTCCATTTGTTTATTTTGTGATGCCGAGGGAAATGTCTGCTAAAGTTGCCTAACCGTTTGAAAACTTGTTAGTTTTAGTTTTAGGTTCAAACAGACAGACAATTTGTTCGACTGTATAGACAGTTATTCTGATGAAGAGAATAATTATAATATTGGCTTTGTTAAAAGGCCCATTGCAAGAACAACATTAAGGATGTATCTTGAAAACGGTCTTTCATTATCTCTGCGACGTCAATCGATATAGACACGATTCCATTGATAAAAAGTTCTCGTTGTTAGACGTAAAGAAAACTGCACACCTGTGCACTCTGTCTAGACTGCGATTCGCAAAGTCAGCTTGCAAAACAACTCTTTGTTGTCGGCACAGACTTTTGTTTTGTGTTTCATTGATTGTGCTTTGCATCTGTTCATCTTCATCTTTGTTTTTGGTTGGTCATCATAAGAATTCCTTGGTTTGTGGCGGTGTTGGTGCTAATGAACTTTTTACATGCGAATATCAATGGCAAAGTTATTTTCTTGTTACCATACATAATAGTGGATGGAATAGCATTCTCTTTTTGTAAAAATACAGGTTGATTGATTCATTCATTTTCTACGGCTTATCAAACATTTAGTGGTTATTTAAAGCCAGAAAATATTTGATTTTTTTTTGAGATTCAGTCAGTTATGTGCCATACGTGATACACACTTAGGCGATCATGTATCTTTCGATACATGAATGACGAGGCAGATTTTTGCCTGCAGTAGGTTGCCATTTCTTTCTGCGGTAGACCGGTTGCCATTTCTTTCTGCGGTAGACCGGTTGCTATCCAAGGCTATAGAACCCGGTCTGTCCTACTATTTACCCGTAGCTGGGGGGAGAAGAAGAGGATTCATACCTTTCCCAAGGGTATTAGCACGTAAGTGAATGCCATGGATTCGACTCGGCTCTCCAATGCCTCAATCCGATTCGATATCCATTACTCCACCGTTCCGACCTACTTTTTGAGATTACAATTGTTTAATGATAAAAATCATACATATTAAACCATAGCTGTGGGAGAAGAGGTGAATTTCCCAAGGCTATTTGCACGCCAGTGAATATAAAGTACACAACGGAAATTGGATCTCGACTCTCCGATTAACAATTAAATACCATTAGCTAAGGGAGGGGATAGAAAAGGTGGAGTACTTTTCTCAAGGGTATTTGCGCGTCTATATATAACGAATATAATGAACCCGACTGGAATTGGCACTTCTCCGATTTCCAATTCCGAGCTGTTATCCATTAGACAACCCACACATCCGCGTTTACAGCTCCTGGTATTCCCAAGCAGTCACCCATCTAGGCACTGGCCAGGTTCGATGATGCTTACCTTCTGGAACCGGTGTTTTAACGTGATGTGGCCGTAACTCTAAAGTAGATGTTGAATACACAAGCGAATCTGTTATATAAGTGGACTCTGAGGTCAACAGTAAGCGACGATAGTATGTTTCTTGCTTGAATGCAATCTTCAGGCCATGTGTGTTTTGTTTTTATTTATATAAATTGCATTATGGGTAGTAAGGCCTATGGTATTATCATAACGGTTATTGGGTGGGCGGTAACGGTTTATTTCAAATCATTCTACGGACTATTGAGTACAAATGATTGTGGATCCGAATGCTAATAATAATCTTCCTGATGCGTGTACAATGGCAGTAATCATCATCACACTTTAAACGAAAGGAAAGGTGACCAAAATGTGTAACTGTTTTAGAGTTTTGTTTATCAACTCGTCATTTATTAAATTAAAGCACGGGGTTTATGAACATTGTGCCAACATACCTGCCTTTGTACCACGGACTGCCACACTTCGTAACAGGATGCTAAGTGAGCTGGTTCATGCAGGGTCATGTGTTGTGCTATTCTGGGCTACAGTTCTCACTTGGAAATAAAAATAGAAATTAGCAATGAAATTCTAATGCATTTGATTTTAGATTGATTTGTTTTTTATGGCTTATCAACCCTTTGCAGCATATTTAAAACAAGGAAATATTTTTAGATTGTAAGTGATTTTTTGATTTAATAATAATTCAGTGTTTAAAGTCTTACTAATTAACCTATATTTGGGGAGAAAAGGGAGATTCATAACTTTCCCAAGAGACTTTGCACATAAATGAATATAACGAATCCAAATTGAATTGGAACTCGGCCCTCCTATTAACAATTCCGTGTAATCACCACCTGCACATCCAAGCTTACAGCACACTTGGTATTTTCAAGCGGTCACCCATCAAGGCACTGACCTGGCTGGATTTTGCTTAAGTTCAATGATCGTACGGGAACCGGTGTTTGAACGTCATACTACCGAATTTTTAACTGAATCCTTCATTCAATGCAGGTGGTAGACTATTTTCCTTCCACTTACCATGTTTCAGGAACATTTCGCATCAGCACGGTCTTGCACAAATATACTCTTTAGCTTAATGTTTTTTTGGTTATGACTTGTATGACTAAAAAGACTTACAGCTATATCACATGGAAACACCAGTTCTCATACAATCACCAAAATTAACCAATGTCAAGCCTGGTCAGTAATTAGATAGATGACCACTTGAGAATACCTTGGGAAAGGTGTGAATCCTCTTCTTCTCCCTCCAGTTAAGGGGTAAATAGCAGGACAGACTGGGTTCTAGAGCCTTTGATGGCAACTGGTCTAGGAGAAGGACAACTCTGAATTCAAAACCTGCCGATGGCCGTTTGGGGACCTTGTGGCACGTAGTGCACCAGGTCTCTGTATTCGGCCCTTCAAAAAGTGTGGTTGGTCCTGCACGAAACCTTCACCACTATAATCAAATCTCATGTGCTATACATGCGGGTTTGGGGACCGCTTGTGAATTCCAAATTCTCATAAAACTCCAATATTGGAGTCGGCTCAACCCACCCCGGGTGAATACCGTTACAGGTACAGGTAAGGGGGAGAATACCAGGTGCTGTAAGTTTGGATGTCCAGGTGTTGTAAAGAATAACAGCTTGGAATTGGAACTTGACTCTCCAATTAACAACTCCGAGCTATTATCTATTACACCACCCGCACATCCAAGCTTACAGAACCTGCTGCTATTCCCAAGCGGTCACCCATTTAGGCACTGATCTGGCTGGATTTTGCTTAAGTTCAGTGATCGTACTAGAACCGATGTTTCAACGTCATACTGTCGTAAGCCTCTACTATTTTAGGGATCACAATATATTTTGTTTAATGTAAATGCCGTGATATTAACAAAAGTTAAAAATAATTTTCAATAGGGAGTTTCTTTCTACCCACCCTATATATATGTGTATGTGTGTGTGTTTGTGTGTTTGTGTGTGTGTGATAGAGATATGAGATTTCACTCGTTGCCAGTTATCGCCTTTCCATCTGTCTTTTGTTTTAGTGATCAATGTCTTGAGAAATCAAAATCGAAGATCAATGATATCTTTAAAGGAACCCTGACTAGCTCTCAATGTCTCTAATGGGATCTAAAAGTAAATGCCCTAACGTGTCAGCTCGTCGTTATCTTTGGCAAAACCGAAAAAAAAAAATGTTTTTTAGAAAATATATTTGGTGAACGTAATGGCTCGCCGCCCCCGCTTTTATTTTTATTTTTTTTTTATAGAGAGTGAATGCATTTATCCTGTGTTGAGAAAAAGAACAGAAAAGAAACGAAAAGAAAATACTGGCGGATGTGATGCACATCCATGTTGTTTCTTTACAAGTTGGACGAGACAGTAACAGAAAAGAAGATGATTGAGGAACTTTATCAAAAGGATTCGCTTGGAAGTAGGACGAGTTGTGAATGTTTTGCGTATGTCAAAAAAAAAAAAAAACTTAATTTGACTCAGATAATTTGGAACTGGTGACTAGCAACATCTTTTGGATGATGGTACTACTAAGAATTAATTGACAAAATTGGTACTACTCAGTCGGTCAATGCCAGAACTGATCGAAAGAATTGGTACTACTCAGTCGGTCAGTGTCGAAATTGACCAAAACATTTAGTACTACTCAGTCAGTCAATGTCTGAAATGGCTAAAACATTTGGTAGTACTCAGTCAGTCAATGTCTGAAATGGCTAAAACATTTGGTAGTACTCAGTCACTCAATGCCTTAACTGACAGAAAAATTTGGTACTGAATTGAGCGAAAGAATTGGTACTATTCAGGCAGTCAGTGCCAGAACTGACCGAAAATTTTCGAACTTTGCTAAACAAATGCTTCCCTGTAGCTGAATGGTACAGTGCGTCAGGTCAAATGACGGTTTCCGTTTAAGAATACAGGTTCGATTCCTATCAGAGAATGCATATTTTCTACGAAATTTCTCGAACATTCAAACGGGTAAATGTAATTAACATCGTTTAATTAAAAGCAGAGCATTTACTTGTACCTATAAAAATAATGTATAAACACAAAATATATTAAATAATTTAATAACTTTCGGACTTAATCCATTTCATCATATATATATATATATATATATATCTATATCTATATCTATATCTATATATATATATATATATGTGTGTGTGTGTGTGTGTGTGTGTGTGTGCGTGTGTGTGCGTGTATGTATGTATGTTTACAAGGCTCCTGAAAAATGTATTTCGGTTGAGCTCTCTGGGGGAGGAAGTGTGCGGTTGTAAACAGTGACTCTTACGGCTATTATAGCAAGACTCTTCGGTAAAGCCAATCGAGTCCTCTCACTCACTGTGTGTTTATCTAAAAATAAATACGCTAAAATTCACCTCCATTCCCGCCGTACGCCGACGGCTTAGTGGTAGAATCTTCGACTGAGGCCAATTCAGCCATGTTTCGATCTTAGCTAGAGGCAACCGGACATCTAGCCATATTGAAGATCTGTGATACAGCGAAACAGTCTGTCTTTGGATGACAATATATATATATATATATATATATATATATATATAGCCTTAAATATATATAATGTATGTAAAATATATATACACTGTCACGATAATTCACTTTGCTTTTACAAGCGATCGATTGTGGCGTATATTTGGAGTGGGTTACATTAATTCAAAAGTAAAAGATCTTATCTTCAGAAATATGCAGGTACATTATATAAGAATACAAATGACAATTAATTAAATGGAAAGACAAGAAGGTGTTCCTTACCTTGATTTTTATCATTAAAAAATAACCTTTCTTATTTATATTTCACAGACATTGAGACTGACACAACAATTTTATCTTCTATTTCTTTTTTTGTGGCTTACATAGGCTAATATATATATTTTTTACTTTATACTAACAGGCTTGACCCGTCAGCTCCTGCCGAAGAAGGTATTTCACAACTTAAAACATTGACTTGCGTAATTCAAAAGTCTTGAATACGTCTTTTATGTGCCATGTTTATCGTCTCTTCGAGTGTACTTTTAGAACGTATATAGATCTTTTGTTACCATTAAGAGATAAAAATTTATCACTAAAAATATCACCAACTTGTGGCGTTTGTCTTTTCTGATACAGAGGAAATAAATCAAGTATTCAAATGTGTAAGACTCTAAAAGAGCGATTCACCGTACACTCTGATTGAACGCCCAGCTGCTGGTCGTTGCATTTTTTTTATTTGTTCTTCTTGAATTAGTTGAACCATTTGTAAGACAAGTGTTTTTGTAGGCATACTATCTCTTCCCCATTTTTAGAGCTGTAATGTCTTCTTTTCTCGCAAGATGGACGCTAGAATACCACAGTTGTTCGATGTTTTTTATGTCTTTTCTTTATAATTTGTCTTTTTTAATTACTTGCTTTTTTTCTATTTTTTTCCTTCTCCTTATTTTATCGCTTCTCTTCTTTCTTTCTTTCTTTCTTTCTTTTCTTCTATTCCTTCCTTCCTTCCATTTTTCTGATTTTATCGATCCTCTTTTTCTTTCTTTCTTTCTTTCTTTCTTTTCTGATTTTATCAAACCTCTTTTTCTTTCTTTCTGTCTTTCTTTCTTTTTTTTTTCCTTCCTTCCATTTTTCTTATTTTATCGATACTCTTCTTTCTTTCTTTCTTTTCTGATTTTTTTGATCCTCTTTTTCTTTCTTTCTTTCTTTTCTGATTTTATCGATCGTTTTTTTCTTACTTTCTTTCTTTCTTTCTTTCTTTTCTGATTTTATCGAACCTCTTTTTCTTTCTTTCTTTCTTTTTTTCCTTCCTTTCTTCTATTCCTTCCTTTCATTTTTCTTATTTTATCGATACTCTTCTTTCTTTCTTTCTTTTCTGATTTTATTAATCCTCTTTTTCTTTCTTTCTTTCTTTTCTGATTTTATCGATCCTCTTTTCCTTTCTTTCTTTCTTTCTTTCTTTCTTTTCCTTCCTTCTATTCCTTCGTTCCATTTTTCTTATTTTATCGATACTCTTCTTTCTTTCTTTTTTCTTTCTTTTCTGATTTTATCGATCCTCTTTTTCTTTCTTTCTTTCTTTCTTTCTTTCTTTCTTTCTTTCTTCTCTTCTTCCTTCCTTCCTTTATTTTCTTATTACATCTAACCTCATATTCTTTTCTTTCTTTCTTTCTTTCTTTCTTTCTTTCTTCTCTCCTTCCTTCCTTCCTTTATTTCCTTTTTTGATCTAAGCTCTTCTTTCTTTCTTTCTTTCTTTCTTCATCTATCCTCTTTTTTCTTTTCTATCCAGCACAATGTCTTCATCTTTTTTCTATTGCTTTCGTCCAAACAGAAAGTGGAACTATTTTATCCACAATTTGTAGCTACACAAATTCATTTGAAAAGCATGAATGCAGACACAATTTCTAAGTTGAATATAAAAACTACACATCGATCTGCTAATAATAATCTCCCTGATCCGTGTACAATGGTAATAATCATCATCATACTATAAACGAAAGGAAAGGTGACAAAACTGCTTTTATGTTTGCGATCATTCAATATTTTTCTATTTCAAACCCGTGGAGAAAATTTCGTGAGAATGTCAAACAACAAGGCAATATTTTTTTTTTTAAATTTTAATCTAAAAGAGATATGAATAATATAAATAAACATTTATATTATTCATATCTCTTGTACAGAATATTGTAATTTTCAGGTATTTAAAAACAGATGGAAATTATTCAGTTTTATTTCGTGAAAGCCATATCCCACTTAGCCCAAATTCTTTATTACCATTATTGCAAAGAAACTCATATATCAGGCACTTGCAACAAGTTCACCATTCAATTGTGCGTCTGTTAATTTAACAGTTAATAAAATTAAAAATATTTTATTCACGAATATTATTAACTGCTAAATTAAAAAAAAAATTCAAATTAAACATAGCGTTTCTCAGAAGCAATGTTACGACCATGTCATGGTGAAACACAGGTTCTCGTACGATCACCGACGTTAAGCAAGGTCGATCCTGGTCAGTACCTGGATGGGTAACTGCTTGAGGTGTTTGGGTGTGCCGGTAGTGTAATAAATAATGACTCGGAATTGGAAATCAGTATGCTGAGTGCTAATTTCAGTCTGGTTGGTTATATTCATCATACACAGACATGCAAATACCTTTGGGAAAGGTATCTATTCACCTCTTGTCCCCCAGATAAGGATTAATTAGTAGGACTTGTATTAGTAAATCATTAGTATCTCCCCAAAATACCTCCAATTTAAAAATATTTTCTGGTTTTAAATAAACTGCAAAAGGGCTGATAGATCATCAAAAACAAATAAATCAATCAATATAAGTAGCAAGGTTGCTATGGTATCGATTTTTTTCTTAAATGTTTCAGTTGTTCTGATCCTGTGGTTACTAAACGAATCGTTGGTAACAGAAGAAAAATTTTAAAATGCCACTGGCTTTTATATATTCGATCTTACGCAAACATACACACAGTATGTATGTATATATTAGGTTGGTGCAAAAATAATATCGTTTTTTGACGTAACGTCAAAAAACGATATTATTTTTGCACCAACCTAATATATAGGTACCTCCACTTGGTCGCGTAAAAAACAGCATAGCATGATGAAAAAGGGACGCAAACTCATTTCATATTTTTTGAAATCTTTTACTCCTTTGTAGCACGTTCTAAATTTTGATTAAAATCTTTCTTTTTTTTTCTTTTACGTCAGCGGCGGACCAAAGATAAAAGTTAGTTTTTTTTTTCTTTTTTTTCTGGTAAAATACACATCGATTTGGAAATTCTTCCAAAATTCCATTAATTGTCGGATTTTAATGAAACTTTCAGGACATATTTATAAATGAATAAAACTATTTTTGAAATTTTTTTTTAGAAAATCTTGTTAAAAAATATTTTTTTTTTTTACATATGTTACCACCCAGTGGCGTAGCTAGAGTAAACGTCACCCGGGGCGGTCTGCTCAAATGTCACCCCAATGACCCCGATTCACCCTATGCTGAATGGTTAGCTGTAGCTAAATTTTCATACATGCTTTACCTCTACTTTACCGGTACGTTACTGTTTACATGTATGATCCAAGACAAAATCCAATACCACAAAATAATCAGTTCAAATCAAAAGATTTTTAAAATGCAACTGTTCACTTTCAGAACAACTTAATACAAAACACGGCAATACACATAAGAATGACATTCGATACTATGGTCTTAGAATGAATGTTTTCTTGTTTTCATTGTGGCAAGAAACTGGTCAATGACATCGTCAAAATCCGACAGTCTCGATTGGCTCATGGTTGACGTAATTTTCTGTTGCTAATTTTCCGCTGTCCAATTTTCCGTTGCATCATTTTCTGGGGGTACCAATGATGTTTGAAAGTATTTTTCTTGACAAAAATGTTCTATTTAATTTTTAAGCATTTTTCGAAACATTGTAAATCAACTGCATTCTTTTAAAGGTTACCTAGAGAATTTATGCAGAGTTTTTTTTTTGTCTTTCTTTATACAAGTAAAATAAATTTATATCGTATTTTGATGTTATTATGATTTTAGTTTTAGTGATAATTTAAAAACAATAAATATTTATCATTAGTACCAATAATGGAAAATTAAGTTAAAAATTTAAAAGAATCGTTTTTGGAATCGGAAAATAGGCACAAATTTTTCCGATGCCGATACCGTTTCCGATACCCCAAAAAGTTCCGATTTTTCCGATTCTCGATTCCGTTTTCGATTAATCGTCCCAACACTAGTAGATATATTCAAAAGTATATCGCTCACTCAATGGAAAATTGTATCTCAGCGAATTGATACACAGGCAAGACTGAAATTGTTGCACTTTTGGCTTCGTATTTCGCTTTGTTGTTATTAATGATGCAGAGTTAAAAACACCATATCATCCGATAAAATGTTACAACAATGTCTCTTGTTAGTAACCAAGATTGTAGTAACTGAAACACATGAAAGATGAAAACATTGCTATTTTTCCTACTCACAAATTTCCCGACAAGTTATTAGAAAATTTCTGACGTGGGGAGAAAACTGGGGGGGGGGTCATAAATTATTTCGGGGGTCGGGGGGTCATATGCCCGCCTGCGAAACCCTGTGTATCCACCACTGTTTTCAGATTATTTTTAACACCTTAGCCTGGTTGAAAAATTTTGTTGGGGGTGACAGTGTGTCACCCCTCCTGTGCTGGCACCCAAGGCGGTCCGCCCCCCTCTCCCCCTAGCTACGCCACTGTTACCACCCACTTAATTTTATCGAGAAATTAAATTTTTAGGACGGGGATTTTTTGAAAACAAGACTCCATGGAGAAAGTAAATCATCAATTTTATTTTTATAAAACAGTTACCCGTTTCATCGAAAATCTGATCTGTATAGTAAAATAAAAATGCAATAAAACTATGATATTATTTAATTAGAAAAACTTTTAATTACTTTTGTAAATAAGTATATTAAAGACACTATTGTCTGAAGAAATAAACTTTTTTCGATGAATAATTAATTTTTACAAGAATTTTTTCATTTTTTAAATTTTAATTATAATAATTTAAAATAGTTAAAAAATCGTTTAAAATTCTTCATTGCTTTCAAGACGGCGGTTTCGTGATATTGTTAAGTGAAAAGTACATTTAGAAAACTTGAAAAACTCATAGCAGTTGTTTGTACCCAAATATTAAAAAAAAAATAATTAAAATAATTTTTAGTAAAAATAACGTTCCTAATGGGAATCTATACATAATCCTTAAAAAGGTCACGTGATTTAAGTGTCGTCTGACGCACTGCAATTATTTCACTTTTAATATTCAGTTCTGTTTCATTAACGTCTTTGCAAATATCTCTTCAAAATATCAAAAAAAGTTTTACTTTTCTTAATTGCTATTTCACTAAATATTTTTATTTTATTTTATGTATTTATTTTAGTTTGGGTCATGCTTCAATTAATTAATTTTTTGTTTAAAGTAAAAAAAACTTAAGAGCGAAATGCAAATTTCATAAAGCTTCTTGAAACTTAAGTAAAAGTCAATAAAATATTGAATAACTGCTGAAAATATACATTATTTACATTATTCGGACTATTGTCCTCATCTTTGTCGCCATATTTATTACAACGTTTCGGCCGTTGTACGCCCCGGCCTTCTTCAGGTGGTTGGAATGTCAAACTGAACCCTTTATTTCGCTCACTGGGGTAGACTGTTCTAGTTCCACGTGCTATGTTTTTAATGGATGTCAGTTATCAGTTACCTCCTGTTAATTTCCCTCTGAAAGTTCTCCACTGCCTTAGCCGGCTATTGAACTCTTTGGGTCCTGTCACTGGATCTAACCAGCGCCTTTATCGACTGTGCCAAGGACACATGGCACAGGCGTTGTAATAAATATGGCGAGAAAGATGAGGACAATAGTCCGAATAATGTAAATAATGTACATAATACCTCATCCCAGAAATATAGACAGATACAGCTGAAAATATGTTAATTTGTAAAAATTACTAGTTAGTTAAAAACGAAAAAAATGCCTACACTTAGATTTCGAAAATTTATATCAATTCTGGTCATCCATACTAGCGGTCATCACAGAAGATCTTATCTATACGTCAATAAAGATCAAAGAAAATCAGGACCCGTTATTAACAAATGCTTGTATATTACATATTTATGCTATAAGTAAGTAATATTTATTCCAAAGTAGATTAATTTAACTTTAAATTTTCTAATTTTAGTCAAATTACGTGTCACAAATGTATAATTTAATTTTATAAGATTTTTAAAACCGCTAAATTTATTTTATTTACAAATTCCTTAAAATTAAGAAAATGGCCACTTTTAAGAAAATTTTAAGAAATCGAAATTAAATTTGACATTCCAATCTATAAAATTTCTATCTGAAATACACGAGAATATTTTACTTACTGGAAGTAATAAATTTTATCATTTAGCATTCAGTTAAAGCTAAAATTAAATCTTCAGGAATGCGTTTACATTTTTAAAATTTAATTTTAAACCTTAAGTATCGAAAAATTCAGTGGACGTACCTAATATATATATATATATATATATATATATATATATATATATATATATATATATATATATATATATGACAAAATATTGTTTTACGGTATGCTGTATTTATGGGTTAACGTGCTCAATATCAGAGATAGAGCCTATGTAAATATAAAAGGATATATTGAAGTCAAAACCGAGAGGACCCGAGTGTTGACTCGAGTGTTCATGTTATATATATATATATATATATATGGAAAACATTTTCGTGTGACGAGTTTCACCTCTTAGGACTTCATTGGAAGAGATTTATTTAAGTTGATGCTACTAAACAGGCGCACGAACGAGAGACGCTGGTAATTTAAAATTTAGAAAAATATTTTTTTTCTGAAACGTGCATATATATATATATATATATATATATATATATATATATATATATATATATATCACTGTGACCTGATGATCCTAATTATACAGATACGCGCTCGCATACACGCGCAATAATACGCGTTGATATTTTAAGAGAATTTGATGGATTGGAGGGATTTCTTTTCTTTATTTTTTTAACAATATCAGACACCTTCACGCTTTCATTGGATATCAGGTTTTATCTAAGAGAAACATTTCTAGGCAGATATATTGGAAGAATAAGCAATGGTGAGAGAATTGGAAGTCCTACCGGGTTTTAGCATTGGCGGCCACAATCTTAACAACATAGGATCCGCAGATAAGACAGTACTGATAGCAGACAAGAAAAAGAAATTATAAAATCTCCTACAGAAGATAGTGACAGAGAGTGAGAAGAAAGGACTATGCATACTGGTCATCAGTACGAGGAGGAACCCGAAATGCGATTTGCAGGTCGGGAACACTAGAATCAAGCAGACGCGGAAGCTTAAATATCTGGGAAGCGTCTTGGCATAGGACGGTAAGTGCGACACTGAAATCCGTAGACGTATTGGGATGGCCAAGGACGCATTCCAAAAGCTTGGCAGAGTATTGCAAGACAGGAGGATTTCTTAGGTAACAAAGAAAAGAATACTGAACTGTTACGTGACATCTGTCCTTTACAGCAGCGAATGATAGACGATTTCCTCAAAGATGAAGAGACTCGAGGCGACAGAGATGGGGTTCTACAGAAGGACGCTAACGATATCATGGACCGAGCGTGTGAGCAACGATGAGGTCTTAGAGAGGTTGCAAACAAGGAGGAGGCTTATACTTAATATCCCGAAGAGACAGCTGAAGTTTCTGGGACAAATAATGAAGAAGTGGGGCCTGGAGAATCTGATACTCACGTGTCGAATACAGGGAAAGAGAGACAAAGGAAAACAACGCGTGACATACCTGGCGGCCTTAAGCAAGTGGATAACGGAACGTGGTCTGGAAGAGGAAGCGGAGGGAAGTAACTTGTTGAGAGCTGTAAGGATAGAGGGAGGTGGAGAGCCCTGATCGCCTACGTCTTGAAAGGACATGGTGCATAAAAAGAAAGAAATAATGATGACTATTCACTCTGCAAGTTTAATCTTCTGATGGGAATAACTTATAGACTTGATGCCATGTGTCAAATACACTTAGAGAATTCCAAATTGCAATCAAAAAGATTAAGTCAGTCCACCACGTGGGATACTTTAACCGATGATTGAAACGCAGTTTAATAAAGTCTTTGTGTTGATCAAATTATAGTAGATGCCGACTGATGAGACGAAACTTCTATTATTCATATTTAACATTACCTTGTATTTAACTTTCGACTTCGCCAATTTCTCTCAGCCACTGTGTGTGTGTGTGTGTGTGTGCGTGTGAGCTCCCCTATGCTCTCAACCAAAACTGAATCTTACATTCTCGCTTGGAACATCTGAAACATGAAGGAGCAACTCAACACCACCAACTCAACACCGCCAACTCAACACCACCAACTCAACACCGCCTACTCATCACCACCAACTCAACACCACCAACTCAACACCGCCAACTCAACACCATCAACTCAACACCGCCGACTCATCACCACCAACTCAACACCACCAACTCAACACCGCCAACTCAACACCACCGACTCAACACCACCAACTCAGCACCAAAAGACATAACTTATACAAAACATATACTTCTTGGTGCTGAGTTGTCTCAGTCCTGTGTTGCCTCGGCGCTCAATCGGCGGTGTTGAGTTGCTGGTGTTGAGTTGCTGGTGTTGAGTTGTCCTGCATCCATCTGAGAGACTGCCCAGCACCTCTACGGAGTGGTTGTTTATATACCTATCTCTGACATACATTCTCGTTGCCACGCTTGCAACACTGGGGTATAGGCGTCAGGTCACACCATTTTGCATTCGGCGACCGAAAGCCAACTCAGGCCAATCCTATACCCTTATCCCTATGTATGGTGTGATATTGAATGCAATGCCTAATTCGACATTATCGGAGGAGACACATTACATCAGTCTCTCGATGATGTGACATCTCTTTTTGATGATGTCTTTTTGAAAGTTCATCTTTAAATCATGGTTTTAATTAATAAAGTGTGTTTATGTATGTATCAACAACATTCCCGAAGTCATCAGTTATCAATTAGGAATTTATGTTGATAACACAACTATTTACTCCTGTCTTAGTAGGAAGCTCGACGCGCGTTCGATGAAGTAAAACTGGCAACTGTTCTGGAAAAGAACCTCCAATGGTTAACTGAGGTAAGGAATAATTTGTAAATTTCATCATAGATAATCTTTTCTGCCTGCCATCAGCATAACTTATGCTAAACTCGAGGAGAGCAACATTTTGTGCCTTCTTGAGCTCACATTTTCCATAGACATGAAGTGCCGTGATTATATTAAATCAATTGCTATGTCTACTGCTAGGAAAGTTGCTTCAGTGTTTCATACAAGAGAATTCTTCTTATCAGAATCTATCTTGCACATTTATAAATCTACTATTCATCCGTGCATTGAATACTGCTGCCATATCTGATATGGTGCTCTTATCTTGAGCTTCTTGACAAAATTCAAAGGATCTGTAATGTAATTAATCTTGACCTGGCAGCTCGACTTCAGTCACATTCCCACCAACGTGACGTGGCTTCCCTCTGTCTTTTCTACAAATATTTTCAAGGCAATTGCTCTGATAAACTTTGCTCCTTAGGGCCTTGATTGCATAAATTTAAGCGCGCTACTAGATTGGCAATTAGGTCTCACCGTTTTACTTTTGAACTAGCTAGATGCAACCGTAAGTTCTATTCTAATAGTTTCTTTTCTCGCTCTTTTGCTTTTGGAACTCCCTTCTGATTTCTTGCTTCCCGGTCACCTAGAATCTTTAAAATTTCAATGCGACGCCAATGGCCATCTGCTGTCTTCCTAAATTCAGTTTTTTTCCTATCGTTTCACTTCTCCACGCTAAAGTCTTGTCATTGTCTTCCACTCTCAGTAACACCATGTGTTCTGGTGATATTATCGCTTTTCTTGGGATGAAATGATTTAAAAGATACGAACCTGCAGCCTAAGTAACGTTTAGTAAAAACTCAGAAGCTTATTTGTTCTTTGAGGGAAAGAGTTTGGGCAGATTCGTCCATATTTTTTCTTCTCTATCACCGTTCTTGAGTACGTGTGTGTTTATGTGTGTGTGTGGGTGTCTTTGTGTGAACATTTGTGTGAACATTTGTGTTTGCGCGTGCGTGTGCGTAAGAGAGAGAAATATATATATATATATATATATATATATATATATATATATATAGAGAGAGAGAGAGAGAGAGAGAGAGAGAGAGACAGAGAGAGCGATAGATAGACCGATGAACTGAGGGCATCATCCAGTGAAACTATAATCGCACGCCAAAAACGTAGATGTACGCGTATATGTACTAATTAATACATATATTTGCTCTGTATAACTGCATTGAACACTATTACATTTACACCTCATGCCTAAATTTAACGATTATTTATTTGCCTGCCTACGTATGCGCACCACCACACGCGTACACGCCTGCTTATATTTTGGCGTTTCATTTATTCACTCTACCACTATATATATATATATATATATATATATATATATATATATATATCTATATATATATATATATATATATATATCTATATATATATATATATATATATATATATATATATATATTTTCATGTAGACAAAAACAATTTACTTGTTTAACCATTTTGGTTCTCACGAACTAAATGCACTGAAACCAAGTTGCATCTTTGTAGTGACTAAATTGTTTTCGTCTCTATAAAAAGAATTATAATAAATAATTATTGCTCTGCTATCGGCATTGAGCCCTCTTTTGTATTAATGCTGCGAATGTTAGAATTTATATAGTATTTTCGTTCTCATTGCATTGTATGTATATATATATATATATATATATATATATATATATATATAGATAGATAGATAGATAGAGAGAGAGAGAGAGAGATGCAGATATTTATAACCAAATTTTTCCATTAGAATGTTTTAGGGATTATGCAATTTTGACAGTCCAACGAATTAAGTATTTATATGCTGTCCTTCCTCCGTCTTCTCTTCTCTCGAATCGATCTTCCATCAAATCGAAGTAAAATCGAATCCCTGATAATTTTCACACCTCAACAGCCGGTAATCATGTTTAAAACAGTTTGATTGATTGATTAATATTTTTATCACCATCGATTTTTTCACTTAACGTGTGATTCAGCTGAAAATGCTCGGAACTTGAATCAGAATGTATTTACCGACCAAACGAGTAAGAAGAACAGTCTGCCAGCTACACTGGGTCGAGCCACCCTCATTCGCCCTGTTTTCCATTGGCAAGGAGGAAGTTCTGCTAGTTTAGACCTTCAAATTTAAGACCTGCCATACCACGTACATTGGGATGAACAATCCTAAATCCTTTCGTATTCTATTAGTAAGAAAGACGTTCAACTCAGATAACTTATTCCCAAAAACTGCTAATTTGTGGGACAGGCTCCTTAGAGGAGGATTTCCCGACCACTACAATCTTAACCTCTTCAAGTCTAGGATTAACCGTTATCTTTCCTACATAACCTCATAAACTGCATTTCTTCCCCACCCAAAAACATAGTGCAGTCTATGATTGTTTAGTATGGTAATGGTAATATTAGCCATTTCATTATAAGAAAACATTTGACATTAATTGATCTAGAAACCAGTACCGCTTTCCGTTGAAATTTATAAAATCTTTCTATTAAAACAATATTTCAGGAGGATAGGTTTCTCAAGATCAATAGCTATTGGCAGTATTCTTAACCTTTTATTTGAAGTCGTGTGGAGCGCCAATGTCTTAATTACGCCGTTATTTTCTCTTTGAGTTAAATATGTTATCCATTTTAGTTGTTGCTGTTTGTAGTGATATGGTTTTTCTTATTTGGTCCAATTATTTGTGATTCTGTAGCGCCAGTCCATAACGCTCAAAGAAGGATGGTTATTGCCAAGACTCTCAGGATTCACAAGCTCATGTGAGTGTATAAATAGTATCATGTTTAATTTATAATCCCCCAGCTGTACACACAAATGTAAATATTCTAAAATTATATCATTTTTATACGTAAAGGTGGGCAAAAACGATCCCTCTTATTTAGTGCGTACACTTTCTTGTTTATCGCAGACATGATAACCTTTTCCACCTGACCCTAAAACCTATCATAAATTTAGACATTTAACTAGCAAAAAAACTGGTCTCATCGACCGCAGTCGATATTATAGTCCCCCTCAACCCTGTACTGCATATAATTATGAACGCTATTATTCTTTCAATAAATCCGAAAATTGCCTTCCAAAAGCTAAGCAAAGTATTAAGAAAAAGAAAAATTTCGTTAGAAACAATGAAAAAAGTACTAAATTGTTACATAATTTTAGTCTTCCTATATGACAGTGAAAGCTGGGTAATCACAGATGAAGAAGAGACCTGAAGCAATAGAAATGTGGTTCTACAGAAGGATACTGAGAATGCCATGAACTGAACATGTAAGCAACGACGAAGTTTTAGAGAAAATGGAAACAAAAAGGAAACTTATAATTAGCACCAAGAAGAGAAGAAATTACTAGAGCACATAAAAAAGAAAGAGAGCTTGGAAAATTTGATACCCACATGACAGAATGAAATCAACTTAGACAGAGAAAAGTCAACGTACCTAGAGACAACAAAAAGACAAAATTTATTAAGTCTTACAAAGGACAGGAAATTGTGGAGAACCATGATCGCCTATATCCTGAAGGGACACGGCACATAGAAGAAGGAGGTTCGCGAAGACCACGTCCGGTTTTAAGTTCAGTGTTGTTCTTTTCCTAAACCACAGTCTGTCCTGTTATTTAACCTATAGATAGGGAGATGGTGCGGAAAAGAAATGGATTCATACTTTACTCAAGAGTATTTGTGCGTAAGAAAACGAATTCGAACTCGGCTCACTGGTTTCTCGTTTCCAGCAGTGGACCATCACACATGCATATCCTTAACAAAACTGGTAGTTACAGTCAAAATATTTCATATCAGCATCGGATTATAAATCCTATCTAATCTCATCATTTTCTCCCATATCTTTTCCATTTAATCGAGCTAAGATCGAATCTCTGTCAATTTTCACGCCCCAGCAGCCTATAATCAGTTCTTTTTTTAAAAACTGATTGATTAATTAATTAATTTTTCGTTGTCATCGTTTTTCTTCCCCAATTTACGAGTAATTAAATTGAAAATTCTCGCATATTGAAGGAGACATTACTTACCACCCTCCAAAATTCATAGTGTAAAACCATATTTTTTGTTTAGTAATGTATTAATTTTCACGAAGCTTATCTTTGACACAAGGACAGAAATATACGGTACCAAGTGAAGATCGAACTTATATGAACATGAACAGTGTGAGAGAGTGCCAGGATAGATCTACCAATGCAGCGATGCTGCTAACTCAAAATTTATGCCACGTTGTGTAACGGACAACATTCGCACGTAACGACGCACTCACATTTTTTAATCAATTCACCCCAAGCAAGGCGATACTACCACTAAAACGCAAGAGGCTACGGAGAGTGAAAGAGAATGAGAAGACATTATGAAGAAACCGAAACTGAATTCTAAAGAGGAAACAATGGATGAACTTCTACTTCTGTTCCCCTGACCCAGTGTAGTAGCACATGTTGGGGTCCTAGCTATGGGCAATAATGTATCGCCAAACAAAAACAAAACACTATGAAAGTATAAAGAGACATTTTATAGTAAAAATACCAGCAATACATTTTTAGATAAAAAATTACCAACAATATATATTTACAGTAAAATTACCAACAATACGCACATACTGACAAATTGTAGCGAATTCACTCAAATCTATTTAAAATACTACCAAGCAATCAGCATGAAAGAACTTTCATGGCGTCAATCCATATAATATCCAACAATTTCTTAGATTGGACTGTATTCCAAATTATTATTTCAACAAAACTACAACATAAAACACACATCACCGTCTGTAGTAATTATATTCACAAAACCATGTATAGACACAAAAGCTGAGTATTATCTACCATGTATATAATTGTGAAAGCAGAATAACATATTTTTATTTCTTCCAAGCTCCCAAGAAAATTAAATTTCGACATTAAATGACGGATAAGGAGTTATTTCGTCGTTAAACAGGCAAATCAATTAATCAACCAATCTATTCCTGTTCAAAAGTCAAAAGACAGGGAATATATATATATATATATATATATATATATATATATATATATATATATATATATATATATATATATATATATATATATCTTCCCTGTCTTTGAACAAATATATATATATATATCTTCCCTGTTTTGAATATATATCTGAGAAAAAAGTAAAGAACATGTGAAGAAAGTAAAGGTCATATTAGATAGAACTACAATTTTTTGCACGACAATATCTATATATACATGCCCTTTAGTTCAATTTCCCAAGCATTATGCTATCGACAGATGCATCAATAAGTCATGAAAACAGCCACCCCCGTGTTATAAAATGATTTTCTGCAATATTTTAAGGTAAAAGTAATGTTTATTTCAATTCAATTTAATTAAACTTCAAACCAGCTAATTTTCTCAAATAACGTTTAACGATCTGTTTGATAATATTAAAAAAAATAATTCCAATCAATTTAAATTCGATTTGAAGTTCAAACAAAATAACAAAATATTTTGCGTATTAGAAACATTAATTTTAATCCATAAGCTAGGAATTAAAAATAAAATAAAAGCCTTAGGTATTATTTTTAATTTTTAAAAAATGCCTTTTAAACCTTAGGTATCGCTTTTCTTTGAAGTACCTATATATATATATATATATATATATATATATATATATATATATAAAAGTGGTAAATGGATCTTTTTAATAGAACACATTTAGATTAGATTAGACATCTGTCAATCACGGAAGAATATGGTGTTCTGGATATTTCAGTCGTCTTGATTGCTGCTTGGCCTGAGTAGGCAGACATGATGGGGACCGTTACCCAGCCAGTATGTCCCCAACACCACGTCATTTAAATGGTCCAATTGAACAGCAAGCGCCGATAGACAGTGTTGAGAAAGTACCTTAGGTACTCTTGATGTTTCATTGGGGTTGACTCCCGAGGCCTTTCCCATGAGTGGGTATGGCCGCTAGACAGAGGAAGATTTAAATCACTGTCTTCCTTCACTTACACGAAATACTAACATAAATAAGCTAAAAGCTTAGAATATAAAATAAACTATTAGGTTGGTGCAAAAAGAATGACGTAATAATGTCGTTTTTTGACGTATTTTTAACGTCAAAAAACGACATTATTACATCATTATTTTTGCACCAACCTTATATATATATATATATATATATATATGTATATATAGCTATAAATAAACTATATATATATATATATATGTATATATAGCTATAAATAAACTATATATATATGTATATATACCAAGAATAAAAGACAACAAAAAATAAGCTGAAAGCTTAAAATATTAAATAAACCATATATATATATATATATATATATATATATATATATTTGGATGCTCGGTGGAGTGATGGATAGCGGCTTCTCCTGGACTGGTTTTTGGGTGGCAACCGGTCTAGGAGAAGGAAAATCTCTTAATACCAAACCATCCTGGAGGGCGTTGGACTCCGTCAGTCTATCTTGCCCAAGAAGCACGACACATGGTGCCCCCACGACACATGGTGCCCCCACGACACATGGTGCCCCCACGACACATGGTGCCCCCACGACACATGGTGCCCATAGGACCCTACGGGTTACGGGATAAAATATATATATATATATATATATACAGACACGTATCTTTATTGAAAGTCTACACACGCATATCTATCTATCTATCTATCTATCTATCTATATCTATATATATATATATATATATATATATATATATATATAGATAGATATATAAATATATATATATATATATATATATATATATATATATATATATATATATATTGCTGATACTAAATACAGATACATATATTCTGTAAAAAACATGTTTAATTGAATAATATAGACATATTATATCGTTGTATCTGTTACAATAATCATTTCTAGTTTTCTAATTAGCTTCTTGATGTTAAGTTGAAATTCATCAATGAAGGCGCCGTAGTTTTTGAGAAAAAAAAATGAACGAAAGAGACAGAGAGGTAGACATTTCGAGAGTAGTTTTAAAGGAGGATTTCAAATTCCTTATCCTTCTTTTTATAAATATTTTTAGAGAAGCCAATGAAAAGACAAGAGGACTCTTAGAATGAGTCAAATTTGCAGATTAACAGACATTTATTAAAATGACAAAATATTTTTCACAATATGCAAATTACAATGTAGTCCCTTGTACGCCCCAAACTATCAAGGCAGGTAAACAGTTCTTCCGAAATACGAATCTGTTTTCTTTTAGAAAACGACAGTTTATGTAAAAACAAATATTTTTCATTTACAATGTATTACGTATCTTTCCATTTAGTATCTTCAATACATACATAAAACGTCTGGTCGTTCGTATCCGTGGATGCCCGTCTACAAGGGGGGTTAGCTAATCTCTGTTGCAGAAGCCTGCTCTCGCACATTTTGTTTTTGTTCATCACCTACAGAGCCCACCTGTGTGTTTATGCTGCAACGATGCTCAATGGATCTTAGTTACATTTCTGGGAAAGAGCGCGTTATCTAGCGTTATCAACATTCTGAGCAAAGTTAGCACGCTCAAACCCTCGGTCACGATGTCTTATGACTTCGAGCTAGCATACATTCATATATATACAAAGCTTTTCAGCGAATTATTGGTTTTCAACTGTGTACTCATTTTCCTGTTTTCAAATAAGAATGTTGAGAATTTTAGCGCATATCTAATAAAATAATGTAGCCCCACTTTCGGTATTGGGCCACATCTAAGCCACGCTTAAAAAAATCTCCACCTAATAAAATAATGTGAACATTCGGAATGAAAAAGCAGAGAGCCGAGTTCGAATTCCAGTCGTGTTCATTATATCCACTTACGCGCAAATACCCTTGGGAAATGGATGAATGGTGTTTTTCAAACAATCTTCCATCATAAAACACCATAGCTGCAACGGATAAATTTTAAATTTAAAAAAAATATAACAGATCGTGTTCACGCGTGTTTTAAAAAATCACCATCACAAATACTACAGTTGCAATAGGTTTGTCTTCGCAATTCACCCCTGAGGATGAACTCGGAAGAGATTGAAAGTACTTGGGTAAGGAAAAACTACGGCGCCTTCCTTGAAGAATTTCAACTTAACATCAAGATGCTAATTAGAGAACTAGAAAGTATTATTATAACAAATGCATAGACATAAGATGTCTATATTATTCAATTAAACATGTTTGAATGAAGACATGCTGCCTATATATATATATATATATATATATATATATATATATATATATATATATATATATATATATATATATACATGAAAGTGAATATTGAAGTCAACACAATCCTCAGGCCTGATGATTGCGTTTAGCGTTTAACAGTCTGTCGCCTTTAAGTGTTGACATCAATTTTCACTTTTATATTTACATATGTTCTATCTCTGATATTGAGCACTTTATCCAACAAATATAGCATAACTTAAAACTATATATATATATATATATATATATATATATAGAGAGAGAGAGAGAGAGAGAGAGAGGGGGTGGGTAGGAGAAAGAGGGATAGAGAGCGAAACTGAAAATGATTGTTAGTATATACCCACAGAATAATAGATAAATGACCTTAGAATGAAAATTGCCCGCTTCTGTGCAATAAACGACGGAAATTAAGAGGTTGTTAGGAATTACATTTTGTAAGGATTTCACGCAGAAGTAGTGTATATAAAGATGGCATCTGTGTGTTATTTGAGATTATCCAAGAACTCTCAAAATTTGTTTCGCGAGGGGCAGGCCATCTTGTCAGATAGAATATACTTACTGTGTAGCACAGCAAGTCACATATCGAGTAACTATCCATTGATTGGTTGTGACAGTAAGCGATTAAATTCGGACAGTTTAATAGAAATGCTGCCAGGGGCAATCCCCAAGTGACTTTGAAGAACGTAAGACCAGTTGAAGGTAAACGGAAGTTTTCGTTTGGGTAATGGATCCTGCTGCTGTTGTAGCGAGATGAAGATTTCAATAATAAAATAGCACATGAAAGAAAGGCTGTATTTTGAGTAATAAGCAACGCATAGTATGCATCTAAAAACATTTATACGCACATCGGTATAAGGATTTACAGCGAGAGAACGTGTGTTGTCCCTTGTCATAGTTTCAAATGTAATTTTCGTAATTCGGAATTCGCGTCATTATTATATTTTTGTTACAAAATTTTACTTACAATAAGGCTCAAGAATTTAGAGTTTATGTTAGTCAAAATGGTAATGATGAATAAGGTATGTGATACGCATGGAAAGGAAAATGTTAGGGAGTGGAGATTACGAGTAAGGTGTGTGATACGCATGGAAAAGAAAATGTTAGGGAGTGGAGATTACGAGTAAGGTGTGTGATACGCATGGAAAAGAACATGTTAGGGAGTGGAGATTACGAGTAAGGTGTGTGATACGCATGGAAAAGAAAATGTTAGGGAGTGGAGATTACGAGTAAGGTGTGTGATACGCATGGAAAAGAAAATGTTAGGGAGTGGAGATTACGAGTAAGGTGTGTGATACGCATGGAAAAGAACATGTTAGGGAGTGGAGATTACGAGTAAGGTGCGTGATACGCATGGAAAAGAAAATGTTAGGGAGTGGAGATTACGAGTAAGGTGTGTGATACGCATGGAAAAGAAAATGTTAGGGAGTGGAGATTACGAGTAAGGCGTGTGATACGTATGGAAAGGAAAATGGTAGAGAGTGGAGATTACGAATAAGGTATGTGATACGCATGGAAAGGAAAATGGTAAAGAGTGGAGATTACGAGGACAAGTCGGATCGATAACGACTGACTCTTGACTTGAAAAGGTCAAGATTATAGTTTTCTGGGAAGCAGCCACAATTTGGCAGCTCTTGGTTGAAAAAAACTGAAACGAAATTCCTTATTTCATGTGAAGCATCTATTGATCCATTGCTAAAGAAGCTGGAAAAATGGTCGGGTCATTGTACTGGTTCAGTAAGTATCTGACTCCCTTTGCTCTATTTACAAGCACCAGATCAGATTAAATATGAAGTACTGTTACCATATCTGGGCTGGACCTGCCTATTCTTCAGTTGCATGTCTTGGCAGATTTCGAAAGCGTCTATGCCGCCTTGTCGGTGATGAATTATTTCCCACCCTACAACCCCTTTCCCACAGACAAATCGCTGCTCCGTCACTATTTCCATGGCATGTGTTCTGATGATCTACTTTCCTTAGTCTCACTGCCACTGACCTTTACAATTGGGACTCGCCCTGCCACGTCCACAAGAGTGAATCCTCACATTCCCTTCGTATTCCATTCGTAAGAAGTAAATAAAATTCGAACAGCTTCTTCCTAAGAAATACTGCTTTGTGAAAGAGACTGACGATTTTTCCAATCATTGTAATCTTGACCACTTCAAGTCTAGAGTTACCTTTATCTTTTCTCCATAGGCCTATGGACTTTACTTTTTGCCTTTTCTTACGCTCATACAAATCAATAAAGTAGCCTTCTACCTTGAGAAATTATTAGGTCTTGTATTGGGTGAACATTAGTATAAAAAATTAGGAAACACAAATGTGTTATTCATCCCTAATTGTAAAATAGTTTAAAATAATGGAAGCTCTTATATAAAAAAAATACCTTTAATGACATCATTTATGAACGAGGCCATAATGCAATGGTCATATTTGGAAATTAAAACTATGCATACTTTTCAGCAACTTTTAAACTGTCTACAATAACACATCATTTATCATAGTAGTATAAACAAATCTCTGAAAATATTTAATAGATTAGCCGAAAGTGCTCGGAATTAACAAATATTTGGACAATTTCCAAATTTATTAAGTCCAGAAGAAAAACTCTTTTAAGTCTTGTTAACAAAATATATATTAAAAGGGATTTCTGCCCAACTATATCCAACTATATATATATATATATATTGCATATATAATTTGATATGTTTTCGTGCTGATTTAAATGTGTCCTTATAGAGTTGTGGTCCGATAGGTGTAAAGTCAGCCGTGGTGATAATCTAGTATTCGTATATACGATATAATTAGTCATACATTCCTTTCGTCAGGAATACAGTTCTCTATGAAAAATAATAGCAGTATTTGTACTATATAACCATCTCTTCTTTTATGTGCCCAATTTCACTCACAAAGCTTGGGTCAATCCGTACTATGGCTTTCTTGCATTTTCCAAAGAGGCAGCATGTTGAGATTGTCTTACCAGATAACACCAAGAAATCATCTTCCCGACCAATCATGGTCACATTCGAACCCGGTGGTCATGGTCGGAAAGCGAATGTTCTAAAACCATTCGGCAACACACGTATAACACATATATACATACTTAGATTAGCCAATGTGTGTGTGTTTACCTGCGTATGTATATGTATGTGACTATTTTTCTATATGTCTCTCTTTATATTTATGCAAGGTGCTATTTTATATTTTAATTTCGCGTATGCACCTTGTTTGGTTTTATTTTATTGACTGCAAAATATAGTAGGGCACCGCCTGTAAGAAAAAGAACACCATGACGCAATTCACTACACCAGAAATTTAGAAACGGCTTTACTGCTTGGCATTCGCGCCTGAAGCTTCAATGCGAACGTTTCAGTGTTAGGTGTCAATCTAAAACCAGCGCAGAAGATTCGAAAAGAGTCGGATGAAACTAATGGTGATTACGAAGGTACGGCTGCTCGAAAAACTCACTCTGATCGTTCTAAGTAAAGAACTCCCGAAGGCCTACATCAAGTCACGAGAATCCAGTCATAGTGGTCAAACAATTACTGCCACCACATCATCCCTTACATCTGAGCACCTAACTCCCCAGACTGCAACCCCCTTGGTTATTATTATATGTGGGACGCAGTTGAGCGAGAGACCAACAAAACTCCTTTTAACATCAAAGATGAACTGAAGGCAAGGATTATGGCAGCATTCACCCTTTTAAAGAAGGAGATCACCCAGAAGAGATACAGAAGATTCCGAAGTCGTCTGGAGGCCGTGGTTGAAGCCAATGACGATTTTATTGAACAAACTTTCACTTTAATATTTCAAGATATTTTTGTGTCATTTTGGTAAATATATCTGTTAAAATGGGATGTCAGTGTTATTTTCATTTTTGTGTAATATAGACGACAATTTACCCATCGCACCTTGTATGATGTGTGTATTAATCGACATGTAAATATAAAACTAACACCAAAAATGAGAGAGAATCCGAACTAAGGCATCAATTGATTTCATCAAACAATATAAAGATTAGGAATTATGAGAAGAACGGCAGTCAGTCGCTGAAAACTCCTGACGAGAGAACTAAACAATGATAAAAACTGTTTGTCTCAGAAACTCCAGAGTCGAGCTGCTAAATATAATATCAATCAACTAAATGACAAATTTTATATTTGTATTAATCCTCTCTAATATTCAGGCCGGTGGACGAAAATAAATAGAGATTTTAAGATATATATATATATATATATATATATATATATATATATATATATATATATATATTATAATAGGAAAGAACCATGAGATTTATAATTCAGAGTACTTAACATTTTTTTATTTTGAAAAAACAGTGCTCGATACAACAGTAGAGCATAATATTATAATTGTTTTCTTTTTAATATATAATCATCGCAACACCGAAATTCCCATGTTTCAAAATTGAAAACTCAATACATTCGCTTGAAAATGGAACGGATCTTTGTATTTTAAATTAAATTTATATAACTGAATTTTAATTGAGGCTTCAGTTTTGAAACAATGGAATTTTGGTTTTGCGATGATTATATATTTTAAAAAAACACAATTAAAATATATATATATATATATATAATTGATCATTAGTAGGGATAATTCCAAGGTGAACATTAATCCAAATAGTGCTCAATGTAAATAACAGCAATTTAAAAAAAACCCCAAAAAACTCCGTTCTCAAGAGATGACTATTTGTATATTCATGAAATAAATTATAACCGAATGGATTTTTAAGGATCGTCTGTACTCATTATATATATATATATATATATATATATATATATATATATATATATATATATATATATATATATATATATACTTAGAATATTTATTTATTTCCATCTACCGGCCTGAATATTAGATAGGATTAATACAAATAAAATCTGTCACTTAGCTGACGAAACGTATCGCATAAAGCTTTTCCACTTTGTCACACATCTTTACTCTAAAACTGTTCTTGATATATAAAAATTATATAACGTTATCCCATATATATATATATAAAGAAAGAAAGAAAGAGAGAGGAAGATAGAGAGAGACCGATAGTAGGAGGCACGGTGGCGTAATGGATACCGGCTCGGATTGAGGAGTCGGAGAGCCGAGTTCGGTATGAATCCTCTTCTTCTCCCCCAGCTATGGGTAAATAGCAGGACAGACTGGGTTCTATAGCCTTGGATGGTAATTGGGCTAGGAAAAGGACAAATCTAAATTCAAAACCTGCGGAGGGTTGTTTGGGGACTTTATGGCACATGATGCACCAGGTCTATGTCTTCGGCTCTTCAAAAGGTGTGGTTGGTTCTGCACAAAACCTTCACCACTCAAATCATATATCGGTTTCTAGGAACTGAGGTGCTTGACCCTCATACGTCGTAAAAGAGTCCCCATTCGACGCAGGTCAACGATATATATATATATATATATATATATATATATATATATATATATATATATATATATATATATGTGTGTGTGTGTGTGTGTGTGTGTGTGTGTGTGTGTGTGTGTGTTCGATTGCGTTTGTGGGTATAAACAAAAACGCCAGTCGTTAAGGATTCAAAAATTGTCTCGTATTACTCTTATCGCCAAACTGACTGAACAAATGTAAAATTCAATTTTTGAAACGTGGTCACTTCGCTTTGAGTCAAAGCCCAAACGTACATTCTCTATGTATATTAGTGTATTGTTTGCATATAAATTCATATATTCATATTGTTGATTGTCCACGTTATTTTTTAATGTATATTGACGTCTCGGGTAACATTTTGGAGCTGATATACAAGAATAAGTAGGCGATAGAGAAAGAGAGTCATTCCTTTGGCACCTGTAATTTTTCAGTTCTTTAAACGTCTAAAAAAAGAATCATCCATCTTGATATATAATCTTTAGAAAAACTCTTTCGCCTTTGTGCTCATTCAAATCACTTATCTTTTGAATATTTCATGAGCCACACAGCCGTTTTTATTTCTTTATGGTGGCTTTGTTTTTAACTGAATAATTACTCTTTAATTTATCGCTTCATTGAATTCTTTGTTTCCGTTTGGTACATCCGCTTCCGGAACCTAGAGACCACATCCAAAGTACATGAATATTGATTCCTCATGAAGAATCTTGCTGCCTCCTAACATTATTGTTTTTTTTCCCATTTCCCCCCAAGCAAAGCAATACAGCCACTAAGATGCACGGTAGTTACTGCGTGTTAGAAAATATGAAGAAAATACTCTTAAAGAGAGAGAAAAATAAAAGAGTAACAATTAACAAGACAGAAAATAACGATTGACATTACATTTAAATTTTTGAAGCTCAAAGTTTACTGGGATGTAAGTGGCCGGAAGAGAATTCCACAAGCGAGATGTTAGTATAAAATTTACGGTTTCATCTAACCATTTCATCTGTAAAATAAGACCTTGCTGCCAATCTAGTATTGCCCCTAAGTTCATTAAATTCTAGATAAGTTCACCGGAACAATTGCCATGAAAGTATTTATAAAAAAAAAGACACAGGGAAGTTAAATTACGGCCGTGGGAAAAGAGACTGAAGTCGATATGCAAGGTCAGGACCAATAACATTGCAAATTCTTTTTTTTGGATATCATCAAGAATCTCTAAATATATAGCAGGAATACCAGAACATATGTGGTAGTAGTCGCTCTCTTGGGGTTTAGCATCAGCCATGCTGATGAAAAGCAGAAAGAAGTATCTCAGATGATTTATAGAGAGAAATTTCGTTTTGGAGGTGTAACACGCCATTCCTTACGCCAGTCAACAGTAAATTGATGTTTTTTAGATCAGCTGCCAATTTGACGTCATCGATCTTATCAGGCTTACTTTTAAGACAGAAGAGTAAATAGTTGTATCATCAGTAAAGATACAGAGTTGAGAATTGATGACACCAAGAAGATAAATATTACAAACAACGTAGGTCCAGGGATACAGCCCTGGGGAATACCTGAATTGATGCAGAAAAATCTAGAAGAATGGCCGGTCAGAACAACTTTCATTTCGTGGTTTGACAAGAAAGAATGAATCAGTTCAAATTTCGTTCAGGAATACCAAAACCTTTCAATATGTGAAGACGACCAGTATACCTAACCCTGTCAAATGCTTTCGAGATATGCAAAGTAACAGCCCGAACGTCACCATTCTTATCTAAAGCTTGATCGTCACTTTAAGTATCGTTAATACATCAGCAGTTGACCTAGAAAAGCGAATGCGATGTTGCTTATCTAAAAGAAGACCCTACGATGTGAGATACTTGACGAATTCTGAGTTGATTAAGGCCTCTAATATTTTTCCAAAACGCGGTAGAAGGCTAATAAACCAATAATTACAAGGATTCGACGGTTCATTTGATTTATTAAAAACTTGAACGGCAGAAGAATATTTCCATCAAACCGGAAAGCAGCCACGCATTTATTGCAGTTTAAAGAGAACAGGAGCCAGTTCAGGAGCACATTTCTTAAGGACTATTGCAGGATGCCATCAGGACCACATACTTTGTGGGAGATCCAGTGTAGAGGGTGAGTTATATACATATCACTCAACAGAGACTGAGTTCTAACGGGAAAGTCAGGCAAGATCTGAAGTTATTTATCTCAGAAGCTTATTTACTAGACCAGATTTTATTTTCCGAAGCTCACTAGCACACTTGTTTTTAACGCCTTTTATCAAATGAATTACTGTTATGGAAGTTATCCTTTTTTAAAATATTCATACATTTGCAACTTTTAAAGGTAAATCCCTAGAGTACGTGATATTACCTTACTTCGCTCATCCTAAAGTTGTTGTAGGATTTTGGTTTTAAGTTAGAATAAAAATAGAGAGGCAAGCCATGTGAACCAGGTTACAACTAGTGAATAAACCAAAAGCTAGTTTTGTTGGTATGAAACAGAAAGCATATTTATAACAAGCAAAAGAAACAAAATAGAAAGGCTATATATAGTTGTTTTTTTTTTTTTTTTTTTTTTTAATCAACTTCACCCCAAGCAAAGCAGTAAACCCTTCGAGACGCAAGCGATATTGACTAAAGTCGAGACGCCAGACCGAGGCTAATAATATTGATTATTCTATTTTGGGATTTTTATCAAGGAACACTAGGTAGATAGCAGAAGCACCGGACTATATGTATAAGCAATATTCTAAGCAACGAAAACCCCAACAAGACTAATTCAGTGAACCACCTTCCTGGCAGCTTACCTAGCAATGGATTCAATATAGTTTTTCCACTTAATGTCAGCTGAGAACTTTAGCCCAAGAAGGCACAGTGAGTCACTTTCCTGGATATTAACATCAGCCATGCTGCTGGAAGGCGGAGAGGGGTTTCTCAGATGATTAATAATACTGTTTACTGTTGGAAGCGATAAAATTAACACGACATCCTTTGTATGTAAAGCATCCGTACATGAAATCGTACATTGTTTTGGAGTTTCTTTCAGGACAATGAAATGTGTCTTGCACGTAGAAGTTGCGTCTGGAGTTTTAGATGTGACGTCTGTTACCGTTGATAGAATCACAAAAGCGAAAGTTTTTAGCGACGACAGTCATGAAAGAGAAAAGTGTTCGCGTGGAACGCTACACGTTTTTTTTTTATTCGTTCCCGCGAGCGATTCTCATTGGTCAAATGCCATATCTATTTTGGTATACAGATTTCTAAACTTGTGCCAGACTGCACGATTCACAGTCACTAAATAATTACCAAGATGATGTACGCTCTAATTTAGTAATCACCGACGGATTAAAAAGGAAAATTTTCCCCGAAAAAAATATATTAAGATGATTTAGTTTTCAACTGATTTTTTTTGTTGTTGTTGTTAAGCGGATCCCCGTGGAAATCTGGATTTAAATTTCTATGAACTCAAATCTGGATTTAGATTTCTAAGAAGTCCAGAAAAAGAAAGGAAAGAATATTTCTTTCCTGCTTTACAACCGAGCGAATGAATTATATACGAAGTAAACAAATCGAAAATCCGACCAATTACTAATTTTATACATTCATATTACATCTATCTATCTATCTATCTATCTATCTATCTATCTATCTGTTTTGAGACCGTAACATACCTACAACATGGACTCTTCCAGGACTATATAAAGTATGCCATATAACACTCTAGGAGAAGAGGAGGAAAGAGAGAGAGTATTCTAATACCGTAGTATCAGCCGCGTACGACAACCAATATTGGACACTAGCACATAGTAAGGTCCGCTTACACTTACACTATCTTTGTAATCTTTTTGTTTAATATATCTTTCTTACCTCTAATCCGTGTTTTCCTTTCGTGGTCCCGACTTTGGGCCCACATCGCTATCTACACACACGGAGAAAATCCAAAGAAGAATCTGCTTTGTTATCGCCACTGACCTGACAAGTCGGTTTCAGTCACTTCCCCACTGCTATAATGTAGCTTCCCTGTGTCTTTTCTAAAAATACTTACATCGTAATTATTCTGATGAGCTTTCCTCTTTAGTACCTCGACTTCACGAATTTAACACACACACGCACACGAGTGCGCACACACACATACACATACATACACGTACATGTTTCTAGGTAATTAAAGGAGACCTTTCCGTACGATTTTGGCGTATATAGACCCCGCGGTTCAGTTTAGAACTGAAACCCTAGATTACCCTCATAGATTATTCGATTATAAGAGGGGATGCTTGTGTAGAACTAGTCACTAGAACTGAAAACAAAAAAAAATGATTCACAGTGAGCCACGAAGTTTCCAAACAACTCTCCTCAAATTTGAAGTTTCCTTCTCCTAAAATAGTTGCCAGACATGGCTAGAGACCCCATGTTGCCCAGGTTGCTCTGTTATTTAACGAATGCATGGATTCAACAGGCACCTGTTCAAGACCAGAATGCAGGATGGTCGAAACAATATTCCGAATGTAAATAATGAAAATAAGGTTTTAGTCTGTCACGAGAAAACTACACTATGTTACCAATGTGAATCTTTTATCCTCATACAAGCAACTTGTTACGAATGCAGATAGCCCAAACACACAAACACGCATATATTAAGGTTAATTTCCGCTTGACAACAGACGAGGTCACGTGGAAGTCTCGAGTTATTTTGGGGAAGCAGGTCAAGAGGTTGACTGGCCCAGTTACCCGTAGCAACAGTCGTGTAGACAGAATCTAGATAGGGGACTGACGTAAGGTCATGAAGCAGCAGGAACTGGAATTCGTGCCAAAATGCAGGACACGTGGGAATTAGAAAATTACTTGGAAGTCAGTTGCTGTCTTGTCTTTGAAGGAGCAAGACTCGAAATCGAAGCGCTGATAACTTATGAACGGAAAGATGAGATTCATTTTGGTAATGATGGAACTTGTCCGATTCATCATAAGCAACTCTGGATAAGAAATATAAGGATATATATTTCTGTTCGTCAACTCCAGATTGAAGAAGATAAATCGAGTTATTTATCACAGAAGACGCAAGGAAATTTGTACGCTGGGAATACAGCCTGTGTTTGACGAAAGAAAAGAGAAAACAAGAGAGAAGAAAGTATATATCTCTGCTGCAGTTGGACCGTGTTTGAAATTGAACTTGTGTAAAGAAAAAGAAAGAAAGAGAAGAGGAAACGTGAGAGAGAAAAGAAAGGACAATGAGTAAGAGAGAGAACTGAATATAAAGATAAGTAACTATATATTTTGGACCCGTGTTAGAAAGATACACATGCATCCATAAACTTTATGTTCTCACAAACACCTTTCCACATGTCAAAATAGTAATATATAAATCCTATCCCATCTCTTTTTTTTTTTTTTTTTTGGTTATGCGTTGATTTCTGCATTCGTAGTTATTCATACTTATTTTTTTCATCCGTTCGGGTTCAGTCAAATCCACTTGGATTTGGGCATATTTTGGTATCCCAACATAAGTCTTGAGGTTCTGGTTGTCGGATGCTTTACTCATGCTTATACTTTTCTTTTATTGTAATATCTTTGTGCATATGTATATATTAAAATTCTTATACCAAACTTTATTACGCCTTATCGTTCATCCTTGAATTGTGGATGGGTATATGTGTTGAAACCGAAGCGAACCTGGGAAAAGACTATGCTTATCTCAATCGAACAGTGTTCTTTACAATATTTTTGTTTACTAATTGTCCATTTGTCATGGTCTGGGAGAGATAGCCCGTATCTCTCCACAGATGTGATAATGTATATATCTCCTGGTCGGCGTATGACTGCGTTATAAATTATTCGTCGAGTAGGGCATATGACACAACTATTACTATAAAATTGGACCTCTCAATAATTCCCAAGGTTCACACAGTAGTGGAATTGCCATATGAGGAATGCACTCTCTTTTCTAGAAATTTTTGTAATGATGAGTTTACAAGCCATTGGGCAGAGTTTAATCTGGCACAAGATCCACATATTACAACATCTAAAGACGATCGAATTCAGTATATTAGTCATTGAATATTGTATTTGACTATTTTAAACTGTGAGGCAAGAACTAAACTGAAAAGAGATAGCTAGCCTAAATGCAGTAACAATTTTGGTCCATTACCTGCATGTCCAAGTCGTGAAGAGTTTGCACAGGGGTGCTGTATGAAAACATGCTGGAACTATGGACCTTTCAAGACCTTTCTGGGGAAAAGAAAAAAAACTGCGGTCGAAGAGAGAGTTACAGAGAGTGAGAGCAAGAGTAAAGAGGGTTTTTTGAAGAAAGGATAAAGAAGAGCGTGAGGAGCAAGATCAGTGCATCAGAAGATGTCGATTGACATTACATTTGAATATTTGAAGATTATAGCAAGTAAGAGGAAGAGAGTTACACTGTCGGGAAAAGTGCGGGATAAGAAGCTGTTGGACTAGAAGAGACGGCAACATTTAACCGTTCCAGCAGTGAAAAGGTGGGACTGAGATACCAACCTAATAGCAGGCTTAAATTCATGTAGTTTGGGGATCAGTGGAAGTAGCTCACCAGATCAGTTGCCATGACAATATTTGCAAAAAAGACAGAGGGAAACCACAGCACGTCTGTGAGAAAGTGACTGTAGACGAGATGCCACATCAGGACCTGAAACAATTGAACTCAACGACTGTTCAAAAATGTTCAACCAGCACACGCTTTACGGGCGTGTGGGGACGCAATATCATCCGGGAATCTTCCAAGTCAAGGAAAACAGACATCACGTTCGCATCACTTCCGGTCTTCGAGGCAGCCGCTAATCTCTTTCCTCAATTCCTAATTCGAAATTTTCAGCATGCATTCATACTGTTTCCGCAGCTTGATTTCTTGTCCAGCCCTTATTTCAGATACATAGCTCAATCGTAAGATGCTCTCGTGGAATGATAAAGTCCTGGTTCTTGTACCCGACACGATCATTCGCCCCGATGTATCCAGTCAAACTGGGCTGATTTATTTTTAATATAGGATATTCCTTTCGTCTTCGCTCTGTGATTTGTCATTGGGAAAATATCTGTCGGTCGTGCAACATAGAAATGAAACTCTTTATTTCTACCCAGTATAACTAAAATCTCGCCCTGTTGAAATTAGCATTGTACATTTTTATGACAATCGCAAAATGTAATCTGATACACCCTCCTTCAGCTGAACAAAACAAGATCCTGGTCCTTACTGAACATTCCTAGTATTACGCCATTCTGAGAAAAGTCAGTGAATTTATTTCTGCCAGCGACGAAAATATTATACCCTGTTGTTTAAACTTATTGTATTAGGTTGGTTCAAAAATAATGTCGTTTACTCACATAGTAACATATGTGAGAAAACGACATTATTTTTGCACCAACCTAATAAAAATGTTTATTATTAGAACAGTAAATAGTTTTATCACCTTCAACGAAATTTGAATTGGATATTCATATTCGAATTCATTGGATATTCATATTCGAATATACGCAGCTGAGTCGGATCTAACAACAGTCTCTTCTGCAAAGGAGGGCGCAGGTTAGAATCCTGTCAGAGGTCGCATCTTTTTCTTTGATAAGGCTTTTCGAATATACAGGGCAGTAGACGAAAATAAATATTCTGTTTAAAAAATAAACAGAGCGTCTACTCAAATATGCGTATCCATTAAAACATAATGTTTGAAGTAGTAAAATTCGTATGAGTAATGAACAAAATACCTATTATTTCTTTAGAAATAACAATAAATATATTGTACTGTCAAACATCATTATTTTTTAAATGCAGATTTGACTAAATATAGCATAATATCTAACAGACCAGGAAGTAACAACTCATCACTACCAATTGAACACCGCCGACTGAGCACCTGGGCAACTCAGAACCGAGACAACTCAGCACCATACAAACATTACTTTTTAATCCTTAATAAATTACTAATTTCGCTTATAAGCGAAATTAGTAATTTATTAAAGATTAAAACCTTAATTAGTGAATATTTTTTAAATTATTTTTAATAAAGCAAATCGTAAAGAAATTTATTTTAATCTTTAATAAATTAATTTTATACGTTTTTTAAAAGTTATGTTTTAACATGATCTTTAATAAATTACTTTCATTTGATTTTAAAAAAAATCGACGAAAAATTTATTTGGGGGGCGGGGTCATCCCCTCTTCCTATACTGAAGAAGTTTATGAAGGTAGATCAAGAGGAATTGCATACAATTGGGAGTAAATTTTTAAATATTTAACACAATTTTTGTATAATACAAATAAAAAATTAATTGATTCTCCTTAATTTCTGTGTTTTATTAAATTATTTTATAAAAACATTTTAAATGTCGATTACTTTTTAAAAATAAATTATATTACGATTTTCTTTATTAAAAATAATTAAAAACAAAAATTGCTTCATTTTCTTTTGCGTTTTTGATTTACTTTATTAAAAATAAACTGTGTTTTATTGAATTATTTTTATATGTCAATTTACTTTATTAAAAAATAAATACAAAAAACTGGTTCATATTTTGCATAATGCTTTTTCAAATGTCTTATTAGAAGAAAAATTTTCACTAAATAAAATTTTAATCCTTAAATTACTTTTATTCGGTTATAAAAAAATGTTGTTTGTCTAGTGCTGAGTTGTCTGTCCTGACTAGTCCCGGCGCTGAATCGGCGGTGTTGAGTTGTCTTGCACCCCTAACAGATTTCTTGGTAAGAATTTTCATCAGTCATTCTTCCGATATGTACATTCAAACATCCTGACTGAGAAACAATATATATAGCTCTCCAAGTTTCAGCCTTATTTTTTTTTTTTTTGTTCATATGCAATTAGTCTACGCCACCTACTCTAAGTAGAATGTCTTCTCTCAACAGCCTATTGAGGCAGAGGATGTAACAATATACAATCAACTCGGAGTCTCTTATCGGGCTGACTGATTCACTGTTGCACCGACAGCAGTGTTCAAAGACTAAAAGTCAAGTGCTGTCCGTAAGTGGACATTATCAAGCCAGCGTTTTGGCTGTCGACATTTGCTTCTCTTACCGGCTAACTTTCTTTCTAGGCATAACTTATTCACACCATGAGTTGATCTTTTGATTTTGACCATACAGTTTAAGTAGTCTTGACTTGAAAACTGATGTGATTGGCTTAATCTTAGTAATGTTCAGTAACTCATTGATAGAGGTATGGTCGCTGAGGAGTTTGTTGGTCATAATTCTAATGATCTCGTTCTGGAATTTAGCGATTTTTCCTCATTGTATTCTCTAAAATAGTTCAGCTGTATCTCTTTGAGTGTAAGTATCGTATTTTTTGTAGTTCCCGATTTCTTTAAATCTTCCTCGTTGGCCGCATGTCCTGTAGATGATATTCTCAGCATTCGTCGGGATTTAACATATCTTTATTTCTAGATAAAGTATATGTTAAGCTATTTTAAGAGTGTATATGTGTTTGAGGAAATATCCCTGTTATTTTTTCAAATAGTAAAATTCTTATACATTGTCATAGATACAGGAAGTCTTATTAAAGAAAATATAACTCTTCAAATTTACTTTAGTAAGTCACTTTATGTATAGGCCGGTGGACATAAATTTGTTAAAAAAATAAAAACAAGGGTTTCCACTAAAAAAACGTTTTTAGTAATAAGATTAATGTCGAATTAAAATTTCTCCCCTCTCTCTCAACATACACACACACACACACACGGACACATGTGTGGGTGTGTATGTATGTGTATGTTTGTGTGTGCGTGTTTGTGTTTCTTGGTTTTGTGTTGGTTGTTAGTATTTTATTTTCTTCCTTTAAATTTAATTTTCTTTTGTTTACCTGGCAGGCTTTCTGTTGGTTGTTGCAAACACATTGAATTTTTGCGGTACACACACACACAGACACACACACACAGAGACACGCACGCACACATATATATTATGACTACAGACTCCGTCAAAAAATATATACTCACTTGTATAGATATTGTAATACTAAATTTATTCTAATATCAGAAGATTGCAAATTACCTCTGGACTCTACAATCACAAAAGATGCTCAAAATGGTGGACTATTGATTCCAGACATAATACGGTGATCTACTGCTTGGATAACGTTATCCAAAGTGTACACTAGGATTGCTTCATATTCATTTTCAATTTCTTGTCTAAGGGCCGTCAATGTAGTCGGTTTTCTGCGATAAATAACATATCATTTAGGGTCTCCGTAGTTAAAAGTCTGCAGAGATTAAATCCTTTCCTGTAGTGTCTCTACATTTTTGGTAGACTCTCTCTCTCTCTCTCTCTCTCTCTATATATATATATATATATATATATATATATATATATATATATATATATATTCAATTTAAAGAAAAAATCCCACTTTAAGGCTCCATTTGTAATAATTTATTTCACCAGAAAATTTTATTTTTCTCTGGATCTTCAGACTTCACTTTGAAAAGGTGAAACGAAAATGAATTTAAGATTTACACTTTTGACGGGCAGTATTAGTATTAAGCTTATATAAGTTGACATGGTATGGGAAAAGGAAAAAGAGATAGATAGATAGATAGATAGATAGATAGATAGATAGATTTTATTTATTAATTCTACCTATTTTTCTAATTTCAAATTTTTTCCATTAAAAATAATGTTTGAAATAATAATGATTTACAAAGCGTATATGTGTGCGTGTACAAAATTTCAGATAGTGTATGTCTGTAAAAGAACAATATGAATAAAGACAAAAGGAAAACTTATCTAAGCCGACGCGTTTCATCATCTGAGGGACTATATCAAGACAAATGCAACGGTTTTATTTTGAAACAAGTATTTATCGAATCTTATCAAAAAATAAAAATCTGCACCTCGGATTTTCCAATATCTCTATTCCTGAAAGAATATACATGACTACAAAAATGTTATAAAAAAGAAAACAGTTAAATTCAAAACACCATTTTATTCAATATACGTGACACATAAATTAATCCCAAACTAAAATAATTTGAATATTAATTCGCATTAAAAAATTCATGAACATTTATTTATACATCCTCAAATAACGGTAAACACATCAACCAACTATACCACAATCAAATATATCCTAACTACCAATATAGATCCCATTGATCCCAACAAAAAATAAAACTAATTATATATTACTCCAGATATATTGCCTAAATATACATATTTTAAACTACATAATCCAACAGCTTATCATAATAACAACACTTGGCAATTCAAACGTAACCTTGTGAGAAAGCAGATTGAAATAACAGAACTAAACAATTAAAAATGGCTGCCAATTAGCTACGCATAATCTCTATCTATAAAAGGCAGGATGTGTGTGTGTGTGTGTGTGTGTGTAACGAATGCACGGCCGCAATTTTCGACGGATTTACACCGAAATTTACATGCACATGCTCCAAGTTAGTGAAAAAGCCAAGACCGACTTTGTATTTCCCAACTCCCATCGATAGTGGAAATAATCGATTTTTTTCATGCTTCTACGGCAGTTTTCATGTAGTTTGCGGCCATTTGGTACTGGCCAGAATGAGAGCCTATAGCTGGCTGCCACGAATAGACAGGAATATTCTATTCCAGTTAAAGAAATAATTGATATAATTATTAAGCATCTTTACAACAATCCATCTCTCCCTTCATTAAAAATTAAGCGTAACATTTTACGAAAACTACTTTTGACTTGTACCACTCAGGTTCCTTCTATGACCACCAAAATAATATAGACGTGCATCATGATGGCGTTTCCATGGGTTCAGTTCTGGCCTCACCATTTAGTAACTTCTATATGGCAAACTTTGAAAATAAGATGAACTTATACTGACAACAAACGGCATACATTCGAATCGAGAATGAGCTGAGCGAATATACAAAAATAGACAGAGGCTTAAGGTAAGGATGTCTTCTCACCGGACTTATTCAACCTATACAGCGAACTGAGGGAACTGGAGATCCCACGAGGATTCATCATTGGCGACCACACTCTTAACCAACATACGCAGATGACACAGTACTGACAGCACACAGAAAAGAAACTACAAAACTACCTACAGAAAGTAGCGAGGGAGAGCGAGAAAAAAAGGTACTAACCATAAAGATAAAATGCATGGTCATCGGTAAAAGGATGAGTCCAAAATGCAATTTGCAGATCGGGGACACTAAAATCAAACATGTGCGGAAGTTTAAGTATCTAGGAAGTGTTCTGACGGACGACGTTAGGTACGACGCAGAGATTCGAATACGGATTGGGATGGCCAAGAATGCATTCCAGAAGTTAGGCAGTGTACTGCAAAACAAAGAGGATTTCTATGGGGACAAAGAAAAGAGTACTGAGCTGCTACTTGACATCTGTCATCCTATACGGCAATGAATGTTGGATGGTATCCTCAAGGATGAAGAAGAGGCTCGAGGCGGCAGAGATGTGGTTATACAGAAGGATGCTTGGTATATCATGGACCGAGCATGTGAGCAACGATGAGGTCTTGGAGAGGATGCAAACAAGGAGGAAGCTATTGCTTAACATAAGCAAGAGCCAGATGAAATATCTGGGACACGATGAGAAAGGAGGGCCTGGAGAATCTGATACTAACGGGACGAATAAAGGGAAAAAGAGACAGGGGAAAGCAGCGCATGACATACGTGGCAGGCTTGGGCAGGTGGATGGCGGAGCGTGGCTCGTTTATTTATGTATTTATGTTGGCCACTCCCGCCAAAATAACAGCTAGAATGGATTACCCACAACACATCACTGACCCATATAAATAAATACTCGCGGCCTGACGATTGCCTAGCATGAAACAGCCTGTCGCCTCTGAGTGTTGACTTCAATGTTCACTTATATATATATATATATATATATATATATATATATATATATATATATATATATATATATATCTGTTCAGTGTGTGTCGCAAGGCTGACATTTCTGGTAGGAAGCCATATTTCAAGCAATTTCTTGTGAGATTAGCATGCTTAATATTATAAGACCACTTCGACTTTATCTGGCATTCACATATATACAAGCATAGATACACTATTCTAACTGCATACATGTTTTTAAATGCATCTATGTAAATATACGATATTTGTTTTACTATTTAAAACCATTTATTTTCATTAAATAAAATACCCATGGAAATAAACACCAAATCGATCAGCTCTGTTCTGTTTACTCCATTTAAATTAAGGTCAGTAGGCCTTCTCTAATTGAAAATCTCTCCACTAACATACATCCCCCACGTATTCTGAGGCGTCGCCATGATGTCTGCTCGTTTACTTTTCTCGGTGCAACGTATGCGCTTCTGTTGTTCTTAAGCTAACCTCACTTTCCGCCGGACGCTTTCGTCTGCTTAATTTATCAGCTTGAAAATTAGAATTTATCGCCCGACATGAAAATTTTTAACGTTTTATAAATCAGATTTGGCGAGGAAAGAATTTCTGATGACTATCGATACCGTGTATCTTAATATTTGTATACCATTTATACTCAGAAGCGAGGTATGAATACAGAAATCAGTTCAGGAATCTGTGCAAAACCAAAACAAAATTAAAAAAAAAAACACGGTATACTATAAACAATAAGATGTATTAAAATTTCAGGCAGTTATTTTTAAAATGGATATTGTTTTAAAAGAAGTGGATTAGAGAATCTTTTGTTAAAATAACTTTTTATTATCAGAACCAGTCTGTTCATCTTTCATCTACGGCGCTATGGAAATGCCGTTTATAGGAAATTACTCCTCCACTTATTATTGAAACAGAGAACTAAACAGAAGACTACATTTGTCCTATTGGCCTCAATCTATGATAATGCTATTGATCTGAACTGTACCATTTCTCTAAAATTATAACTGCCATTAATTTTCAAAATAATTCAGAAAAATTAATTTTCCTTTTTTTGTTCCCGAAACATTAGCTTCTAAAACTATTATATATACGGAAATGTTTACCTGTATAATTCCAGAAAACAAGTAGACACGAAAAAAAAAAGAAAAAATAAATAAATAAATAAATAAATAAAAAGAAATAAAATATGTATTTAAATTCAAGACAAAAAATATGCGTGTTTCGCGTAGATAATGTAAATTTAATAAAAAAAATAAGAGTCACTTTCAGAGAGGATCAGATAAAGAACATAATCAGGAAACTTTAAAATTTAACACCTGTTTTAGCACCCATCCCACTATTAATAGCTGATTTTCACCCTCCTTTTTATTTTGGATCACTCTGCTTGTCGTGGCCCACGAGGGCAAATTGTTCTCATTCTAATTGCTAGGGTTAGGGGAGATAACTCTTATCAGTTAATTCTCTCTGATCTATTCGCTTTCTCAGTCGCTTCCAGGTCTCTTCCACTGAACCAGAATATATGGCTTTTCCGCATTACCCGACCTAGAAATTGAACTCACAGATGCGGGGATTGAATAAAGGGTTTATTTGATACAAAATTCCGGGAAAGTTACTGTTGTTTTCAGCAAAGGCTACTGCTCCTCCTGATACTCCTCTTGATGTAGGAGTATTTTTACGTCTTTCGTCCAACGAATGCAACCAAAGAATCCAAGAGATGGTAGTAAGAAGTGACTTTTGTAAAGATAAAGTTAGTTTCTGGAGAAGAAAATGAGCTGACTATTTTCCCAGTATCTTTAGCAATGGATAATATATATGAGTTTTCTTTGGGATCTGAAGTAAACTTGAGATCCAGTAGACGTTTAGAGGAAATGAGAGTGATTAGACTCCGTGGAAGTGGCATGGTGTGTTCTAGATCTGAAGGTCTAAACTGGTGGAACTAAAGAGTAGAGTTAATCTAAACATTTGCCATTGTCACGAAGATAAGAGTAGTAATAGCATCTATGGGAAAGACATTGCTGAATGTAAAATTTGTTATCACTCCAAAATGATCAAGCAAATGATTTTGAACTAAAAAGAGTGCATTAAACAGCTCCAGACTAGATATGGCAGCAATACTCCATTTTTGATCTGATCTGTCTTTTGTAAAGAGGAAGGGTGGTAGGGTGAGTCAGATACTTTCTGGATCGATGGGATGAGTCAATCATTTTTCCAGTATTTTTGTCGCTTGATTGTATATATGCGTTCCACTTGGGATTAGGAGTGAACTCGAGACTGTATAGATGTTGTAACCTAGAAAGGGTTACTTAATGAGGAATAACCAAAACGGAGGTTGGAAATTAAATGCTAATCTTTATAACATCAACAAAATACAATACTCGCCAGCGGCGTAAAGTAGGTAAGCCACTGCTAGTGGTGGACTACTTAGACAGCATATTACCCATCAGTTACAATAGTGTCCAACGTAGTTATACGGATTGGGACATACCCATTTGTGTTCATGGGTACAGTATATAACAATAGGCATTGGAAACCCCAGATAGCCTCACTGAGCGTGCAAACGTTCATTGTGACTGGAGAAAAATCGGGTTCTCATGAAATGATACTAGCTTAGTTTTTAGGTATTGAAAGTTACAAGCCATCTATTTCCTCATTGAGCTGTTAGAGCTAGAGCAGATGAGAGATCAGCTACCAGGCTCCGAACATAGTGATTTTTGGCGTTTATATAAAACGTTGTATCATCTACATAGATGTTTACTATGATCTGAGAACGTTCATAGGCAGATCGTTAATAAAAATAGAATAGAAACGAAGAAAAAGGTTTAGAAAACGTCTGCATTGATTTTATGGGCTTCAAAGACTAGCCACTTACAACGACCTCCGTGGCTGAAAGATAGGATTTGATGATTTCAAAGACTCTTCCAGAGATGCTATAGCTGGAGAGTTTGTTCAGCAACACCCTATGCCTCCTTGACAAATGCCTTTGGGATATCGACGGTAATTGCTCTAATAAGAAAAACTACCAACAATCGATTCACTGATTTTGTGGATAAAGGCTGTTAAAACATCAGCAGAGGACATAGAAGAGAGAAATATATATTGTTTGTCATTCAGAAGGTTGTTTCTGGTGTCGTAATAAACTACTGATATGAACACGCGAATGAACGCGTGGGATATGATAACAGGAATTTTCTCTGTTAGTAACATTTGCATTAAATCCTGACTATTTGAAAATCCTTTTTCTAGTTTCCAATGTGTACAAAAATGTGAGGGACGAAAGAAAAATCGCAAAAGTTGTAAATAAAATCCCTTTTACGCACTAATATTACTCTGGAGGTGGTGGTGGGGGGTATCATAATTGCATGATCGGCCTTCACCGATTGCTTTTGCTGGGATAACACATTAATAATTTAATAGATTTTTTAATTATTAATAGTTTATTGTGTTAGTTTTTCACGAAATCAAGACTAACCACAAGTGGGCTATTGGAAATTCCATAACGGATTGAACAAATAGGCAACTCTTTAAGACCTATTCAAACGTATCTGAATTTAATATTTTTTTTATACATTTTCTGGTCGTTTATGGATAAACTTAACTTAAAGGATCCATTTTTTTTTAATTAAAATTAAATTCATTCTAATTGTGCACACACCAATTGTACTATGGAAATGTCGACATATACTTAATTCCGATAGCTTCTTTTAGTATTTGTTGTGATAATAGAGATGAAACTATGCAGCTGAATGGAAAAATTTAAGGTATTTAATAAATTCTACTCGTAATATCGAAAGAAGAAGAAGAAGAAGAAGAAGAAGAAGAAGAAGAAGAAGAAGAAAAAGCAGGAGCATAAGAAGGAGGAGGAGGAGAAGAAGAAGAAGAAGAAAGAGGAGAAGAACAAGTACAACAATAACGAGAACGAAACAACTTTATGAGAGTAGGAACATTTTCCGTAATCATTGTTTTTTTGTGAATTTAATGAAACCTTACAAAATGGCTGCCATATTTCTGTTCGTGGCCTTTAAATTCTATCATTTTTTTTATATATAAAAGACGGTAAAGTTGAACTGAATAGAACAAAAGATCGGAGAAATTCGATTTCTTTCTCAATTTTCTGGCAACCGTTCTTTATGAATTAATCTATTGGAAATGCAACAATTTCCTTTGCAGTGGAAATTATTTTTTGTGCAGACATTTTTTCCAGAAACGCTAGGCAGAAAAAAATCATGAAAAGAAGAGAGCAGACATAAAATAAAGAAGTTTTTGGTTTCTTTAAACCTGTCTCGTTTTGGCGTTTGTATCGTAGCAAAAAAAATCATTTGATCTGAGAAGTTCGACTGAAAACAGCAGATTTGAAGAAAACAAATTAAAAAGAATTGTTATTGAGAAACTGGCAACCTCTCCCCAACTGAGTTTCCTACGCATTTTATATGACATCAGCAAGGTTAATCAGTGTTGTCTGGTTTATATTACACTGGTCAACACGATTTTTAGTGCCAAGAAACAGTTAATTTGATTCCCAAAATGACCTTACTTTTTCATGGTTAGCTACCATTTTTGCTGTACTGAAATTGCTCATTTTTTGAAAAAAAGATCAATTTACGATCTTGGATGATCGCAAAATTAATTTAATAAAGGTCATAGAAACCCATCAGTATTCAGATAAGCCGAGCAATTTATGTCAGCCACCCGAAATAAACTATTTTTATAAGAAAAAAAGTGTTTTTCAGTCAGAAATTATAAAATAGAAATACTGAATGTTTCCATTTTTTCGTCAAAATTCAAATTAACTGATAAATTTTATTAGTAATAGACTTTAGTAAACCTGATAATTAAGGTGACATCAAAAAATGAAACCCTAAAATCTTCTGTTTGATATTCATAAATTTATCCCATCACTTTTATCCCTTCCCTGTGGAAGAAAACCAAGCACACAGAGTATTTTGTTTTCACAGTTGGGAAGAAACTCCAACTAAAGACATCCCAATTGAATGCACCTATTCCATTGTAAATGATACTGCTGGAATATTAAAACGGACTTAAATAACATTGAACATGACAGAAAATTAAGAAAGAGAAAATATTTACAATAGTTCTTATGTTTACGAAGGTTTTATTTCTGCTGTTAGTTTATTAAATGATTTAATGAAAATACTTGTTGGTCTTGGTATATTCAATCGTGTTATTTTTTAAAGACTTAGGGTCTGATTGTTATTGCGAAAATAGTATTTCTCAATAAGCAGACCAATATTTGTTGGTTTAAATACGAATTGAGAGGTTTCTATGACTTTACTTTGAGAAATATTGCCGTTGGTTAATATCATATATACAGAAAACAAATGAAAAAAATGCTTTTTTTTTCCAAAAAATGAGGTATTTCCGTACAGCAAAAACGGTAGCTAACCAAGAAAAGTGAGGTTATTTTCAGATCCTATGTCCTCAAATTAGCTAAAAAAAGATGTTTGGAGTCTCGACACCATTTCAACGTGTTTTTTTTTTTTTTTTTTTTTTGTTTTTTTTTTGGTGATTAGTGTTATTAATTTACGACACTATTTTTATCTTTCGATAAATGAGTTCATTGCATCAACTTTCCTTTTAATTATGTTAGATATCTTAAATGTTTCATATTTTCGCTACGTCTGTGAATAAAGTAATGTTTAATTTGAATGGAGCTATAATCATTTTGCTGCCATATCATGTATTTTAAGCAATTGTTAACAGAGGATGGTTTATGTAAAACCGCAGTCCGAACGCATATCGGAATAGGACAAAAGATGCCTTCCAAAAATAAAGCAAAGTATGAAGAAACAGGAAGATTTCGCTAGCACCAAGGAAAAGCGTGCTGAACTAATATCAGTCCTTCTATATATACTGGTTAATCTCCTCAAACATGAAGAAGGGACTAAAGGCGACATAGATATAGTTCTACAGAAGGATGCTGAGAATGCCATGGACGTAATATGTGAGTCATGGGGATGTTTTAGAGAAAATGGAAAAAAGGACACATATACTTAAAATCAGAAAGAGACGTTGGGAATTTCTAAGGCACATAAAGAGGAAAGCAGGCTTGGAGAATTTGATACTCACACGGCATATCGTGAGCTTGTTAACAGGAAATGGGAGGGGTAAAGAAAAAAATGTAACTAAGAGCTACAAAGAATAGGAAGTTGTGGAGAGCCATAATCACCCAGGTCCTGAAAAAAAGACTGGTAATGGAACTGGGTACAGAAAGATACATGCAGGCTTTCAAAATATTACATTACATCTGGGTTTTTTTTTTTTTTTTTTTTGGTTGCAGCTATTTCTTCCAAGTCGATGTGAATCCGCCGATAAACATGGCTCTGCTAAGAAATTAATTATTGATCAAAAATAAGAGGATACTATATCACTATTATGCGACAGTGTATGTGTGTGGGAGAGAGAGAGGGAGAGGGAGGGAGAGAGAGAGCGAGAGAAAGTGAAAGAAAGAAAGAAAGAAAAAAGAAAGAAACAAAATATCGAAATGTTTAAAAACATCTGGTCATTTATAAAAGATCATTTCTTTTGCATCAACCAGTTGTCGAAAATATATTTCCACATTTTGCGATTATTCTTAGCTAATTTATGTCAAACTATATATATATATATATATATATATATATATATATATATATATATATAAAGAAAGAGAGAGTAAGAGGGAGAGAGAGAGAGAGAGACAGATAGTAGGAGGCTCGGTGGATAGCGGCTCGGATTGAGGAGTCGGAGAGCCGGGTTCGGTATGAATCCTCTTCTTCTCCCCCAGCTATGGGCAAATGGCAGAATAGACTGGGTTCTATAGTCTTGGATGGTAATTTGTCTAGGAAAAGGACAACCCTAAATTCAAAACCTAGAAATTCAAATTTAGCTCATTCCAATAGCTATTTCTACCAACAAGACTCAGAAGTGTGAAGAAATAAAATAGGAGCTTAAAATTTAAACATATGAAAAAAATAAAAGAAGAACAGAAAAAGAAAAAAAGGATATATATATATATATATATATATATATATATATATATATATTAAAAAGAAGAGATAACGTTTTTGGTTGTAATGTGGATTTAAAAAAAAAATATTATGTTTTATTTGCCATAATTTTGCTACACCTGTTTCCGGTTTCGCGACCGTCATCAGACAAAGGGTGGAGATTTCCGCATATCATTAAAAATAATTCCTTTTTTTCTTTATGTTTTTCGATGTTAAATATTCTCGATATGAGACATTAAGTGGGCATTGAAGCCAACACAACGAGGTGACAGTCTGTATCATGCTAAATGCAGTCAGCGATGGCATGATTGCGTTTAGCATGAAACAGACTGTCGCTTCTGGTTTTGATTTCAATGTCCACTTTTATATTTCCATATGCTCTATCCCTGATATTAAGCACTTTAACCCATAAGTATAGCATGCCATAAAGCTATATTTTATCATAATGTGATCTCAAAGTACCAGGAAAAAAACACCTTCCTCGGTCAATAAAATATAATCAGTGGACCAGTCTTGTCAAGCAGCTTTTTATGTATGTATGTGTATCATAATTCGAGTTGTATACAGGTATGTATACATGTTTGTGCCGGAGCATCTCTGGGCTGCGGATCGACTCTCCAAATAAGTAACCTGGGATTCTTTTCTGCTTTCTGTTTTTTATTATATTTAATAGGAATAGATAGGTTCTCCTATCGCCCGGTCTATACCCCTCCCCCTTGGGTACCGAGGAGTGGCGTAATGGTTAGCAAGCTTGTCTCACTAAAACAGTTATGACTGAAGAGTGAGTTCGTCCTCACTGGGTACACCATATTTTCGGCCTTGTGCCATATCTAAGCTACGCTTAGAAAATCATAACGGCCTTGTGCCACATCTAAGCTATGCTTGGAAAATCACTATACTCCCTCATGAACAGGAGTAGAGGCTCATCCTTTGTTTCCTGTACAGGAAGGGGTCCCCGGTTCCTTTCCAGGCCTTAATAGTGATGCTGTCATGAATTGTTTGTGATATGCTTGGATGGTGGCAAAGTCTCTTCATGCTGAGGGTACCGGGTTGGCAGTTTTCTGGTTGCTATTCACGACTGATAGTTTGGGGCCCGAACTTTTGAGTAGTGTCTTGAGAGGCTGCTTTGATCAGCAGTTGCATAATATCTGTGCTCTCGGGGTGCCTTGTCGCGCATAGAAGGGTGTTCCTGTATACACCTCAGGTGGGTAACCCCGAGACCACACTAAGTTGCAGACAGCACCATTTCCCTTCCTGCACATGTTAGATTAGACAAGCGACTAATACTACTAACCTAGGCTTTTCCTTACCAGAATGACACATAATGACTATAAACAAAAAAAGATATAAACCTAAACCAGCTCAAAAAAAAGAGAAAACCCTTAACCTTTCTTTCTCCGACATTCGTGGTATTCGCACCAACTTCAGCAGTGTGGAATCATTCCTCTTCGAAAATTTTCCGGATATCCTAGCTCTCTCGAAACTAATCTTAACTCTTCTATTCCTTCCACTGGTTTCTCGATTCCTGGTTACCTTCCTCTCCTTAAAAAGGACTCGTCCACATGCGTGGCCTGGGAGTTTATGTCCGCGAACATCTGCTGTCTAGGGAACTCTCTCTTGAATCACCAGACCATTCTTATATGAGCCCCCGTTTCTCTCTACTTAGCCAACTATCTCTTCTTTCTCCACCGTTCCTTTTCCTCTCAAGATTGTTGCGTGCCAGATAGTATTTCCGATAATATAGACATGGCCATCTCCCTCCACTCGCTGGCAAATATATTTATGTTGGGTGATTTTAATGCCAACCATACCAGCTGGCTTAAACACTGTCACTAACGTCGCTGGCATCAGGCACTTACCTTCTCAATCACTCAATCTCTCACGCAAGTAGTTGACTTCCCGACACGTTTCCCAGTAACCCTGACGGACACGCTTCTCTTTTCGATCTGTTTTTTTTTTTTTTATTTTTTTTTTTACCTCTCTCTCTCTCTCTCTCTCTCTCTCTGACTCTTGTCGTACTACGCAGATATTCCATTTTGGCAAATCTGATCATCTGGTACTGTCTGTAAACATATTCTTCCGTTCCCCCACCAGCCAAGAATCTCCTACCTACAGAATATCTTTATGCTATCAACGAACAGACTGGGACTCGTTCCTTGATTTCCTTCGTGTCGTCCCTTAGAATGAAGTTTTTAATCATACCGTCCAAAATGCGCGTCTGAAGTCTCCTCCTTGATGAAAGCCGACATCGATCCTTTCATTCAAGCAAGGAAATACCAAGTTAACCTCGATTTTCCTTCGTTCACACTTGAATGCTTGCCCGATATAGCCCACAGAAATCATTTTTTCTGGTTGTACCAGAGCGACACGTCTGATTAACAGACGTCTATTTGTCTCTGCTCGCAACTAGTGCAAGCGTACCCTCAATGAATCGAAGTTACTGTTTGCTGATAGAATGAAACAACGTATAGCATCTCGCTAGTTCGGTTCTAGAGATTATTGGCGGCTCTGCAAGAGTGTGTTGAACAACGGCAAATCCCCAATCCCTCCTCTAGTCAATCAATTTGAAGCCCTAACATCTGCAGCAGATAATGTTGAATGCTTTGCTCGGAAATTCTCTACCAACTCAACACTTGACTCAGTATTCGAGTACCAAACCTGATTTCGCCACTAGAACTGAGGCGATACCGAGAGATATGCGTATAACTCCGACACTGGTCTCGGACACCATTTCTAAATTAGACCCCAATAAGGTAAGTGGAGTTGACGGGATCTCAGCCACCGTCCTAAAGAAATGAGTTCTCGAGACGGCCCCAGTTCTCTCCAAACTCTACAACTATTGTCTCGCTGCTTCCTGCTTTCCAGTTTGTTGGAAATCATCTCCGGTAGTTTTTGTTTTCAAGAATTCTGGAGAACTTTCTGACCCCACTAACATCCTATTAGACTCCCACTGTTTTTCGGCAAAGTATTCGAGGCTTTAATCAATGCGGAAGTGTTTAAGCATCTTGCCTCTCACGACATACTTTCTAACAAACTATATGGATTCCATTTTGCCCGGTCTACCGCTGACGTGCAGCCATCACAGAATATCTCCATCAAGCTTTTGATAATAACGGCGAAGCTCGAGCTGTAGCTCTAGATATCTCAAAGGCGTTTGACAGGGGTTGACATGCTGGTCTTCTACGTAAGCTTCAGGGCTACGGTATTACAGAACGATTGCTTGATTTAATCCAATCATTCCTATGAAATCGTGAAATGAAGGTTGTTCATAACGGGCTAGCTTTCAGATCCTTTCACACAAACACGTGGGTTCTACACTGTTTCTGATCTTCATCAAGGATCTTCCTGATGTCATCAGTTACCAAGTAGGCAATTATGCAGATGGTACTATCATTTACTCCTGTCTCAACAGCAAATCCGTCAAAGTCTACCTGGCCGCTGCTCTCGAAATGCATATGTAATCAGTGGTTAACTGCAGCAGGGAATGGCCCGTAAATTTTAATGCCTCCAAAACTAAACTGCTCTCATTTAACCACCAAATAGAAACTTCCCTGCCTACCATCAGCATGGCTGATGCTTGACTCCTAGAGAACGTCTCACTGCGCCTTCTTCACCTCACGTTTTCAACTGATTTGAAGTGGAACTACATTGAATCAATAGCTGCATCTACTGCAAGGAAAGTTTGTTCATTGTGTCGTGCCAGAAGGTTTATCCCGTCTTGCACATTTACAAATCTACAATTGGGCTGTGCATTGAATACTGTTGCCATATCTGGTTTGGTGCTCATTCTGTTCAAGGTTCTTGAAAAAAATTCAAAGGAGGATTTGCAATTAAATCGTTTTTGACTTGGCAGCTTGACATCAGTCACTTTCTCATCGACATAATGTGGCTTCCCTCTGTCTTTTCTACAAATATTTTCATAGCAACTCTTCAGGTGTGCTTTTTCTCCTGGTGTCCCGACTACACGAATTTAAGCGTGCTACTAGATTGGCATGTGACCCTTTTACGGTTGAAATAGTTAAATGTAACCACTTGAAGTGACACTGCAAATAGACGAAGAAAACTGCAAACTGATTATCTATCTATAGAAAACAAAAAGGGTAACATCGAAAATATCTTTAACCATTGTAACCATTAAATAATAAAGTGGTGTTCACTCTGTACAAGACCCGGGGGTCACTCGAGGTAGAGGGTTACAGAGTAAGAGGCACAGCTGATGCTGAAATATGTGGAAAATAAGGGTTAACCCTAGATTTGAACAGGCTAAGATTGTAGTGATCGGGGAAGCAATCTCTTCGTGTGGAATCAACTGCCCTGCCCTTTCGGCTTGATCTGGCTGTTGTAAAGGTAGAGGATAGTGTTTAGCTAAGGTTTACAAATTAATTCTTATGAAACAATTTAGACCAGTAATATAAGGGGTAGGGATTGAAAAGTTCTTGACCGAAACAATAATAAGTACCTTCTAATGCTGAATATTCAAAATAAACAAAAAGGACAATTATACTTAACATCAGAAAGAAGCAGTTGAAATTTCTGGCGCATGTAATGAGGAAGAAAGGCTTGGAAAACCTGATACTCACGGCACAGATTGAGGAAAGAAGGGACAGAAGAAAGCAGCTCGTAACATACTTGATGAGCTTGAGCAAATGGATGGTAGAACAGGGTTTTGGAGAAATAGCAAAAAGACAAAATTTATTAAGAGCTACAAGGGACAGGAAGATGTGGAGGGCCATGATGTGATGATTTAAAAAATATAATGCTATGTCAGCGTGGCCTAATATACACCGACTGATTCCCTTGAGAGTTCACCATACAGTCGGATATTTTTAAAAATCGATCATTGACTATCAGGATATTTTATTGCACCTTGTCTGCCAGCGGAATATTTTAACACCTGCTAACTTTTACGTGATATCACTCCTCTTATATGACAGTGAATGCAGGACAATCTCCTCAAAGATGAAGACTTGAGGCAACAGAAAAGTGGTTCTACAGAAAGATGCTGAGGATACCATAGATCGAACATGTGAACAACGACGAGGCTTTAGAGATGGAAACAAAAAGTAAACATACTTAAAACCAGCATGTAATGAAGAAGGAGGGTTTGGAAATTCAGATATTCACAAGACAGATTGAGAAAAAGAGGAACAGAGGAAAACAGACTTGATGGGTTTGAGTAAATGGCTGGTAGAACAGGGTTTGGGAGAAATAGCAAAGACACAAAATTTATTAAAAGCTATAATGGACAGGAAGATGTGGAGGGCTATCATCGCCTACGTCCTGAAGAGAGACGGCACATAAAGAAGAAGAATTATTTTATTAGAATTACAGTGTAACCCGGATATAAGAGAGTTGTCGGGACCGGAGAAGAAGTCTCTTATATCCAGGGTTTTCTTATATCCGGGTTTGGTCTATTTTGTTTTGGTAAGTATGGGAATAATTTGGGACCAGAGAAAATCTATCTTATATCCGGGTTTCTCTTATATCCGGGTTTCTCTTATATCCGGGTTACACTGTATACGAGAACTGTGTATATGAATGTGTGCCTCTTTCACAATTTGGTATGTTAAAAAATTAAATCTTTTTAGTACGTATTTTTTTCTCTTTCGGGCTAGATTAACTCGATAAATAAAATGAAATGTAGACTGGACATTTGATATCAGAATAAAAAAGAAAGAAAGAAAGGAGAAAGCCCTCATTGATTTCTTTATTTAAAGGTCAGTAAGCAATCCAAGTTTTCCTGTCGATCTCGGAGGTGGCTGCCCCAGTATTTTCTAGAAGGCTAGACATTTTTGGCTTGTTATTGTCTTTAAGCACTACTCTTTCCTACTAAATAAGTGGAAATGGGAACGAACAAAGAAAGAAAGAAAGAAAGAAGAGGGGGAGAGAAAGAAATAATGAGCGCGGGGTTAAAATCTAGGCCGGATGCGACACTTATTCAACAAATATTCATGTACAATTATTAGGTTGGTGCAAAAATAATGACGCAATAATGTCGTTTTTTGACGTTAAAAAATACGCCAAAAAACGACATTATTACGTCATTATTTTTGCACCAACCTAATACTAATATAACATAGCAGTGGGGTCTGGAAAGACCTTCACCTCACGTCGCGTCGCAAAGCAAATGCAGACCGGCCACTTTTATGAAGACCAGATTTGCTACTTTCACTCACTTTCTACAGAAATCATTTCTAGTTGATAACTCTCAATTTCATTTGGTTCTTGCCTAATAATCTAATATAAAGAAACCACTATTTCCGCTTTTGGTCAGGTGTTCCAAACAGCCACTCTAACCATATCTAAACGCTAACAAGCAATTTCGAGATATAATATATGATTGCCAACAAAATTGAGTTTTATTTGTTTTATTTAGAAGTCATCAATCTTTTGCAGATTATTTAAAGCTAGAAAATATTTGTAGAATGTTTTGGAGATAATAATGCTTTCTCCTTTATGACAGTGAATGCTAGACAATCTCCTGACAGATGAAGAAGAAACTTGAAGCAACAGAAATGAAGTTCTAAAGTATGCCGAGAATACCATGTGCCATTCAAAGTAGATTTTTAATAAATGGGGTTCTGTTTTACATGAATAAAAATAAAAAAAAAAGAAGTGATGATTTAAATTCTCCAAAAAGTTCTACGTATAACTAATATAATAAATAAACCGTATAAAAATGAATTTCTCGAAATTTCATAAAATTGGGTGGATGGGTGCGGGGATTAACATATATAAAAAATTGCCAAGATTTTCTAAAAACAAAACTAAATAATTTAATTCATGTCTTTCCCAATTTTGAATATAAAGAACCCTAGTGGAATTGAAACTCGGCTTTCCAATTTCCGATTCTGAGCCGTCATTACACCGTACACACAACCAAGCTTACAACACTTAATACGTATTTGAATAGACGTTCCGTTATTTAAACAGTGTGTATTTCGTCTACCAGCCAGTGTACTCGAGAAAATCTAAGACAGAAAATGTTCCCTCAGGCAGGATTCGAATCTACGTCCCCAGGAGAAAGTAGAAATCCCCGTCTGATCTGGTACTCAGCTACGTAGAGATTCAGTCAAACGAGGTTCTAGTTGCCCTAGTGCACGTTCACTCGTTCAGATTTTCCTGAAAGCCGTATCTTTTCAGTTTCCTTTCCGAAATGTAAACAAAGCAATTTCTAAAGAATTAATGAATTTCATTTTTTAATTTTAAATATTTTTATTACTTCATGCGTATTTGAATAGACGTTCTGTTTTTTAAACAGTGTTTATTTTGTCTAACGGCCGGCGCAAGCGAGAAAACATAACAAAGCAAATTTTTTTATTTGTTTTTCTTTAGTCTTCTGTCCGGTACACGAAATAAACATTGTTTAAAAAACAGAGCCTGTACTTAGATATGGGTATCTAGTAATAATAACATTTGAAGTTATAAAAATATGTCAAATTAAAATCCATTAATTCGGATATATATATATATATATATATATATATATATATATATATATATATATATATATATATATCATTAAAGACGACAGACAAGGTACTACGATTAAGCTTTTATTTAATTTTTCTTGTGTTCCAACAAGTGTTTTCTTTTTTGAACACAGACTGTGTAAAAAAAGTAATATTTACTACGAACACGCCCACAGTGTGCTAACTGTGTTCAGAAAATAAGACATCCCTATGACTCAAAAACATACACACAAGCCACACACCTAATTAAAGTGAAAAAATAAAATCATCCTATACAATGGCTAAAAGTATAGCCGAAAGCGTTCGGAATTATAGAACATTTGGACAGTTTCTACACACTCTGTGACCAGAAAAGAAAACTCTTGTTAAAACACAAGAAAAATGAAATAAAAAGCTTAATCGTTGTACTTTGTCTGTCGTCTTTAATGAAATATGTATAAATGAAGGAGAGCTGCCTAAATACAATATATATATATATATATATATATATATATATATATATATATATATATATATATAGTTCATGTAATTAACTCAATATTTTATATAATAAGTTATTAACGTTATATATATATATATATCGATATATGTATATATATATATATATATATATATATATATATATATATATATATATATATATATATATATATATATACGTGCATGTGTATGTGTGTGTGCGCGTGTGTGTAATATTTCATATAATAAAGTTAAGTGTTCATTCGACGGGTCACGTTCGACCAATGTTTTACGACTTTCTAATGACTCCACGCTGTACTTTCTTGAGAAACTGTTAGTCACATGAACACCCGACTTTATCATATATATATATATATATATATGTGTGTGTGTGTGTGTGTGTGTGTGTGTAGTTTGCTTCAGTAAGGCGTATTTTTCGTGCTGATTGTCCTCTTTATCTCTATAATACGCGTGGCTTGTCTAATTTTACTTCCTGACCGTTAACAATCCCAAAACTGATAAACAAATTGCTATAAGTTGGTAAAATAATTATCGGTTAAAAACTGTAAGTTTCAGTGTTTCATCATCCTTTTGTTTTTGTTCCTGCCAGAAATATTTAGTTTCTCAGTGCAGAAAATGCCGAAAGCAAATTGGGAGAACAGCAATACAAACTGGAATCTTGCCTAGATATTCACAGTCAGCAATAAAACGATCCTTATTTTTTTTTATTCTTCTTTAGACTGCCAGAATTTGCCGTGTCATATATGTAACCATAAGAATGGAAGTTTTAATGTATTTGCTAATAAATCTTTCCGTTGACATTACGGGTTACATTAAGAGCTACTTAAATAGTAATTACATGTAATAATCTGAGAAACAATTTTGACTTCGGGATAAAATATAATGAATGAAATGTCCTTACTTCTAATTGTAATAATCCTAGTATAATTATTTCAGATCACGTGTCATAAACTTTATTAGTTTTTCTTAAACAAGCTTAAATAGACAAGCATGTCAGGCGGTTATTTTTCCGCACAACATTTTTTCTTAAAATTATTATTAACCAATATTGGTAAACATATTCATCTCATGATCAATATGGTGAGTCATTTATAATATCTAAATTTATTAAGAAAATATTGGTAATAAATTGTTATATGAATATCATGTTTTTATGGACGCAAATTAAACCTCAAGTTCGTCGTTAACTGGGGCAAAAGGTGTCTTGTTAATTTTAACGCCTCCAAAAGTAGACTTCTCTCCATTAATCTTCTGAGAGACCCCTCAGTATGGCTGATGCTAACCTCCAGGTGAGTGACTCGTTGTGACTTTTCGGACTAACGTTCTCAAGTGACTTGAAGTTGAAAGACTATATTGAATCCATTACTAGGTCAGCTTCTAAGAAAGTTGGTTCAATGTGTCGTGTGAGACAATTTTTCTCTTCAAAATCTATCTTACATATCTATCATTATATTTAACGCCCCTCACGTGGGTCGTATGTGGCACAAGGCCGAGTTTATGGTGGGTTCTCCGAGCCAGTAGGTTCAGCGAAAAATATTCCCTTTGAACCCGTATAAACGGGTTCAGGGCCTGTCTACCTCCCCGGACGAAACTTTGCCCTTCAGCAAAGCTTCATCCGGGTTCCTCTCCGCCTCGTTTGACAGTAATGAACGGTTTGGAGAACCTTTCTTACATATCTTACATATGTAAGCAAATATGTGGATATAGATCCGACAGTATGAAGAAAAATATGGAAAAACAAAAATCCGAATATGCAAGGATGGTGATTTAATGTTGTTTCAATGTCGACGTCAGACGTTTCGGTCTTTTCTGGCAAGATTAATGCTGGACAAACGTACTTATACATTTTAGATTAAAATAAAATTCTTTTTCATTTAAAATATACTCTATTTTAGGAATATGTTTTCACAACATCGCCCACGTGACACCGACGTGATCGTATTGCGAAACGAAACGCTGATCTTAAAAATTTCAGTTATTCTGTTTTGATTAGTCTTATGTCTATCGTCTTTTCATGTTGACTTGAATATCGTCTAATTTTAATTAGGTTTTAATAACTATGTCCTGAAGAAGGTCTACTAGACCGAAACGTCTGACGTCAACATTGAAGCAACATTAAAACAGCATACTTGCATATTCGGATTTTTGTTTTTCCATATTTTTCTTCATATCTTACATATCTACCATTCATCCATGTTTAGAATATTGCTGCCGTATATAGTCTGGTGCACTTGCTATTTACCTTGATATCCTTGATAAAATCCAAAGATGAATCAGCAATATTATTGATCCTGATCTGGCGGCTCGGCTTCAGTCACTTTCCCACCGCTGTAAGGTTACCTCTCTATTTCTTTTCTATAAATACTTTCATAGTAATTGTTCGAATGAGATCTTCGCTATGGTACCCGGGCTTTTTGAATTTAAGCGTAGTGCAGGACTGGCGTCTAGAACTCATCAGTTTAAAGTTGAGCCGGCTAGATGTAACCGTAAATTCTATGCTTCTTTTCTCACACTTCTCGCTTGTAGAACTCTCTTCCTGCTCCAACTTTAAGCTGCAAAAATTTAAAAGGAATGCCAATGGCTATCTACTGTCCTTCCATCTTCCCGCTCATTATTAGTGCTTCTGTTCCTAATTCTTCCAAAGCCCGTAACCCCTTGTGCCTTAGTGGCTTTATTGCCTTGCATGGGTTGATACCGATTAAAAGAAATAATAGAAACATAATCATTTATTTATGAATAAAATGAAAAGATATACGCCATAGAAACGACAATATTATTGGTGTGCCGGATTCTGTCATTTTCATGGTAATTGTTTGGATGAATTATTCGCTATCATATTTAGACTTTATGAATTTAAGCGCCGTACTAGATTAGTGGCAAAGTCTCTTCATTTTACAGTTGAGCTGGCTAGAGGTAACCATCAATTCTATGCTAACAGTTTCTTTTTTCGCACTTCTTGCTTGTGAAACACTCTTCCGTTTCAATGCTTTCCAGACAACTTTGATCTCCAAAAATTTAAATACAATGTCAATCGTTATCTATAGTATACCTGATTATTCTTCTCGCTCATTAATAATGTTCCTGTGTACTAATTCTTTCACACTCAGTAACCCCTTGTGCTTAGGGGCTTTACTATCTTGCATGGGTGAATTTCATTAAAAAAAATTCAATTTGTCGCATTCCTATGGACCCTGTACAAGATGAAATATAAATCTGAAGACATTGTGATACTGAAAATATGAAGCTCTAGAGAAAATGTAGAATTAATTGCTTTTATTGACTGAAGAACTAAAATTGTGCAAAATGAATTTATTTATATATTTAGTGACATTAAAAGTTAAAATTACTATTTAGTATGGCAGCCATTGGCATAAACTACAGTTTTACATCAGATGGAAGAATACAGTTTAAAAATTGTTTCATCAAGAATGTCTACCATTCTATTTGATTGTAAATCCCAAACTTTTGCAAGTTTGTTAGCTTTCTGTTAGGTGAGAACTTTGGGAAGGCTTGCAAATCTTGTGACAATGCAATGTCTTCATCAGTTAGAAACTTGTTTAGTCACACATGATGTAAGGCAAGATCGTTCATCATATTTACCTTGAAAAAGTTCCTTTGGGGATGAAACGCATTGGTAAAGAAAAGTTTTCCCTTATATATATATATATATATATATATATATATATATATATATATATATATATATATATATATATGTAGGCAGCATATCTACGTTAAAAAATTTGTTGTTGAATAATCTAGACATATGCATATTTATTTTTATTTTAATCCTCTCAAATACACGGATCAATTTCTTAGTGCTTTTACAAAACTGAATAAGAAAGACGCCCTAGTTTTGTCTATTTCTTTTATTTTCCCAGGTACTTTCAATCTTTTACTTGATTTGAAGGTGATGATGTTATCTTTTAATTGTTTTGAAGGTGATAAGGAATGTGGAAACTTATAGTGAGAATATAAACTGAAAGAAAATTAACACTTTCTCACGAAAATACATGTGTGTGTATTTGTATGTGATCCTGTGTGTGTGTGTCGGTATGAGTTTATTTCCCTTTTTTTTTTTATAGAAACAGATAAAATGAGGCACTGTGTGTGTTTGTGTGTATCGCTCTGTTTCTCTTACTTTTTTTTCTCTCACTCTTTCTCTCCCTCACTGTCTCTCTTTACCCTTGTGTTTGTACGTGTTTCTATGCATGGTTCTATCTGTATGTGTCTGTTTCTATGTTGATTGTAAGTGTGTCAGTGTATCTGTTGTCTCTCTCTCTCTACTGTCTGTATTTGTGTGTGGGTCTCTTTATTTCTCTATGTGTGTATATTTGTGTGTCTGTTTCTCTTTTTATGTGTATCTTTCTTCTCTATCGCTCATTTTTTTTGTTTCTGTCTGTTCGTGTGTCTTCCTACGCGCGCTTGAGTGTATATAATGTGTGTATTTGTGTGTATAAGAAATACTTTTATAACAAGAGTAATTCATTTTTCGGCTTTGATAAAAGCCATATATCCGTACCACGTGATATACGGGGCAAATATTTGCCCATCACAAACCAATCGTTCGACTTCGAAGGCTTGGTTTACTCAGCAAAAATACGACGTAGGAGGAAATGGCGAAAAAGGAGAAAGAGAAGGAAACGAAAAAACAGAAATGAAAGCTTTTCGTTGCTGACGTTCAAAACTTGTATCTTCATTTCGAATGGTTTTACTTGAGATTCAAAGAAAATGGAAATTGCGATTGCAAAGAAAAAAAGTTTATTTGACAGCAAACCTTCTTTGAATTGTTAGTAGAACGCGATATGGCCAAAAATATTTGTTAGAATTTTGACGGAAGTAGATGAACGAAACTGAGATCAAAACGCAATGCTTTGTTCATTTTTTCAACCAAGATTTCCTTTTGACATTCCAGACAAAATCGAATCTTTAAAAAAAAAAAGAGACAAAAACAAGAACCCAAAAAAATAAAGACAAAATTTGCTAATGAAGAAATAAGTAATGAAATACTAATTATTTGACTTCCTATCATCCACTGGCGTAAATAAACTCACACAAAAAAACGATGAAAATCCCCAAATCAACTCGACAGCTTATTTTGGATAAATCAGCTTTTTTCGCATAGACTTGTAGAGGACCGTGGGTTTTTAGTGTTGTTAAATTAGAAACACGTGCGTTTATTTCCTGCTAGAAGAAGGTCCAACTACACGAACATGGCGGACTCAAGTTGAGTCCAACCGAAGAGGTAAAGAAAACAAACAAGACCGATATATATATATATATATATATATATATATATTATTGTAAAATTGTAAAATAATATTAATTGTAAAAGCAACTGATTCGTGAAGTTATTGCAAGTTTTAGCTTTAATGTTTTATTTATTTTTCATTTCATATGAATGTAATTGCTATGAACATTTAAGAGTTGCAAAAAAGCGGTTGTAATGAAATTACATAAATATTAGTAAAAAAATTCATGCAATTACCTTATTTCTCTACGTTTTTCAGTACTAGTTAATCAAAACTTCATACACTATTTACATTATTCGGACTATTGTCCTCATCTTTGTCGCCATATTTATTACAACGCTTCGGCCACTGTACGCTCCGGCCTTCTTCAGGTGGTTGAGATGTCGAACTGAACCCTTTATTTCACTCACTGTCGTAGACTGTTCTAGTTCCACGTGGCATATCTAATGGATGTCAGTAATTAGTTATCTCCTGTTAATTCCCCTCTCCAAGTTCACCACTGCATTCACCAGGTATTGAACTCACAACTGTCCTTAAGGACACATGACACAGTGAATAAAGGTGTTGTTTAGATCCAGTGACAGAACCCAAAGAGTGTGAGTTCAATACCTGGTGAAGGCAGTGGAGAACTTGGAACTTATTGAGATAATGCCAAGCTTTGTAAAGATTTATAATTGCATTATATTTGAAATGATATTAAGGTTGTGTTTTTATTTTCATACGCGAGCCATTTGTGTTGGTAGCGAGACAGTAATCAGTCAGTGCAAGCGACCTGACACAAAAATGTATATTTCCCACCGGTGCGTGAGATTAATGTTTGAACCAGTGGCGTCTGCTGAATAATATGCTGGTATAGGAAAATAACAAAGTTATGATCTGAGACAAAAAAAGAAAATGAATATTTCTTATTAATTTATCATACAAATAAAAAGTAGCAACATTAAATTATTAACTTAACCAGTTTAAACACAGGTCAACTGAATTCTACCTTTATGCGTCTTTCCCAGAATTTACTCTATATTTCGTTTGGTTTTGACATTATTTTCTTGCGAAAATAGGTTACTGCAAACTAAAGTTTGGTATCAGTGGTACAGAATTTTCTACGGCTAGTGTCTATTTGCAAGTTTCAAATGTTCATTACGGTAGCTATATTTAAAGTTACTGGGGGCTACCTAAAGTGTTATTTGAAATAAATAATATGTAAAACTTAATACGTATAGATATTTGCAATTTTTTATGACATAATTTCACTACACCAAGTTCACTACGGGACAATAGCCTACTTGATTAAATCGTTGGCTCATGAATTCGGTGACATAGTGATTGTGAGTTCAATCCCTGGGTCGGTCAATAACTAAGCAGCAGTAAAAATAATAAGAACTAGACGATATATCCCTAGACATGGACAGTGGATTAAATAAAAGGTTCAGATCAATATACACCTGGAGAAGGGCTCAATGGCAGAAGCGAAACAATGAGGACAAGAGATGAGGACAAGAGTTCAAATATAAATAGTGTAAATAAGGAAATGAACAAGTTAATAATTTAGGCGTATGCTAAACGAGGGGAGAAGACAATAGCGATTTCGTCAGTGATAAACACAGGGTCATATATTCAGGCGGAGAGAAAAAGGAGCAGGACTGATAGTAGAACACAACATGAAGAATATTTTTCTATATCTCTGAGATGAGGTATTATGATTACTTGTATTATTTGCATTATTTGGACTTTTATCCTCATCTTCATTGCCATATTCACAACATTTCGGCCTCTATATCTCTGAGATGAGGTATTATGATTACTTATATTATTTACATTTATTCGAACTGTTATCCTCATTTTCATTGCCATATGCACAACGTTTCAGCCGTTGTACGTTCCGGCCTTCTTCAGATGATTGAAATTTGGAATCGAACCCTTTATTTCTCCCACCAAGGTAAACTTGCAGAGTTGAGTTAAAGGGAAATAATGTGGAACTAGAACAATCTACCGAAATGGACGAAATGAAGAGTTCGGTTCGAAATTCCAATCACCTGAAGAAGGCCGGAGCGTAAAACGGCCGAAACGTTGTGAACATGGCAATGAAGATGAGCATAACAGTCCGAATAACGTAAATAATACAAGTAATGAAGAATATTGTATTATTGGATATTGTCAACTCTCTGAAAGAATTCTTGTCGTTAAATTGAAAGGGAATCCTTTCATCAGTGTATGCAGGGAGTGCACAAATTAAGGAAGAAGAAATTGAAAAGTTTTACTCTATGCAAGACAACGCCAAGGCTCAATGCAAATCTCAATTAATTACAATCGTCATGCTAGACCTGTGTGCTAAAGTATGCAAGGAGAGAGACGGAGAAAGAGTTAGCAAATTCCAACGAGGAACATGTAATTAAAGCGGAGAGAAATGGGTTAAACAGTGCACGACAAATGATCAGCTAGTCGCGAACCCCTGGTTTTAAGAACATCCAAGTCGTATATAAGACATGGAGAAGCCCAGAAATATTAGGTTGGTACAAAAATAATATCGTTTTTTGACGTATTTTTTTAAGTCAAAAAACGATATTATTTTTGCACCAACCTAATAGAAAGGAAAAACCAAATCCCCTATATAACTATCAATAAGAGATTCAGATAATACACTGCAAAATATAGCCAAGTGCCGACTGCGGGAACGTCTACTTTCTAGTGATATGAAAACTTAGAGTGTAACTACGGAAATTGAAGAGAGCCAAGGCTGCATCCGAATTGTAATACACCAGCTGTGTCTCCTCACCGGATTTATTCAACCTCCACAGCGAGACAATTCTGAGAGAATTGGAAGTCGTATTAAGATTCATTATTTGCGGCCACATTCTTAACAAGATATGATATGGGGATGACACAGTGTTGATAGCAGACACGCAAAGGAAACTACAAGAACTCCCACAAAAAGTAGTAAAGGAAAGAGTGAAGAAAGGAGTAAGCATCAGTTGCCAGAAGACAGAATGCATGTTGCCATCAAAAGGAGCAATCCGACATACAACATTACGAACCGGAGATATCAAAAGCAAATAAGTGCAATAATCTTAATAGTTGGGAAGTGTTTTAACAGAGGACGAAAAATGTGTCACTGAAATCCGAAGGCGCATTGGGACAGCGAAAGGTGCCTTCGAAAAATTAAGGAAAGTATTAAGAAACAGGAAAATTTCACAAGAAAGAATGAAAAAGAGCACTGAACTGTTAAGTAATATAAATTCTCTTATATGGCAGTAAATGCTGGACAATT
>OZ010585.1:20598529-20686029 GCA_963932145.1 Acanthosepion lycidas
AATCTGAGAATAAATATATATATACGTGCAAGGATATGTGCGTATGCGTATTTTTTAACATACCTAGATAGATAGATAGATAGATAGATAGATAGATAGATAGATAGATAGATAGATAGATATATGAAGAAATATAGTTCTAAGGTGTGCTATATTTATGGTATTAAGTGATCAATATCAGAGGTAGAACATATGTAAATATAAAAGTGAACATTGAAGTCAACACTCAGAGGCGACAAACTGCTTCATGCTAGACGCAATCGTCAGGCTGACAATTGTGTGTGTGTGTACAGAATGTAATGAATAAATTGTTTCCATTTTATATTTTTAATGTCGCGTATGCGCGTTTTTTTTTTTTTATTTCAAAAACTGCACAGTATAGTAGGGTCAGTTGGGCACTGTCTGTGAGAAAAAGAGCCCCATGACACAATTCTCTCTTCCAAAAATTTGGAAATGGTATGCTGTACTCCTTGGCATTCACACCGAAACCCTAATACGAACATTTCAGAGTGTTTGAGTGTCAATCTGAGGATAGTGCTGAGGATGAGTTGGATTAATCTAATGCTGATTATGAAGGTAAGGCAGCTTGGACAATTGACTCTGATAATTCTAATAAGAAAAGAACTCCCGAATTTGTTGGTGAAGTGCCTCAGACTCAACACAGAGGCTTATATCAAGTGCTTTGCAGAGGTAGTGTTGCCCTAGGTCAAGAGGGTGGCTGCTGGAAGTCACCCCCTTGATTATTGACTGCACCCCCCTTGATTATTATGTATGGGGCACAATTGAGCGAAAGACCAACAAAACTCCTTGTAACACCAAAGGTGAACTGAAGGCAAGGATTATGGTAGCATTCACCAACTTAAACAAGGAGATCGTCCAGAAGAATTGCAGGAGATTCCAAAGTCGTCTGGAGGCCGTGGTTGAAGCCAATGGCGATTTTATCGAATAAATTTATTCTTTCATTTTTCAAGATATCTTTATGTAATTTTGCTAAATATATCTGTTAAAATGAGATGTCAGTGTTATTTTCATTTCGGGGGTAATTTAGACAACAATTCATCCATCGCACCCTGTATATATAATTGTGTGTATGTGTAGAGAGAGATAACGAATATTTATTGGGTCACACGCGTTGATGGTAATCGTAAGCAAGTTTGGTTAAGCTAACCATGGACTAATAGTTACCATGCAAATCGATCATTAGTACGAAGCAGTGAATTCGATCCAACTGGATGCCACATTGTAAACTAAGATTTGTAAATAACTGTATTAATTTTTACTAAGCTTAACGTATCGACAAAATACAGAATGAGAGTAGAAAAATTGTGTTACGCCAATCGTTAACTATGGAGGACATGCTTTCCTTGAAAATAAGCATTTGAAATATTACTTTTTACTAAAGTTCGAATACTGTTCACTAGTAGAAAAAAAAACTTCATCGACTAAACCTGCATAAATAAAAAAAATGTTGTGACCTAAATATTTTCTCTGTGTGTCTTTTTCAGATTTTCGAACATTTTGTTCGACATCTAAATCAGTTATGAATAAACTTTCCAAAAATCATGTTTTGTTCTATTTTTGTACAATTTATTTTCGACTATAGATCATCTTGTTAAAAAATACAATAGAAAAATTCATCTGACAGACTGTCGGTTGAAGGTTAGCAAACTTGAAGAAACGGACAAGCTACACAAAAGTAAATAAAGAGGGTGAGTATTAACTGATATGAAATATCCCCTAAGCCTAAGGGGACAGAGAATAATCTAGTGTTGTAGATAAGAACAAAGGGTTCGGATTGAATTTCCAAGGTTACCGAGTAAGACAACAGAAGAATGCTGGAAAGTAGAACTCCTGAAAAGATGAGCATGTTGGTTTGAATCATAAACCATATAACAAGACAAAGACCTGAGGAGGCCGGATGTAATATAGCCTAAACGTTGTGAGATAAGATTGCTGGTCCAAATAAGAAAGCATATAATAATAATAATTTTAGCTTTATTTCAACATTAGATTAATTAACATGAAACTAATTCATTGTTTACCAGAAAGGTATTTCTTATTTCTGTCATACCTTTACCACACACACACACAATTTAACTTTTTTTCTATAAGAAATACGCCAACGACACGGAGAACTCAGTTCATGCTTGAAGAGTAATGCTTAATATATATATATATATATATATATATATATATATATATATATATATATATATACACACTCTATCTCTGATATTGAGCCCTTTATCCCATAAATATAGCACATCTTAAGACTATATTTCTTCACATATATATATATATATACATAGTCTCTTTAAGTGTTTAACTCTTTAAGCATTACTCTTCAATCCCAGCTGTGATACGGCGAAACACACACACATACACACACACATATATATTGATAATTGTGTATTTGGGCAACAATTACTCTTTTATATATGTTTTGTTAAAGATGACTGATAAGATATGGTGATTATGCTTTTTATTTCATTTTTCTTGTGTTCGTACAAGTGTTTTCTTTTCTGGGCGCGTGTGTTAAAACTGTCCGAAAGCTCTGCACACCTGAGCGCTTTCGGCTATTCTTTTAACCATTATCAATAGAGATTTTTACTTTTTATTTTTAAATGAACGTGTTGGATTTTTTATGTCTGTATCTGAAGTTATAGGAAAGCTTTATTTTCCAAACGCGGTCAGCATATTATGGTCGTGTTCGTCGCCAATGTTATTGAGTGTTGGCTTTTTCTTTTTGTATAATTAAGGTTTCCATTACTTATAATCTTTTTTTTTTTACATCTAGATGAGGCTGTTATACTTGCATTTTCTACTAGTATATTTTAGATGGAGTTTTGTAGATTTTTGTGTGCGTTTAAATGATTATATTTTGGAGCCTATAAGAATTTACTTCGTTTATGAATAAGCAAATATTCCGTTTGTATTTTAAATCTATAAATATTTACTCATCGCTGTATCAAGTAAATGGTGAGTGGGAGGGATTTGTTAGATAAAGAACTACATAAACCAAATCAAAAATTAACCCGAAGAATTTTTCGTTTTTATTTAAGACGTTTTCATTCATAACACAGCTTCGCCGTGGTTCGAACCAACGCTACGATTACTGAAGATAATCGATCCCCACCAACTTTGGGATCACGAAACACGACATGGACAGAGGAAAGTGCGGACAGAGGCGGGCAGCAACCAACGAACCGTTCACCAGCGACACTATCGACCAGCCTGGGACTGATACTGCAATCAACTCGTTGTCCTACGACCCTCAGGACCAAGTCATCTTCTAGTAGGTGGCGTGTGACAAGGGTCATATGATCTGGTCACTGCTGACCAGATTGGCCTAGGATTGTCCGGGGTGTGCTGTTATAACGGAGTGGTTAACAATTTGGTCTCGCAGGCCACTTTTCCTTTCCTTATATGACTCCATTAATGTGACATTTGGCGACTTAAATAAATAGCTCTTCTTGATTTTGACTTACAAACTATCACGTGTGAGTTATTATAATTGCCATTACTACTTGGGAAAGATAGTGGAGTAATATCGCGTAGTTTTCTTCGAAGTAGTCTTTCTCCTAGACTGGCTGCTACCAAAGGCTACAGAGTTTGCCTTGTTATTTAACCATATCCATATAAAATCATATCTTTTCCAACAGCATTAATACGGGAGTGAACGCAAGAGTCGGATTTTGTCAGTTCTTCTTCCAGCGCCGATAATCGTTAAGCTACCAGTGCACCCCATCTAGCATTTATCCAATCAAAATATTCATTGCTAGTAAAGCAGTCTGAACCAATAAAGCCAATAGAAATTGCAAATATACCAGACTTCTTCATCGCGGTGAAACCGGAACTCTAGGCAGCCAGGACGGCCAACCATTTTCCACCAAAGCTGTGAGCTAGTCAGTCGTCCGTGCTACCAAACGACTGAAACGTAATCCGATACATCACGCGAGAAAAGCGGATAGCTGTCTTGTCTCGCGAGATTTTCATTTTCTCTTTGTTCTCTCGGGAAGAGGAGAGAGAAACAAAGAAAACAAAACAAAAACTAGGAAACAAACAAGATGTAAAGTTGCGTGATGTGATCCGAAGAAACATCATGAATAAAACACACGTCAGTGTCGCCTCAGACAATGAATACAAAACCTTGATTCCGTGTCAAACAATTTTATCTCAGAAAATCATGCGACGGACAGTATTTAACATTAACGATTTTTGGTCGATTCACAACTTTAGGTCCCACCAGAGACTTTATGAAATGAATGGATCCATACGCAATGTATTCTCTTTGGCATTGTCTCCAAACTGACGGCCTGTATATTTTTGTTTTATTTTAGATAAGCAGAAACTTACCGATTTGGCCATAATGCACATATTAATCGTTTGTTCTTATCTACCTACGAATATACGGTGTGCAAACGTTTTCTCGGCACAGAGAACACGTGTCTCCTCGTACATTCCCTAAAGACATACATTCCATCGCCATCAGGTAATTTTTATCCACATATGATTCTGTGGGGTGAAGAATTCATTCTCTGCCATAAATGCCGGTAGCTAAAACCCGAAAACAAGAATATGCACATAGCAAAGATAGTATTAAAACAATATATATATTATTCTTTCTCTGCCATTTGGTGCCGGTAGCTAAAACCTGAAGACGAGAATATGCACATAGCAAAGATAGTATTAAAGCAAAAATAATATATATATATATTATCATATAGATAATTAGATTTATATATATATATATATATACATACATACATACATACATACATATATATATATATATATATATATATATATATATATATATATATATATATATATATATTGTTTGAATAAAAACAGACCACTTTAAGGTTCCATGTAATAAGTTATTTCACCACAACCCCTTTAACAGGGCTCTGGATCATCAGACTTTACTTCCAAAGGTTGAAATGAAAAATGAAAAGAAATTCACACGTTTTTGATGGACCTCATCAAGCATATGTAAAATTAACGAAGTGAGGTGGGAGAGAAGATAAGATATGAGTGGGTTAGGTGTATCATTTCAATTCCTTATTCTTAACCCCACTGTGTGTCGGCTAGACGTTGCTTAAGCCTAGCGCGTCTTGTCTCTAGATATAGATGGGTAAGGGGTGAAAACCGACATTAAAGGAAGAAGCTACAGCAACCATAATAAATTGCATTCCACGAGGACAGGTTTCATTCAAATTCTTAGACGCTGTTAATTCGCGTTACTTTAAAGAGCATATTTGGGAGGTTAAGGTTTGATGTAAATCTAAATGTCCAAACAATCTACGAAGAATTTAATTTGAAGTTCGTTGGAGTTTTCTTCTTCGTTGCTTACGAGCAACGAACTTCAAATTAAATTCTTAAATTAAGTCGCTTGCACAATTCCCAGTGGACCCCCTTCTCTACCTAGTCATACGTATTCTTGTATTCTTTCTGGGCTAATTTGTTACATTTGCTTATTATACGGATAATTGTCTCATTTTTATTTCCACCTATTCTACATTTACTTCTGTTTGATCTTTATATAGTTAATTCTTTTGGCTTGTTTTGAGCCGCAGTAAAAACCAATCGTTTTCTCTCTTTAGGTTTCCTTGTGTAGCCATATCCATGTTAATTTATTTGCTAGTTCAGCAATTTGACTTCTGAAAATGACCATATCATTGTTTTTCTTCTCTCATTATTATGAGTTTTACAAGCCATCAAATACAATAGGTTGCTTAAGATCTATTTGAAGAAAAGAAACCAAAACGGAAAACTGATGCCAGTATAAAAATACAAGACAGAAAGCAAACAGAATTCCAATGTTGTGGGTATTTTGAAGGAAAAAAAAAACAAAAAACAAAACGAAAATTAAAAGCCTTTCTTTTAATTTATTTTAGAGACCGTGAGATATTCCCGGCCGTATATGTAACGCGTATGGCATTTGCATTAATTAACCTGTTTGGAAATTTATTCTTACCAGCACCGTTTATCTCTTAATTAGGGCAAACACGTTTCAGGTGATATACTTGTTAAGGCACGCTGAAAATAAGAACCTTAAAATATTTAATTATACTTACTATTTCAAGTTTGTTGCCAAATGTAATCTTGCTGAAATTTTGACATTATTTCATTGTTTCAGGCAGGGAATAAAACGTACTTTAAGTAAAATGTTCTTAATTATACGAACCTTGTGTGTGTGTGTGTGTGTGTGTGTGTGTGTGTGTGTCCTTATGGCATATAGGCCCACGGTCTCTCTGTGAAATATAGGACAGCGGTCTCACTGTAGAATATAGGACTGTGGTCTCTCTGCTGCTATGGTTTATGTAGCTAGTAGGCGTTTACGGGCTTGAGTTGCCAGCCCAACCTGTTTTGAACTCAGAATTGTCGTTCTCCTTTACTGGTTGTCAACCAAGGCTAAAGAGCTTAGTCTACTTGGCGATTAACCCCTAACTGTAGGTGGAGGATATATCGGCACACATTTTTGTAAGATATGTTTGGTTATCCGTATAGATAATTCCAGGGAGGATATAATCCAGAGAACTCAGTGTAAAAACAGACCAAATATTAAATATATTAAGAAACAGAGAACTTTAAAGGTTCATGGTTAACCCTTAAAGTTGTGTGTTTCTCAATATAATTAATTCGTATATATATATATATATATATATATATAATACGCGTATGTATAGATTTACATTAAAAAAATTAATAGAGATATACGTTACATATGATTATTTTTTGACACATAAACATTCTAGAATAATCTTTTATCTTTATATATTTATTAAAACTCTCGATTGCCTATACTGCTAGATGTAAATTGCACTGTTAATGAAAAGCATATATATCTACTCAAGTGATGAGGATGATGAAGACGATGATGATGATGAAGATGATGATGATATTTATATTTGTGGTTGCTTGTGGGTGTGTGCACATTACACAAACGTATAAGCGTGAGAAATTCAGTGCAAGAAAGAAAGAGAGAGAGAGAGGGGGGAGTTAGCTGAACTTATGGTGTGTGTGGGGGTTGTTGCTCCTGCCGATTCCCTATAGAGCATAGGGTCTTAAGCAGACGATGTTAACGGTAGTGCAGTTATTTTTATTTTATTTCATTTCCGTACTTGTCCTCCTAAGAAAAAGAAATCCTATGTCGGAAACCGGATGTATGACGCAAGAGGATATTTTCCCAATTTCCAACTGGGCTCGAACAAACGTGGTTGATAATCGTGTCTATTTATAACGAATGACTCATTCAAAAACAAAAAAACACGGAATATAAACTATCCTTCCCACTTCTACAGGGCTAATCCTTGTCTTAAGTAGTTCGTCAATCCTGTCATTGCTATTTAAAGAAAATTAAAAACAAAATATGATTATATCACGAGGCTAAAATATAACGTTAGCAAATTCTAAATGTTTCGTTTCGCTCGGAATCAGTGACGTATTTAGGAGTGTTTCCTTTTAGTCAAACATTCCGCTTTTTGTTCTAACCCTTTTTCTTGCCACTTGGTGCATTAACTCTTGGCCTTCGAACCTTTCGACTAAAATTTTATTATAAGAATAATATTCAGTAATTAAAGATGAGAAACATACAAGTCATCCGTTTCGTTCCAAGAAAGAGAATTCTTCAGTCAAATAACAGTTTATTGATGAAATACACACACACACACACACACACACACACACATACACATATATATATATATATATACAAAAATAAATACACTTAAATTCACCTTCATCCCTCCGTGCGCCAACAAGTTAGTGGTAGAATTATCGACTCATCATGCCAATTCAGACGGGTTTCGATCCTAGCTAGAGGCAACCGGACGTCTAGCCACACTGATGAGCTGTGATACAGCGAAACAGTCTGTCTGTGGATGACAATATATATATATATATATATATATATATATATATATATATATATATAATTAACAAATCGGAGACTTCAGAAAGCTATGGTAATCCATTCATTATTTTGAAACCGCCAGGTCTGACGAAGCGAAATCGATTTCTCGATTTTGCGAAATGAAAAATTATCATGGCTTTCTGAAGTCTCCGATTTGTTAATTAATTATCACTTGCTCTGTTTTTACATTGAGCTCTCGGGATTTATATCATCCCTGGAATTATCCATACGGATTACCAATTAACTTTATCATATTATATATATATATATATATATATAAATATATATTAAGAAATGGACAAAGTCCGACAATTATTTTAAGACATTTTTTTTATGTTTATACATTCTTTTTATAGATACAAATATTTAAGTAAATGCTCTGTTTATAATAAACAGTATAAATATTTGTATCTATAAAAAGAATGTATAAACATAAAAAATGTCTTAATATATATATATATATAGATAGATAGATAGATAGAGAGATAGAGAGAGAGAGAGAGAAAGATAGACAGTACAGGTAATCCGTTGGTATATAATCCGGGTGGATCCTATTAATATTAATTATTAAAACTGATCCACACAGAGCTCGATGTATTTATTATAACAGAGTATATGCATTTTTTACAGTAAAAAACCAAAAAAATTACCTCAACATGGTATAGTCTATTTCAAGCTGTTCTGTACACGGGTACCATCAACCCCTAAGTGTCTGTCTCGAAGCATTGTTTTAAATTTATTTTCAATGTCAGTCCTCCTCTGGTAGTCGCCTTGTTAATGAGAATGGATTTGCGTTAGCGACTGGTGGGGGCGTAAGGTATCTTATCCCGGAGGAAGCGGTCTGGGGTTGGGGTTTATTTATGGCTAGGATATTTCGTTGTCTGTAGTTTATAATCAGTTCCTACTATATGGCGCTTCTTATACAAGCCCCAAGTGTATTTTTCTGGAATTCCCAGTAAATAGTTTTTGTACTACAGGTGTTCAATATTATTGATAAGCGATAGGGTATTTAAACTTAAACCCGTTAAGATTATTGCAAATTAGTTGAATTATAGATTTATAGATTGTGGGTAATACCAGAGCACTCAGTGGAATAAATCATGCTATCCAACACACTTATATGCGTACATATTTTCATACATACATATATGTACATTTACATGTCTACACATATATGCCACTATACGCACACATACACCCCAACATATATACACATGTATTCTTATGTAATTTTGAATCTATTTCTATGTCTACATTTCGTGATTAGTCCTCTCCGTTGATTTAATAGTTTGCATTGATCTTTATATTTTATTATCCTGATTTTTTATGCTAAACATAACTTGCACCTATCCTTAAAACTATTGGGGGTGTTCGCAAAACCTAGAATACAGAGTTTTCGTAGATGGACTACCTTCCCGTGTGTTATCGGTCGTAAAAATTATATTATCTCAAAAGAGGAAAAAGACATTTTAAACTTATTGAGCGACTGGAAGATATCTATAGAAGTTGCTAAAACGTTGAAAAGTAATTTTTAAAAATAACAATCAGGAAAACTTATATACCGTGCCTATAAACACTAATGTCCTAATCCTCATAAATACGTTGGACACTATTGTAACTTGGGGTAATATGCTGTCTTAGTAATCTATCAATAGCAGTGGTTTACCTACTTCACGCTGCTGGCGAGTATTGTATTTTGTTGATGTTATAAAGATTGTCATTTCATTTCCAACCTCCGTTTTTGGTTATTCCTCATTGAGTAACCTTTTCTAGGTTGCAACATTATCTATTTATGATATGTATCTTAATTTCTATATGTGAGTGTATTGATTACTATGTCCTCATTTATTTATCATAGTGAATTCATTATATATATATATATATATATATATATATATATATATATAGCCAGACTTCTCTGAAGTTTAACTAGGTCTGCTCTACTTAACGTATTGAGCACTTTATTTAATTATTTTGCTTTCTTGTATCGGTTTTTTTTTCTTTGGACTTTGGACTTGCATGCTAGACGATTATTTTCGGCTGACGTACATCTTCTTGGTTCTTTCTTTTTTATACCTTTTTTTCCCTTTGGTTTTGGTTTAACTATTCCCAAATCAAGACACCGAAAGTTTTTCGTACGAGTATAATTTCTTATACTTATAAGATTATTACTAATATATATATATATATATATATATATATATATATATATATATATATATATATATATATATATATATATATATATATTATTTTGTTGATGTTATAAAGATTACCATTCCATTCCATTCCTAAGCTCCGTTTTGGTTATTCCCCATTCACTCGTTTTCTAGTTAAAACAAAAACATTGGCAAGATAATAACAAAAAGAAAAACTAGATTTACGAATGTCATAATAAGATATTTGAGAAAAGTGGGTTGACCAAGGAGAACATATTTGAAAAAACTTTCATTGCGAATGTAAGCAGATACAAAAAAAAAAATGCTGAATATTAAGAACATCGGTTAAAAATATAAAATATTGGCTAGATACGATTCGTTTCGGAGAACATCCGTCTGCCAGGGCGGCCAGCCAAACCCTATCGTAGACACCTGCTCTGTTGTTTATACAGTAACTATGTTGAGCGGAACTTAGTTACAGTTTCTGGGAGATAACGCATAATCTAGCGTGATCCTTTTTTTTTAACAAGTCCAGTACGCTAAAGGCTTAGTGATTTATGCGCGTGCACAACTATCAACGACGTCTGAACAGTTCCGTTTATTCAATTTCACTCACAAGTTTTGCTTCAACCCATGGTACGGTTTTCAGTCACTTTCCAAAGTTGCTGCGCGCCTGGTTCATGTCCCCAGGCCTATAACACCAGAAAGCCACCTGTCTGCCCAATCGTCCATGGTTAACATTCGAACTCGAATCTCATAGAAAACGAACATGAAAGATGTTAATAAAATCAAACATAAAAGTCAAAGCGAAAACTAGGTGATCTATCCGGATAATGGACAAAGGTCTGTGGTTAATTTGGTTAATATTTTGATATCGTTCTTTAAGCGTCATTTAAAAATGTCTCTGAAAGTGAATCGATGTTTTTCTTTTATAAACAAGTAGTAAATTAAACGAACATTTCTATTTCTATAATTCTAAAGACACAACTGTGTACTGTATTTCGTTATTCTGTGTGTTGTTAGGGAACTAAGCCGTTTCAGCTATCGTTCAAACACAGGATTACCGTGTTTGGCCATATTATTTATGTGTGAATAAAATCGCTTCGGCGGACAGAAGGCTTAAGTTGAAACTGTGTTAGCATTGTTACTACAGAGCCCCTTATCAAGTTGTGATATTATAGAGTAGTCAATAGGGCACCCCGAGGTGGTTTAATGGTTAGCAAGCTTGTCTCGCTAGAACAATTACGACTGAGTAGTGAGTTCGAACCTCACTGAGTGCCCCATACTTTCGCCTTTGTGCCACATCTAAGCTACGCTTGGAAAATCGCTATAGGGCGGCCAATGTATTCGCTAACAGGTTTCATTAATGTTTAAGACCAAGGCAAGAAATGGCGAATTGACAATTTCAAAAAAATCTTGGTAAGAAACATGAATTTCAGTAAGTACATTAAGACATAAAAAGAATCAGACACCGGAATGTATCGAAGAAAATCAAGTTTTTCGTAAATTGAGAGACTTTGGTGTAGAGTATCTTTTTAACGTGTGTTTTATATATATATATATATATATATATATATATATAGAGAGAGAGAGAGAACAATAAAAAATTAAAATCTTCAGACACACTGGGTTTTATATTAATATTCTTTCGTTTTTTTTTATTATAATTTCATTTAGATTCCTCGATTAGTTTCGGTCAAAATGGCCATCATTAGGAGAAGAAATATTTCTGCTTGCTGGTAGCAGCGAACTACAGAAAATCATATATATATATATATATATATATATATATATATATATATATATATATATATATATATACTGTATATAAAGATTCGCAGGAAGTGATGAACTCTTCGCCATAATTTTCCCTCAATTTTCTGAGAAGATTGCAAACATTAAAGTCGATCCTTCTTTTTATTTCGGTTGACAAATCTCGTTTATGTTCTTTTACCAGTGCAGACGACCTCGCATAAAATTTAGTTTTATCACCAATTTGTGACCAGTTAAGAATTTCGCTGTAGCAATTTGTTTCTTTTACTTTGGGACTCGAAGTACATCAAAGAGATACTTAGATGTGTAAAGATAAGCAGTAAGGAAAAACAGATATATGTTGATTTCATATTCACTAGCATTTTCTCCCAGAGCAACTCTTGTACAATTATGATTAAATAGTTATTCCATTACTGTGGCTTGTTATGGATAAGCTAAGCTTAGAAAATCCTATACAATAATGCACAATAACATTATTATATGATTATTTCCCTGTTTCTACCCTTATGCCTATTTTATAGTAGAAATGATCCAATACAATGTTCGAGAGCTACTCAAGGTAGAGTTACTTTTAAAACGGTGAATGTTGTGTGTGGTATGAATGAGGAAGTGGTGAGGAAGGAAGTGAAGCAGGTGGTAAGAAGTGATACCCATGAAGATAAGGAGAATAGATAAGAAGTGATATTTGAAAAGGTTAAAATTTTAATATTCAAGGAAGCAACCAAGCGGAAGTCTGTTTCATAAAATGGTAGTACTTTCAAAATAAAGCTGTTTTTCTTCGAACACGTGGAACATGGAGATTATGGTGATTCGTTTCCGTGGAAATAGTAAGCTGCGTCCTCGCAGGACTGGACTAGTAGAAACTGAGGAATGGAGCTCGCCTGAACATTTGCCATGGAAATTGTAATAGAGTAGCAATGGCATTAAGACGTTGCATCTACGAGAAAAGATGCTGTAGAATGCCTTCTCCCATAAGACATAAACAACTATCTCGGCTGGAAAGTGAGGATTGAACAGCTCCAGCAGAGATATAATAGTAATACTCCATTGTTACTTTAATCTGACTCTTGTAGTGATAAAGTCTGTCAAAAGCTGTCAGGTACTTTCTGGAGAGATAGAATGAGATGAACATTTTTATGCATCTATACATTTATATATAAAATTAAACATGATTCCTGCCTTGATTCAAATGTTCGACTTTGCTGTAAGCATGCAAATGACGTAAGCCTCAAGCCAACTTTGTACTGTTTAAAAAATACATGCAAATGATAAGCTAGATGGAGCGTACAGATACTCAGAAGCGAGGCAGAAATGCTACCTATATACGTAAATAATCCCGTCATTATAAAGCAGCTGCCATCTCGGATTAATAGAGAATTATGTGTCGTCATGCAGAATTATGTTGTACAAATAATAGCATAAAATAGTGTTAAGTCAATGAAAGCAAATTCATTCATAACCTGATTACGGATTAACAGAGGAAATCGTTTTATGCGCTTTCTGAGAAATCACATTGAACGCTGTTTATCTTGAGTTATGGCTTGTAGAAATAAAAAAAAACAAAAACAAAAAAAAGCAAAAAACCAAAAAAAAAAAAAAACAGGTTTCAGGATTTGCAAATAGTAGTAAATCCAAAATCAGATATGAGACTCGAAACAAATTCATACTGTGTACGGAAAAATGTATTTCACCTTTTCTACTCGTTATTATTATTATTATTATTATTATTATTATTATTATTATTATCCATCTTAGTCACATTGAGTCATGTAACATGATAGCGATGTTAAGAAATGCCAACTTGATTAAAAACAAAAAAAATAGTAAAAAGACGAGGAATTGAAATGATTTTGTTTTCAAGACAATAGGATTCAGAAATAAATGCTTTTCACTTTCTTAAATTAGAAGTTTTATTAGAAATCAGAAACTAAACATTGTCTGCTGATGACTGTGCTTGCGTTATATATATATATATATATATATATATATATATATATATATATATATATATATATATATATATATTTGTGTGTGTGTGTGAGAGAGAGAGAGAGAGTGTGTGTGCTTGTTTCTGTGTGTGTGTATATATATATACATAAAATACAAACATCACACACACACACACACACACACACACACACACACACACACACACACACACACACACACACACACATATATATATATATATATATATATATATATATATATATATATATAAATTAGGAAATCATCCGATTCCGCTACCTTGGTTTCAACCTTTCGGTATCTTCAGGCGATTTCCATTAATTAATTTCCTAACGATTTTTTAAAAATAAAAAATTTATGATCATTATATATTTTTTTTTTAAATTGTACATATAAACAACCCTGGCCTGTATAGGGATGATGGACTGAAAATAGTAGCAGACAACAGAAGAAAAAATGACAATATAAGAAAAGCGTTTTTCAAACTCTTGAAAACCCTAGACTTTGAAATAGAAATCAAAACGAATAAAAAAAAATTGTCAATTATCTGGACGTAGAATTAAGTGTACAAACTGGCAGTGTCTTCCCATACATGAAACCCAACACAAAACGTGAATGTTAGATCCAACCACCCTGCGAGTATAATAAAACAAATCCACAAATGAATAGAGTCCAGTTTATCTAGAAAATCCTTCTAGTAATTTGCGAAGATAAAAAGAAAGAATATGAAAGAACTTTAAAAGAAGAGAGGCATGAACTCAAACTGGAATTTAAACCTCAAATAAAACAACAAATGAAGAACAATTCTAGGAAAAGAAAAAATATTATTTGGTTTAACTCCCCTTTTAACTTAGAGGCCAACTATAAAACAGGGAAAATATTTTTCAAATTACTTAATAAACACTTCCCTAAACATTTCGAATTACATAAAGTATTTATTAAAAACACACTTAAATTAAGCTACAGCTGTACTAGCAATTTAGAAACTACAATTAAAAGATAAAACGCCAGAAATTTCAAGACTAACGTACAGCATAACATTATTAACAGAAAATATGCAATAAAAATAAATGTCCATTAGATGGAGTTTGCAAAACTGAAGCCGTAATTTACAAATCAGACGTAATAGATAGAAATAGCCAGAAAAATATACATAGAGTGTACTGAAGGTAACTTTGAGAAGAGGTGGTACAATTATAAGTCATATTTTAAGCCAGAAAACTCCATCTAAACTAACCATGTGTGGAAATTAAAGGAGAAAAACAAAAAAGTCCAATTGTAAACCAGAAAATTAAAAAAAAAATTACAACAATCATAGCAATACCTGCAACCTTTGTCAACAAGAAAAATTAGCTATAATAACAATTGCAGACCAAAAAACATTTGAATCAGAGATCGGAAATTATGTCCCGTTGTATACATACAAAAAAGTTCCTTTTGACTTCATTTGAAACGAGCTAAAAAGAACGTATGTATATTTCATTTAATCTCCGACCGACAGATTTCTAATCCCCTTGATTTTCATATCTCCTCGAAGCTTATCTTATCATATATATATATATATATATATATATATATATATATATATATATATATATATATATATATATATATATTTAAATATTTGTATCTATAAAAATAACGTATAAACTATAGAATATATATTAAAATAATTGTGAAATTAGTCCATTTTATAATATATGATGTCATTTGTTTACGTTAAGATACGCTTCGAGTAGATATGAGCATTCGAGAGAAATCATGGAAATGTATAGTTTAAAAACAGTAATATGAAATTTCTAACCAGATGTTCCCTCTGTAACTAAATGGAATAGCAGACAAGCTATATGACGGTTCCATGTAGGATACAGGTTTGCAGAGCAAAGAACAAATGACAATTAAATGGCAACTGCTTGCAAAACAACATAATATACCAAGCCACTGTAGAATCAGCAGATAACAAAGAAAAATATACATAGGAGTAACTGGAGAACCCTAGAAACATTCAACGTGATCATTTTTAGTAACTATATTAGTTAAAAGCAGAATTCTTTGAAGAATTTAAATCATCGATTTTTTGTCAAAATTGGACCCCGTCTTACCGAAAATCTGTTCTGAATCGAAAAAAGAAAAACGCAATAAAACTTAGACATTATTTAATTAGAGAAGCTTTTAATTGCTTTTATGAATAATATATATTAAATACAATGATCTCAGAAAAAAAATTTTTTTTGATGAATTTACAAAATTTGTTTATATCTTTACTTAGAAAAATTTATAATATTTCAAATCTTTTAAAATTCAGTTTCAATGGTTAAACTTTTCAGAAAGAGTGTTATTAAATAAAACTATATTTACTTATCATATATCATTAAGCTTATTACAATGTAACATCCCCGAATATTTTTAAAAGAATTTGAATTCTTTTCGTGTGTGTAAAACGTGCTGAATTTTATAGGTATGGTCTGCCATACGCAACACTATCAGAAAAGTAGAGCGAAACCTATGGTAAATTTAGAGTCACAATTCTCTAAAATTCAATAAAACATTAGATTACAGAAAATATTTTCTTACATTTTAAAGATTACAGATTACTTAAAAGGTATTCGTGTTATATTCCTCAATTATTTTAAAATTCTGCCAACATAAATAAACAAGCTATCGTTGAGTTGAAAAATACTTTTCTCCGCTATTTTAAACTTAAAAAAATAATAGTTGTTTCAAATCAGATTAATTATACTTTAAATTTGCTAATATTCCTCAAATAAATTTTCAGAAAAGTATATTTTATTTTTGGAAGATTTTTTAATAAAGAGATTTTTATAACATTTTGCTGAAAATGGCGCTAAAATAAAAAAAAAAATAGAAATTTCAAAAAACAATTTATTCCAATCTATTTAAATTTGTTTTGAAATACAGCATATTATTTTGCTGATTTGAAATATTAAATTTAATCAGTCAGCATGAAATTAAAACAAATATCTTCAAGAAAAATTTTTCATTATTAAAAATCCATTTTAAACGTTAGGTATCGCGTTTTCAAGGACACTATATACAACACAAGTAATATAACATACTTTAGACAAAGCCAATAATTTAAGCTAAATAAGAATGATCATCAACCCCGAAGGAAAAATAAACAAAAATCTAAATAAAGTAAAAAATAAACAAATTATCAAACTACGAATGCATACATAAACATAGCTAAATGTAATAACAATAACCAACGACAAATAAGTAATCAACAATAAATAATAAGTAACAGTTAACAAAAAAATACGACAAAATTGTTTTAAAAAAAACGCATTCAGATCCACAATTATTCCTATTCAATAGTTTCTAAAATAGTTTGAAACATAACCGTTATCGCCTATCCAATAATCGGTCGGATAATACAATAGACCTTGCTAGCCATACTGCACCATTGACTAACATATATAAATAGTCGACTCAAAACACACATACTCATGGGCTGAAGATTGCGTTCAAGCATGAAACAGAATGTGGCCATTCGGTATTGTCCTCAGTGTCCATTTTTTATTTTTACACACACACATGTGTATATATATATATATATATATATATATATATATATATATATATATATATATATATATATATAATATATATCTGTGTGTTTGTCTGTAATTTAAAACATAGAAATTAACTGCATGAAGTGTTAATTTCAAAATCTACATTTTTTCTTTCCATCTCTCTCCCTCTCTTTCAATATCTATCTAAGTATCACTATCTCTCTCTCTCTCCCTGTATATATATATATATATATATATATATATATATATATGTTCAATACATATAAGCTGGAAATAAAAAGCTTTAAAAATTCCTTTCGCCTAAATAATGGCGGCTAAACGAAATAGTAATACGCTTCTCTACAGAGAATTCTATTCTCTCCCTACTTCCTGTTCATTCGATATATCATATTTCATGTAAATAAACAAGTGATAGTCTGAAGATGACAGGTCGTGAGAACACGCTACATATGGTAGAAATTGCTAGCTCATCTCCCTGTTCATTTGTCACAGTCGCATAGAAAGTTTTTAGTGATAGCCTGAAAGGTGACAAGACGTGATAATAGTGTGCATGCAGTAGAATTTAGTATCGCAGATCCCACTTCATTCGTTATGTCACGTTTTCACAAAAGAATATAGCAGTCTGAAAACAGGCCGCATCAAGTAAAACTTCCCCTCTCACTTCCCTCTTATCAGCAACAAGTGAGATTACAAAATCTCCGATGGATTTCTTTGCCCTCAAAAAACTATACTCTGTTTTGGGGGATTTAAAAAAAAATGAGTATATATCAATGGAAATTTATGCACAGGCGATTATAGAAAGCATGAAAATCACTCGATGTGGCTTCCAATAAGCCACGTTGTTCATCCATGGCTTGGCGTGATGCTTTTACTGGGGTTCACCTGGTGTGTGAATGACCAGATAGCTACTGAAGTTTAGTACATTGTCGAAATCTCGCCACGCTGTACCGTTACGACGATGATGCCAGGTAAAAATTCTGGATCTATCTACCCACATTATATATATATATATATATATATATATATATATATATATATATATATGTGTGTGTGTGTGTGTGTGTGTCTGTGTAAATATTTTCAGATGGTGTGTATGTGTAGAAAGACAAAATGAATAAAAAGGACAAGAAGAAAAACTAAACTTTGCCGACACGTTTCTTTCTCTGAGAGACTTTTGAAGACTGTAAAATTTCTTATGCTGCACAGAAGCGAGGATGTCATTGGTTTATCAAGGCTTGTAAATTTGAGAATGTTCATGAATATTTATCAGGTGGTTGAAAGGTCAGTCAAAGCATATGGAGGGCACAAAGTGTCATAATTCAAAATTTTGAGAAAAGTAAAGTGAGCGAGTAATATTCAAGAATTCTTTTTTTTTTTTTAATGTATATTGTTTGGATTGTGATTAGATTGTTATGCTATAAGATGGATGTTTGTGATGTACATTTTCATAGGCTGAAATGATGGATTTAACCGTTTTCTTTTGATTTTTCATCATATTTGTTGTTGTGTATATTGGCCTCGGAAAGTAGTAATTCTTTTAGGAAAGGTGAGATTTGGAAAAACACGGGGCGTAGATTGATATTTTGATAATATTCAATGACGGCACTCTCGAGAATTTTCCGTCTGAATAAATTACTTTCTTTTTAGATGAGTGTGACATTTTTTAGAACAAAATTGTGGCCGAATTTATTTCTGTCTATGACTATTTGTTAAATTGTTATTTATGAAAACCCTTTTGTGTTCATAGATACGTTTTTTTTAATTTCTACATGTTTCTCCAGTGTATTGTGAGGAACAGTTTTGGCAATTTATTTTATATATGCCTGCATCTGAATTATTATTATTATAGGTGTTTTTAGTTCTGATTATGTCCATAATGGTTTTGGAAGTGGTTGTGACTATTTGAATGTTGTTTAGTTGGTAGGTAGTGTTAAGTATCAGTTTATGTTTAACTTATTATTGTGGATAATGTATTTTTCGTTGCGGTCGTGTATTTTTGTGCATTTCTCTTTGAGTTGTAGATGAAGTGATAAGGATATTGGAGGTGTTTGAATGTGCTTTCTATGTGTGAATCATTTTTTGAAAGGTATTAGAGGCTGCAAATTCTTCATGCCCTTAAATAGAAACCTATAATTATACCATATTTAATTTTATAGGATTGGTTTGAGTAGAAGTTGATATATCTATATATAGATAGGAGTTTATAGGTTATAATTATATCTTTAGATATATATACTATAGTTTATATATATATATATATATATATATATATATATATATATATGCGTTTTATTTTATAGGAGTGGTTTGAGTAGAAGTTGATCATATATATATAAATATATATATATGTCTGTGCGTGTGTGTGTGTGTGTCTATGAAATAGACACACACACACACACATTTTCTGTTTATACGTTGTTTTTTATAGATACATTTATTTAAGTAAATGCTTCGTTCTTTAATTAGACATTATTAATTACATTTATCGGCTGAATATTTGAGAAATTTCGTAGAAATTATGCGTTCTCAGACAGGAATCGAACCTGCATCATATAAGCACCATTAAGCCTGGCATGTTATGACTGTTTAGTCAGAGAGAAATTCCAGTTAAGCAAAGCTCAAATTACTATATTTAAAGCGGAATTTCTCTGTCGCTGAACGGTCATAGCAGGCGAGGCTTAATTGTAGTTCCGTATAGGATGCAGGTTCGATTCCTGTTCTACGAAATTTCTCCAACATTCAGGCCGATAAATTGAGCGTTTACTCAAATAAGTGTATCCATTAAAATAATTTATAAACAAAATATATTAAATATTTGTCGAATTTAATCCATTTTCTATTATATATATATATACATATATATATATATATATATATATATATATATATATATATATATATATATATATATATATATATATGTGTGTGTGTGTGTGTGTGTGTGTGTGTGAGTGTGAAGAAAAATATACGGAAAAACAAAAATCCTAATATGCAATTATGCTGTTTTAATGTTAATATAATGTCAACGTCGGACGTCTCGGTCTAGTAGACTATCTTCAGGACATATTCATAATACATAATTAACATTAGACTATACTCAATTCAACATGAAAAGGCGAGGTAACTGAAATTTTTCAAGATCAGCGTTCCGTTTCAATATGATCACGTCGGCGTCACGTGGGCGATGTTGTGAAAACGCATTCCTAAAATAGAGTATTTTGAATGAAAATGAAAAGAATTTTATTTTGATCTAAAACTTATATGTACGTTTGTCGAGCATTAATCTTGCTAGAAAAGGGGAAATATTAAAGAAGCCAGGTCTAGTGTTCACCGTGCGTGAGACAGATATTATGCCTGCCTCATAAATCCGCCTAAGATTTTTATTATGAATATATTTTAAAATCTTCACAGAATCAAAATCGAAATTATGATCAGATTTAGTTGTGTGTTCAAATAAAGCATTGTTTCAATTACCGAGGCGAATATCTCGTTTATGTTCGAAAACACGAGATTTTACTGACCTACATGTTTCACTCACATATTTTATGTCACAGTTGTTGCATGAGATTTTGTAGATGCAAGCTTCTTTAATATTTCCCCTTTTCTAGCAAGATTAATGTCGGATCTATACCCATATATTTGCTTACATATATATATATATATATATATATATATATATATATATAATTTGAAAAAGTAATAATATTAATAATAATAATAATAAGTATTATTATTATAGACAAAATAGAAGTACGTTGTGTAAAATGTTAAAAATCGAAATTTATCGGACACGCCTGTCTTTTCATAAGAAAAACATCAATTTTTTAGCTTTTATTTATTTATTTATTTTTTTTTTGAGAAAAGACACAGGCGTGTTCTAAAATTCTTCTCAGCATGCTTCTGTTTTGAATATTGTCATAATCTCTATCTATAAAAGGCAGGATGTGTGTGTGTGTGTGTGTGTGTGTGTGTGTGTGTGTGTGTGTGTGTGTGTCTGTAACGAATGCACGGCCGCAATTTTCGACGGATTTGCACCAAAATTTACATGTACATGCTACAAGTTAGCAGGAAGGCCAAGACCGACGTTGCATTTCCCAACTTCCATTGATAGTGGAAATAATCGATTTTTTCATGCTTCTACGCCAGTTTTCATGCAGTTTGCGGCCATTTAGTACTGGCCAAAGTGAGAGCCTATAGTTGGCTGCCACGAAGAGGCAGGAAGATTCTATTGGCCAGTGTGAGAGACAACAGCTGACTGACACAAATGTTAACTAGCATGCTAGCATGCAAAAAAAATCGATAGCTACATTCTTCACAAGTGGGAAAAATTTAAATCTGCATGGCACTTTACTCCAATTGGCTCATTCGCTTGCTTAAACTCAACGTTGATTCTGATTCCGCAGAATTAGGTTGGGTGTGAAAAAGTATTTGTTGTTAACATTCTTTTTCATTCGGTTTTTCCAGTTACGAGTCCTTTTTTAAAGCTGATCGTTTTGTGTTCATTTTGTTTAGTTCTTTTTTTGTAACAGATTTAATGTTTAGTATAGAGCTTAGAAAAAATTCGCAGTGTGAGATAGGAAAGAAGTAAGGCATGTAGCAACATCAGCAAGGCAAAGGGCAATCCTTTAAAGGCAAGGAAGGGCAAAAATATTTTAAGTCAAGTGATACCGATTGCTGCATGAGTCATACGATTTTTGAATCAAGCACGGGAAACACCGGGCTATGCTGCTAGTCTACAACAATAATAATAATAACAATACGATAATAATGATAATAATTATCATTATCTCTCCCTCTCTCTCCCTGTCTCTCCCTCACCCTCTCATGATGATGATGATGATGTGTAATAAGGTTTTTTCTCATTTAACATTTCGGCTATTGTTTTCCTTTTTCCATTCTATATATATTTTTAAATGATTATTATTAGCCCTCCAAAAATATACTTTTGAATATCTAAAGAAGACAATACCGTTCTTTCCATTTGTTTGTTGACTGGGAGATTTTCAATCTGTCTTATAACTTAAGTGGTTCATCAACAGTCTGCAACATAATGACATAGATAGATAGATAGACAGGAAGGAATTTAGATAGATAGATAGATAGATAGATAGATTGACAGGAAGGAATTTAGATAGATAGATAGATAGATAGATAGATAGATGGATGATTCAATCAATCAATGTTCTTTGTCATGCATTTCAGCATTTTCCTTTTCCTCCTTTCTGACTTGATATTTCATATCAGGGCCGGGAATATACGAACATTGGAAAAATTCTAAGCACTTTCAGCTTTCATAAAAATGTAATAAACTTCTATCTTCATTAAATAATTGCAATATTATCTCGTAGACTAACTTGCTATCTATTTGATAAAAGCTCTGTTAAATCAATCAAGAAAACAAAATCAAAAGAAATCTGATGTGACACCCACCGGTAGTCACGGTCAGATCGCCAATATGTGATGTCCTTTGGTCGCGACTCCAATATGTGACACTACGCTGTCGGTCCGTGGTCAACTCCCAGTTGCTGCGCGAAGCTGTAAGTTTTCTTCCACCAGCGTTTTGGGGTTGACTGTTTGTCTCTGCCACCAGCCTGTGTCCCGGTCGTTCTGGTCGCTCCCGGTTCGATACCAGTTTTGTCGTTTCCAGCTCACTTCCAACGTCTGGTTACCGAAGAAACTACTTTGATCTCAAGTTTAACCTACCCACGTTGTAACTTTGATCTTAGGTAGACAAAATCAACCAGGCATCGGGCCGTAGTGCAAGCTGAATCCGGGGTAAAGGAGATATCGCACAAGCGTAAGTAAAAGAAGCAATAAAACAAACTCAAGAGGTTCAAATATGTTGAGAAATAACAAATTATCTTTATCCGTCTGTTGAATACAGGGGTGTGTTTCTCTCCCAGTCCGTTTCTATGGATTTGTGACACTCGCGTTTCTTAAACGAGTTTTGGTATCTTAAGTCGTTCGTAAATAAAATAAAATCTTCTTTTTTTAACGTCGATCAGTCTATCTTTCGATATAGATCTTTCTCGTCTCAAGTCTTTCCTGTTTTTAATTTATATAGTTAATTAGTTAGCCAATTACCATAGCTAAATAGTGTCACACCAATAAATAAAAATACTTATAGATAATACAAAATTATACACTATATATCGTAAAAAAGAACGATTACAAATATTAGAGAAATTAATCATAAAAATAAATAACATGCCATAAATAAAATTACATTTACTTTAGGAACAATTATATCAATAAATATACGTACTATGAACTATCGCATGGGTGAAACATTTTTTAAGGTTTATAAAATTATGCAGGGTACTTAAAGCCAGGAAAATATTTTAGATTGCTTGATGTAGTCGTACGTCTTACTAATTAACCCATAGCCAGAGGAGAAAAGGTGGATGCATACGGGTATTAACGAACCGACTGAAACTGGAACTCGGCTCTCCGATTTAAAATTCCGAGCCGTTACACCAACTACACATCCAAACTTACAGCACCTGGTATTCCCAAGCGCTCACCCATCTAGGTACGGACCAGGCTCAATATTGCTTAACTTTGGTGATCGTAATAGAACCTGTGTTTCAACGTGATATGGTCATAAGAACCAAAGGCATGAAGGGCATTGCATCTGAAAGTAAAGCGTAATAAAATGCATCCATTTAAAATTGTTGATGTCTTTCTAGTGAAACGAATATAATGACCGTTTGAAAATAGCTTAAGAGAGTCGAAAGTGTTTAGAACTTGGAAATTATTGTATAACCACAGCTCTGAGGTCAAACACAATGATAGAAGAGAGAGAAAGAAAGGGATATTAAATACTTAACAAAGAAGTTGAACTTTCGTAGGTCATTAATACAACTGGTATGAACAAAATATCGCTGTCATATATATATATATATATATATATATATATATATATATATCCTAACGTGCTATACCATTTAGTTACAAAGAAAGCGTCTGGTTAGCAAAGTCAAATATATAGAGAACGAATATAGACACACATACTGGCAAAATGAAACACACTAGACGAACTATACATATACACACACAAACGAATCCTACACACCATATAAAGTATATATATATATATATATGTGTGTGTGTGTGTGTGTGTGTGTGTGTAGTATATATATATTATAGTATATACGTGTGTGTGTATTATATTTATACATATATATATATATATATATATATATATATATATATATATATATATATATATATTGTTACGTTAGCCCAATATTTGTATCTTCACCTCAGATTTTATAAGTATATTTTAAGTACATTGTGTATGTGCGACGAGACATAGGAATATCAATAACTTCTTTATTCCTTGAAAAAGTAGATTGTGGGATATATTTGTTTGCTTTTTTTTGTTTTCATCAAGCAGTACAGCATGCCGTTTCCAAATTTATGGAGGAATGATGCTCTTTTTCTCACAGATGGTGCCCATATGACCCTACTATACTGTGCAGTGGACATAAGCAAAACCAAACAACGCGCATGCGCGAAATGAAAGCTATAAAATGGCGACAATTTACTCATCGCACCCTGCATATACACGAAGGATGCTCTGAAAGTCATGCCTTTTATTTATTTACACAGAAATGTCATTCGTTCCCGGAAGCACAATAACACCGTTAGTTACAGCAAGTTTGTTGTCTTTTTAGCACTAAAACACTACTTTTCTACCATCGCACAGTTGAAACTACCTAAAAAAATTCAATTCAAACATTGTTTTGACGTCTAAGTTAACTGTTTAAAATTTGACAATATTCAAATCAAATCCAAGTTATTTTGCATAATAACTTCATAACACTCACAACAGCATAATAACTTCAGACGGACTATAAATAATTTTTACTGAATAAATTAAATTCTATTATCTTTTTTCAATCGGGACTCCGACTTTCATGGAAGTTCTAGTCAATATTCAGCAGAATTTGTTACGTTGAGAATTGGATGAAACTTTAATGAAACTCCGAGTACAAATTGCAAAAAGATAACTGAACTTTTATTTTAATTATTAATAATTTTGATCTCTTGATAACGAATTCTATATTTGTTTGGACTGCTTCTATCTATCTATCTATCTATCTATCTATCTATCTATCTATCTATCTATCTATCTCTCTCTCTCTCTCTCTCTCTCTCTCTCTCTCTATATATATATATATATATATATATATATATATATATATATATATTCACACACACAGAACTTCAAACGTTATTATATTGGATACTCGAATTTAAAATAGACGTCCCGTTTTTATTAATATTTCCCGAATACGCAGGCTGAAAAACATAACACAAACTGTTTAACGTAGGAATAAAACTGTGACGTCTATTTCAAATCGGAGTATAATAATAACGTTTTATATCGACTTATAAGTAAACCCATTCATTCTTTTGAAATTGATTTATATATATATATATATATATATATATATATATATATATATATAAATTTGAAGATTTTATGTTAGTTTGAATTTCAAGCTCATAGATGAAATTTAATATTTCTAATAAACAGAATAATCTACTGCAATTTAAATTGAATTTACATTGATTGGTATAAATATTTTTACTTTTGTTTATAAGTATAATTAATAAAAGCGTCCATATTGACAAATCTGTAAACACAATATAATTCCTTTCATTAAAAAATAAAATATACTTTTCGGAAACTTTATTTGAGGAAGACTAGCTGATTTAAAGTTTAATTTATCTGATTTGAAACAAATATCACTTAGTTTTAGTTTAAAATATCCTAGAAAGGCGTGTTTTAACACAGAAGTGGGTGATTCTTTAAAGCTTTGACAATTATCTTACGTTTAGTAATTTTTCCGAAGGGCGACAATTGTTGTAAAAGTTACTTGACGGATATAACGTGAATGCATAGATTTTTTTTTTTTTTTTTTTTTTAACTATCCAGTGATCTTTAAAATATAGGAAACTAATTAATCTAATATTTTATTGAATTTTAGGTACTTTGGCTTTATATTACACGCTTGTTGAGGAAATGTTAGGAAATTGCCAATAGATTTTAAATATAGTTCCTGCTGATAATGTCGTGTATGGACGTGAGTATGTACAAAATTCTGCACGTTTATACAACAACAAAATACTTTTTAAAATACTAGAGTTCTCTGAATTGTAGTAAGCTTTTCCATTTATGACTAGCAAATGTAGTTTTTACTTCATAACAATATCACTTGACCGCTACGAATTAATACAGAATTTTAAAAGATTTAAAACTTTATAGATTATTTGAATTAAAATTTGAAAAAATGAAAACAATTCTTGTAAAAATTGATTATTCAGCGATAAAAAAGAATTTCTTAAGAAAATAGTGTCCATAAAATATATTATTCACAAGAGCAATTAAAAGCTTTTTTAGTTAAATAATATCTTAGTTTTATTACAAATTTTTGCGATTCAAAGCAGATTTTCTGTAACTGGGGTTCCTGTTTGACAAACAGAATTGATGATATAAATTCTCCCTGGACTTCTGCTTATAAACTAATATAAAGATTAAACGCTACAAAATTAATTTCTCAAAATTTCATGAATTAAATAAATGATGGTGGGTGACAGATGTAAAAAACATTTTCACCGAGATTTTCTAAAAAGAAAAAAACATTTCAAAAATAATTTTGATCATGTGTAAATAAGTCCAGAAAGTTTTATAAAAATCCCATAATTATTTGATTTTTGAAAGAATTTCCAAATCTGTGTGATTTTCAACGAAGTAAGACGTTAAAATTTCCCATACAAATTTATGGCCACCTGCTGACGCAAGAAAAAATTTTTTTTTTAAATTTGAAGGTTTTATAAAAATAAAATATTTAATAATCAAAATATTCTTTGGTCTTTCCAAATAACCTTATGATTATGACGATAAAACTTAGTTTTTATTAAGTTTGTTTAATATTTTTATTATCTATGCTAATTTTTTAGCGAATCTTTGGTGGTACCTACTGCGATATGCGATACACACACACACACACACACACACACACACACATATATATATATATATATATATATATATATATAAATATATATATATATATGAAGAAATATAGCTTTAAGGTATGCTATATTTATGGGATAAGTGCTCAATATCAGAGATAGAGCGTATGTAAATATAAACGTGAACATTGAAGTCAACACTCAGAGGCGACAGACTGTTTCATGTTAAACGCAATAATCAGGTTACACACACACACACACACAGACACACACACACACACATATATATATATATATATATATATATATATATATATATATATATATGTATGTATGCGATTATGTGTCTATATTTAAATAGATTCTTCTTCATCTATATTGTCTGCGATATATTTCCAGACATCTTAGTCTTTTATACCTATTCATGTGCGCGCCTCAGTGAATGTGTGAGAGAGAAAGAGCGAGAGAGAGAGAGAGTAAGTGATAATGAATGCTTTTAAAAAGAGAAAATAAATGAGCGTATTTTTGTATAGGTGTCAGCGTAAAATAAACCAAACACTTTGCTATGGAGATGAGAATAAGATCTTTTGAAGTGATTACATTGGAGTCGTGACAACCAGTGAGTCTCGACATTCTATTGGGTGGAGTCTGTTTGTTTCTCCTCGAAAAGACGTCGAGATATTTAGCGGACATGATCCTACAATAACCTGACGTTATTAGTCAGATCAGCTTGCAAATTCTTCAAAGATCTTTTATGTCTGTACGATACCCATTAAATATTTATAGCCGGCAAGGTCCTTTGGTGTTTTTCAGAAATTAACTACTGCAAGCGTCCATTGTAATTCATTATAATTAATCTTACGCAAATAGATTTGAGATTAAATATTGAACTGAAAGTAACTCTTGATCATGTAGCGCCAATTTCTTTTATTCAACGATTAGTGCATTTTCCATAATAAATCAAAATGATTGTTTCAGACTTTATTTAAATAGTTGTCTAATTTTAATAATTTAAAATGATTATGGCAAAAGAGTTGGTCAAATTATAATAAAATATGTTGTTATTTTTAAATAAAGTTTATATAAAATATATCGATTTGAGATGGTATAAAGAAAAAGTGCAAAAAGATTATTATTAAATTGATGCAAAAGTTTCCAGCATTTGTTGCCAAGGTCTCTTTTATTTTTATAAATTCTTAATATCATCATCCTCTCATTAATGTATTTTCTCTTATTTTTTATTATTTTAGTTTAGTTTTAAGCTAAACTGTGTATTACGTAATAAAAGAACGATTCCGGCTTTGATTCGATGAATTCTTCAAGTAATTTATCAATATTTTATGTTTTTATGGAACAACTGGAATGCATGGTCATCAGCAAAAAGCTGATCCTGAAATGCGATTTACAGGTCAGAGACACTAAAAATCAAGCATGTTCGGAAATTTAAATATCTGGGAAGTGTTTTGACAGAGGACTGCAAGTGCCATGCTGAGATCCGAAGATGTATTGGGATGGTCAAAGATGCATTCCAAAAGGTAGGTAGAGTAGTACAAGGCAGGAGGATTTCTTTGGTAACAAGAGTACTGAGCTGCTGCGTGACATCTCCCCTCTTTACAGCAGCGAATGTTGGACGGTCTCCTGAAAGATGAAGAAGAGACTCGAGGCGGCGCAGGTATGTTTCTACAGAAGGATGCTGAGGATATCATGGACGGAGCGTGTGAGCAACGATGAGGAGAGGACGAAAACAAGGATGAAGCTTATACTTAACATCAGGAAGAAGCTGATGGAATTTCTGGGACACTGATATGGTGAAACACACCCATTCTATAGTTAATAGACTCTTCCACCTGATATAAGTAGGAGTAGTAAGAGAAACGAGCGTCAGTCGATGTCGGACGACCGACTGAACGGTTGAACTCTCTGCCTTCGGGCGGGGAGGAACCCGAACGAGGCTACGCCGAAGGGCGGAATCTCGTTCGGGTAGGTAAACCAACCCTGAACCCGTTTATACGGGTTCAAAGGGTATATTTTTGGCCGAGCCCACGGGCTCAGAGATCCCACGTTAAACCGGCCTTGTGCCACATGATACCCTCGTGGGGGGTGACTAAATACTAGTCGATGTCGGACGACAGTAGTCGACAGTTAGTCGAATACGAAAGTAGTCAGCGACCACAACAAAATAACTCTGCATAATACCTATTATATCAAGTTCCTAACGTTTTGTACTTCGAACTTATTTAGGACCGATTTAGTACAAATACAAGCCTCCACTGCGAAATAACTCCACAACAGACACGTAATGAGAAAGGAGGGCTTGGAGAATCTGATGCACACAGGGCGAATAGAGGGAAAAAAGACAAGGTAAAGCAACGCATGACATATCTATCGGGCTTAAGCAAGTGGATGACAGACCATGGCCTGGGGGAAGTAGTAAAGGGATGAAACTTATTGATAGCTATAAGGGATAGGAGGGAATGGGGAGCCATGATTGCCTACCTCCTGAAGATACACGACACTTAAAAAGATAGAAAGAAGGTCAGAAAGGAGAGTGTGTAGCATAAAACAGGAACTTGTAACTGATGTAGAAGAACTTTCCATCCAAGCTCTATGAATGTCTAAATGCGTCGGATTTGTAACGATTTGCCTTGCTATGCAGAGAACTCGCCGGCCGATTTAGAGAATCAGGAAAATGACTTTCGAAAGAACAAAACAAACAAAGAAATAACAACAAACAAACGCTTGCTAACTTTCGAGTGGCGTGGTAACGGTTTATTTTATTGAATTCCCTTTGAGTCTCGTCAAACAGAAAAGAATATTTCTCTTGTCGGTTTTTTTCCAGTGAAATGATGTCGTGAATCTAACCTCGATTTTCTACGTTTTAGATTCTTGCAGTCAACACATTATTCGTCATAAAATGATTATTTCGTCCCAAAATAAAACGTTCCCGTCTTAAGCAAGAAAAACAGGTTTTGAAAAGCTGACCAATTTTCGTTTCTGGTTTTTCATTTATAACATATTTTTCTCGTGTTTGCATTTTTCTCAAGACTTATAAAACGCATTCAACAGTTGATTATCTTCTTCTATATGCCGTTCCTCTTCAGAACGTTGGCGATCATGGTTCTCCACCATTTCCTCTCTTTTATAACTTTTAATAACTTTTGCCTTTTTGCCATCTCTCCCAAACTCTGCCTCGCCATTCATTTACTCAAGTTCGTCAGGTAGGTTATGCGTTGTTTTCCTTTGTCCCTCTTACCTTCAATCTGTCCTGTTAGGATAAAATTTTCTAAACCCTCTTTCCTCATTAGGTGCCCTCAAGTCTCTTCTGTTGCCTCAAGTCTCTTCTTCATATGTCAGGAGATTATGCAGCATTCACTTCCATTTATGAGAACTGATATTACATAACAATTCAGTATTATTTTCTTTATTTCTAATGATTTTTTTTTTTTTTTGTTTCTTAATATTTTGTTTAGCTTTTGGAAGCCATCTTTCATTATTCCAATGCGACTTCGGATCAAAGCGTCGCATTTTCAGGCCTCTTTTAAAACACTTACCAGATATTTAAATTGCTGTACTTGCTTGGATTTGGTATCTGCAATTTTTTCATTTGCAAGTTGGGCTGCTCCTTTTGATGACAACCACGCATTCTGTCTTCTTGCAATTGATGTTTAGTCTTTTCTTCTCGCTTTCATTTATTACCTTCTGTAGAAGTTTCCGTTCTGTGTCTGCCATCAATACTGTGTTATCTGTATATTTTATGTTGTCAAGATTGTGGCTACCCGTAATGAATCCTGGTAGGACTTCTAATTTCCTCAGAATCGTTTCATTGTATTGGTTGAATAAGTCTGCTTAGAAAATACGCCCTTCTCTTACCTGTTTTTTATTTTTGTATCTGGGAATTTTACTTCAAATTAATAAATTTGCATTCCCAGCAGATAAGTGTAGAGTGTACGATGTATTTAAAAAAAAAGTTTGTTTTTTTTTATCACAGTACAAAGTTTTAATTAAAAAGTAATTAAACTATGTCAGATTTTATAATAGAATTCAATGTTTTCACAATAAAATTAGTATTAATAAAGTTAGTAAGACTTTAAGAGTGTACTTATCAAACCTTTATCCTTTTTTAATTACAGAATAGGGGTTTGCTTATATGTTCTTATATTTATAAGATAAATATACCATGGGAATCTCAGCTTATAATATCTGTTTTTATTAGACAGCTCTGCCTCGCCATTCATTTACTCAAGTTCGCCAGGTAGGTTATGCGCTGTTTTCCTTTGTCGCTTTTGCCTTCAATCTGTCCTGTGAGTATCAAATATTCTAAGCCCCCTTTCCTCAGTAAGTGCCCTAGTAATTTAAACTTTTTCTTCTTTCATAAGTATCCTTTTTATTTCCATTGTCTCTATAATTTCGTCGTTGCTCATTATTATTTGTTAGTGTGAGATTATATTAAGCAATATATAATACTATAACTATGGATATTTAAATTTTGTATATATAAAGATTGTAATATACCGTATAAAAGATGTGAGATGAAAATAAAAAAACAAGTCATTATTAAGTTACTGGCTGATAAGAACTCAACTTTTGAAATTGAAAAAAATGTTTAACCGTGATGAAAATAAGCCAAAAAAATACATTAAAAACATTGGCTAGATAAGAACAAGGTAAAGACGACTTTAATCATTATTTGAAAAAAATTTTAAGAAAAACTGAAAAGAGAAAAGTGAATTGCAAGAAAGTATGGACATTATTTGAAGAAGGCGGTGCTGCAAATAGAAATAGCGAGAAAAGATGCAAAATAGGAAGAAGATTGGCTAAAAGCATGGCGGATGTAAACATAATAAAATGAAATATGTCTAATGGACGAAAAAGTTCATGAAAACAGATTTTTCAGCAATCATTTTTATGGGTTGATGTAGCATTATTGCGAATTGATTTTAACAATGGACTCGAGGTCGGATCCTTTATAGAAATAGTTAACCAACCCTAGGAGTAAAAAAAGGGTATGAATGAAATAAATTATAGATAATATTCTAGTCAGCAAAATTACAGGCCACTTAAAAGTTGATAATGGCGTCACGATAACGGTAAAGAACCAGTAGTGGGATACAAAGATTTTAAGAAGGTGTTCTCTCAAAAACAGATCACAATAGCAACGGGTTCCCTCATTTTTCCATAGTATATACTTTACTATATAGATATAATTTAGGAATAAATCAAATTTTTCTTGCATTTATTCAAAAATACCAAAATTAATCTGCATTACATTGCTTGTTATCATTTTGAAAGGAAAAATAATTAAAAGAATTGCTTTAAAATCTTTTATTCATGATCTTTCATTTAAAAAATTTCCAAATAGCCATTTCATTGTCATCATAGTCTTCTTTTTGCCTCACTCTCTTATCATCAGCACTTTGATTTTTTCTAAGCCATGTTTTAACTAAAAGAGTGGAATCCCATAAATCTAAAGTGAAACCAATAACATTGATTGTCATCTAGTTTACTGCATTTTCCACTGCAAGCCGGCTTCTTTTATCTGAGTATATCATATTCATAGTTTTCGCTTTTTGTACACTTTGAGGAATTACAGGATTATGAAAGTTGTTCAGGACATTTTCCACATAGTCACAAAAATCATTAATGGGAATGTTGTGATGAAAAATTTTACTGAAACCATTTAGTTTTTCTTCAGCAGCTTTCCAGGGAATAAATATTTCTTGAATAACTAGTATAACTCTAGCAAGTTCAGCAGTTCATGAAATTTGTATTTTGAATTTTTGTATATTGTATTTGAATTTACATTCCCAACAGATTATGTGACTCATAAAATTTGAAGAACTGGTTCGTACAAACCTCTACGAACCCACTGAACCCCCACCAAAGTGCAAAGAACTATTAAAAGATATCTTTTGAGAGGAATAAGTCAAAACTATCCTGAAGATAAATCGATCTATTACTTAACATGCCAAAAAGAAACAACAAAAAAAAAACAACAAAAAAACAAAACAATAAAAGGTTTCAAAGACACGAAATCAATGGAAATGTCCGTGGTTTTCCAGGTATTAATCCAGTATAAAACCTGTAGTTCATGATCACAATATATATCACGTTTTCCACTGACTTGAATTGCTGTATCTATTACAAGGAAAGTTTTCTCACTGTATCGTGCCAGGTTTAGTCACTAATGATCCTTCCACACAGTAAATAGTACTGGATTATAGAGTTTCACTAGCTAAATGGCATAGCACATAAAAGAAAATCAGTAAAACGTGTTTGAATTTCGTTCACTTAACACTATTACTCTTGGAAAAGGCATGTCCTTATTCCTGCGCTCTGTCCCATCGGCATATGTCTTGCGAAAGACACCTTTGACAGGCTATGATGGTTGAAAAAGAAGAGTAAAGGAGTATTAGCCTTAATAATTACTTCTATATATAACGAGATCGTAGTAGTTAATGATAACCTTATCAGAGGATCAGTCTTTTCCCAGTTCAACATATATACATTAGAATGGAATCAAACGGATAGTTACGAGCAAATTAAGATAAATTGATAGATATGAATAAACTTAGGTAATGAAAACAATATGATAGATACATAAATCAAAATATTATTGTAAAATTTGTTGTTGATGTTTTATAAATAAAAAAGCTTGTAAAAACATTCCGATATAAAGCAGATATAATACAATGCGAAATATCTATATGATATCTAATGTTCTTATGAAACTGAACGTTTTCACAATAAAATTGGCATAAACCAATTCATGTTCGTTACATTGTCCAGATACGCTTGTATTTATATGAGTAATATATTTCTTGTGATTTTCAGCTTATTATATATATATATCCTTATAACAAATAACATGAACATGTTTTGGGTGAGGTTAGGTAAACAAGCTGACTGTAACAAACATTTTGTATTTAAAAATCAATCTAAAAGCTATAGAAACATATTTGATTAATATATTATTACAATATACCTGAATAAATTATTATTGTATGCGTTAATATGTAAGATTGTAAACAATAAACAGAAAATATATGAAATAATTGTCGGGCTTAATCCATTTCTTTATATGTTGGATACGTTTCGTGAGCATATATCATCAGTCGAGAAAAATCACCGAAGATTGTGTGTTTAAAAACAGTAATTTAAACTTTGCTAACCAGACGCCTCTCTGTCGCTAAATGGTACAGCACGTCAGATCAAATGACGATTTCCGTATAGGAATACAGGTTTAATTCGATTCATGTTGGAGAAGGTATATTTTCTACGAAATTTCTCGAACATTCAGGCCAGTAAATGTAATTAATACTGTTTAATTAAAAAAAAATCATTTACTTGAATAAATTATATCTATAAAAATGACGTATAAACGGAATATATATATGATTAAAGGTAAAACTTTAAAACTAACGGCGTATATTATGAAGAATACGAGTAATTGGTCAGGACTGATTGGGTCGAACAGTTTCAACTTTCGGATATGTCTATTAACTCATTATGTCAAAAAGTCGAGAATGTGACTGACGAAGCAGAAAAGTTGAAAAGTGAACTTAAAAAAAAATTCCCGACGTTTTCAGTGGAGGACTAATGAAAAGCGAGAGCGTTTGGCATGTGTTCAAGAGAATGCAGGATTACGGATTTAAATCCAGGATTACAGATTTCAATGAAAATACGGGAAGTGTCAGTTTTTCTTAGAGGATTAAGTATTAGGTTGGTGCAAAAATAATGACGTAATAATGTCGTTTTTTGACGTTCAAAAATAACGACATTATTACGTCATTATTTTTGCACCAACCTAATACTTGGGGCAAATAATTGACAAAGATGGAAGACGTCCCAACTCAAATTGGGCAACAGCAATAAAGAATATGCCAGCACCAGAAAATGTGTCGGCTCTTCAAAGTTTTTTAGGTCTCGCCAATTATTACAACGTTTTTGTACCAAGAATGCACAGTTTGAGAGCTTAAAAGGCCCAAAAGAAAAAGGAAATTCACGGAACCTTCAGAAGTTAACCCGAAAAAGAAAATATATTGAATATCTTTCATGTCATACCATCTTCTCACTTATGAACTTTGAATTACCAGAAAAGCACAATACGCATTGGATTATTGGAAATTATTATCATGAAGGAAAAAAAAATTGTGAACGTAATTCCTGTATATAGCTTTTTCAAAGTGGTTGTTTCTGATTTTATTAGGTTGGTGCAAAAATAATTTCGTTTTCTCACATAGTAACATATGTTAGAAAACGAAATTATTTTTGCACCAACCTAATATTTATTTATTTATTTATTTGTGGGAAAGGATTGAATAAAAAGGATTGTGTGGTAATTATAAAAAAAAGACTGAAAATGTCTGAAAGGTGTTGTGGTGTCCTCTCTCTAAGAGTCTATGTTAGACTCTTCCGCCTACTATAAGTTTAGTAGGAGAGAAGGTTCGGGGTCAGGGGAACATTGAACCGTGAATAGATCGCGCGCTAGTTCTTTCGATACACTCTCACTAGTCGTGTAATACTCTTCTAGTGTACTTACTATTTAATATACGATATATCTGCAAACCTGGTTTTTGTTATTACTTAACCAATTGCTTGGTCACAACAATACATACATACATATATATATATATATATATATATATATATATATATATATATATATATATATATATATATATATTAAGCATTTCACCCCAAGCAAGGCGGAAAGCCACTAGGACGCAAGGGGTTACAGAAAATTTAGAGCAAGATCAGATAGGAGTGATAGAAGAAAGGATGAGGAGGAGGGTAGTGGATAGATCAAGGCAACTGCAGATGTTGATTGACATCACACTTGAATAGCTGGAGATTATAGATCTCAGGGAAACAGGAATAGGGAAGGGAGTTCCACAGGCGAGACGTGCGACATGAAGCTATTGGAGTAGAAGAGACGGCTACATTTAGGAGTTTCAACAGTGAAGGGGTGAGAGCGAGATGCCAGCCTCGTAGGGCGCTTGAACTCATGACGACTAGGAACCAGCGAATGCAGCTCCTCGGAGCAATTTCCATGAAAGTATTTGTAGAACAGACAGAGGGAGGCGACGGCGCGTCTGTGAGAAAGTGACTGTAAACGAGATGCCAGAGCAGGACCAACTACATTGCATATCCGCCTCTGGAGCCTATCAAGAACCCCGAGGCAAACAGAAGGGGCACCAGACCATATATGGCAGCAATACTCCATATATATATATATATATATATATATATATATATATATATATATATATATATATATGTGTGTGTGTGTGTGTGTGTGTGTGTGTGTGTGTGTGTAAACAATAATAAGGTATATTTAGGCAGCAAGTATTCATCAACGCAAGGTCTGTTGGTTTAATTTTTTATTGCATTTTTTCAAACGTTTTAATAAGGTCTTGAGTATTGTGCACGAAAATTATGGATAAACTGTCGGAAGCACTTATTGCTGAATGATTCTTTCATTCATTTTTATAAGGCTTATCAATCTTATCAATGGGTCTGCAAACTAAGTAGGCATGTTAGTCTCTTCGTATTTATAGACATATCTGTCTATCTATCTATCTCTGGCTTACTCTACTTGACTGAGACAAAAACGCAAGCCTGGGGCGCTCTTTAAGCCTATAAATGGGCAATATCTCTCTCTCTCTCTCTTTTTGGAATTTTACCTCTGCCTTTCATATATAGTCGCATATCGCTAGCAACGCTGCCAACATGGCGCTTTCGTCTCCTCCTTTGAGATTTTTTACTCTCTCACACATGCATATACATAAACATATTTATCACACACGCATATACATATACGTGTCTATCACACATGCTTTTTACACACACACACACACATCTTTATAATTTGTTTTAATGTTTTCCCTTTATTACAATTGCCTATACCTGTAATTGCTTTTGTTAATACATGCATTGTTGTTTGTTTTATATTTATTGTTTTGTGTTACGCATTTTTACCTGGACTCACATTGAGTCCGTCAATATCATTTCCGGGATAAATGTTCAAGGAACCCATAAATATTTTATATCAAAAATGTTGATTCTCGCAGCACAATGGTGACTAATATTTACCCAAACATATTTGCATCACGCAACATATCTATCTATCTATCTATCTATCTATCTATCTATCTATCTCATTAGGTTGCGGGGTTTGGGCAAACACCCCTCTTCGCTTATATATATATATATATATATATATATATATATATATATATATATATATATATATATATGTACACATTCACCCACATACGCACACACACATACACATATATATATTGATAAATAGATATCTAGCATTAACATATCTATTTATCTGTCTATCTATTTCACGTTAAATATATCATTATCTATGTAAATTATTTTATATCTGTTTTTACATATCTATATATCTGTTCCAGTCTTTTCATATCGCTCTCTCTCTCTCTCTCTCTATATATATATATATATATATATATATATATATATAGCTGTTTTATTTTTTCATTTCTAACTCAGTCTTTATGTATGTATGTATGTATGTATGTATCTATCTATCTATCTATCTATCTATCTATCTATCTATCTATCTATCTATCTATCATACACATATAAGGACTCTTTGTATCGCTATATATCTGATATATCTGCTCCGTTCCTCAGATTTGGGCTCCGTTCATCTATGTCATCAATTTTCTATACGACCCGCTGGCGGGCCTGTCAGTCGCTCGTTTGCCGTCTTATCTAAGCCGGCCTTGACCCTAGTATCAGGTGTATTGATACTATGTCAGAAGAGCATCACCTTTACAGCAGGATTGAACTTTCTAGATTTTCTTACACTTGAGATTCCCCGCTGTAAATGTAAATCATCAATACCCGTCCAAACACAATTTCCCCCTACACACATACACACACACACACACACAAACACACGCACACACACACAAACGCACACATACACATATATATATGTTTTCCTTCGAGCAAGAAACTAATGGTATTATCTGCTTGTAATCAATTTGAAAATGCAATTTTATCTCACCTTATTCGATAAGATACAGTTCCTCATTTCACTTGATAAAAAGAAACCTCAAAAAGCAAATAAATATCTATCTATCTATCTATCTATCTATCTATCTATCTATCTTAATATATTCATATCTATCAATATATCTGAGTCTTTTCATATCTATCTCCCTATATTTTGTGATTCTCTTCTGCTTATCATCAATGCTCGACAAGCACATAATCTACACACACACACACACACCCATATACACATACACACATATCATTTTCCATTCTAGCAAGAAAATAATGGTATGAGAAGCTCGTAATCAATCCTAAAATACAATTTTCGATAACATACATTTTCATGCGCCACCTGTTAAAACAAAATGCCCCAAAATGCATTAAAAAAAAAATCAGTGCTATTTACTCTCCTGTAATTTCAACAGCATTCAAAGGCATGGCAACTGCACTATGAACACAGACATTATAATATCTTGTCGCACGAATCCTGTGACTCATCGTTGAGGCAGATGCAGTAGAAGTGGTGTTTCTTGGACAAGATAGCCTAACGTTCAGAGTTGCTTTCTTTTAGACCGGTTGCCATCCAAGACTATAGGAACCTAGATTTACTGATTTTTACCTATAGCTGGGTGAGGGGAAGGAAAGGGTTCATACCTTTACCAAAGGATATTAGTACCTAAGTGAATCTGACTGGAATTTGAACGGCAAAATAGTCCTGCAAAATGGAAGAAGCAGATATTCACAAGCAGTCTGGTCAAAAGTAGAAAACAAAAACCTTGGAGCCCACTAATTCTGGAAAATCGTAAACACAATAATAAATAAGGGACAGACCATCAGTGCCCGCCAATATAAATGGCCTTGAGGTTATCTCGTCTTCGACTAAGCACTTTACTATGAACTTTGCCTCCAACTATAGGTTAGACAACAAAAAGACCATTTCTTACATTTTCCCCTCCTCACGGAACACAAGCTTTTTGATATCATTATCAGGTTTCTAATGCTGATATGGAGACGCTATGCTATGGGTACAGCGGCAAACAATCCCCATTCCCTTTGTGTTCCTTTCACAAGGAGTAAGTTCCATTCAGACAGCTTCTTCTTCAGAATTGTTACTTTCTGGAACAAACTCCCAAGAGGGATTCTTCTTTGACAATTGTTCTCTTCAAGTCCAGGACTAAAAGATATCTATCCGACACGTCCTCATAATGTGCATTTCTCCCTTTCCTTCTCCCTCCCTTACAACAATCTCTTTCAGTATCCCTCTACCTTGAGTGGCCCTTGGGCCTCTTATTGAGTGAACTAATAAAAAGTATACAATGAATGCTATTGAGAAAGACCTAAACCAACTTAAAGCAATAGAACAGATCGAAGATGCCACACTACTGCTGTTACCATATAACCCTGTATAAGTATTATGTTATTTTGGAAGGAATTCGAAAAGAGGTAGATTATAAGCAGGGAAACCTAAATCAGATTATTATTATTATTATTATTACTATTATTATTATTATTATTATTATTATTATTATTATTATTATTATTCATGGCTCTCCACAATTTCCCGTCCTTGGTAGCTCTTAATAAATTTTGTCTTTTTGTTATCTCTTTTAAACCTTGCTTCGCCATCCATTTACTCAAGCTCACTAGATACGCTGTTTTCCTCTCTCCTTAATATGTCCTGTGAGTATCAAATTTTCTAAGCCTTCTTTCCTCATTATATGCCACAAAAATGTCAACTCTCACTTTCTGATATTAAATTTAAGTTTTTTTTTCGTTTTTCTAAAGCTTCGTTGTTACATGTTTATAGCTTTCTGTAGAACCACATTTCTGTTGCTTTAAGCCTCTTCTTCATCTGTAAGGAGATTGACCAACATTCACTGCCATATAGGAGGACTGATATTACATAACAGTTCAGTACTCTTTGTTTTTATCGACATTTTCATGTTTCTTAATACTTTGCTTAGCTTTTGGAAGGCATAACGAACCTAAAGTGTTTGGTTAGGTTTGGCTATCGAATTTAACGAAATATCAAAACTTATTAGATTATTTAAAATCTTATAGAACGAAGGATACAATGGATTAATAGATAGGTAGGAGCAGGTCTAGAATAGAAAAGGTTGACATAGGTCGTGTTTTACACTAGTCAAAAATATAAGCGGAGATCAAGTTTACCACAGAGTCAGAAAGGTGGACATAGGTCAGATTTACACCAGAGCCACCAAAAAGTGTACACAGGTTCAATTCACACTCAAGTCGAAGAGCTAAATATAAGATATATATCAACATAGAGGTCCGCTTAATACTAGAGTCAGAATGGTAAACATAGATCCGGTTTACACCAGAACTCCTAAAAACTAGGCACAGGTTCGGTTCACACTCGAGTCGAAAAGTTAAATATAAGATATATATCAACATAGAGGGAGGGTTAATACTGTAGTCAGAATGGTAAAAACAGATCCGGTTTACACTATAATAAAAAATAGAGATTGGTCGCGCGCGATTCGTTCAACATAATTCTTTTGCGTTATAGAAATAAGATTTTAACTAATTTCAACTCAGTTTTTGTTATATATATTTCATCATTTATATATATATATATATATATATATATATATATATATATATATATATATATATATATATATATATATATATATATATATATATATATATATATATATATATATATATATATATATATATATATATATATATATATATATATATATATATATATATATATTTCATTAAAAAGGACAAACAAGTTACTACCATTAAGCATTTTATTAAATTTTTCTTTTGTTTGAACAAATGATTTCTTTTTAGGACACAGAATGTGTAGTAACTGTCCAAATGTTCTGTAATTCCGGGCACTTATCGAAGCCTTAATAATAAAAAAAAGGAAAAGCTATCACATAATAATATTAACTACGAACACGCCCACAATGTTCTGTGAAAATAAAACATCACTATGACGCTAAAAACATACACACAAAACACACAGACGATTAAATTGAAAAAATAAAGTCATCCTTGATAATGGCTAAAAGTATTAGACGAAATCGCTCGGAATTACTGGACATTTGGACAGTTTCTACACACTCTGTGTCCAAAATAGAAAACACTTGTTAGAACACAAGAAAAATTAAATAAAAAACTTTTTTTAATGAAACATGTATAAATGAAGGATTGCTGCCTAAACACACACACACACCCATATATATATTTGAAGAGCACCCAATATATAAGGCAAAATATTTATAAATATAGACTGTGTGGACATAGGATCAAAACTGCATGGTGACTTCAGATCATGTGTTACTATTCCTTTAGCTGACTCTATCCATACTCTAATGATAGATTAAGTGTCAGAAAGAGGAAATCGTTTTTTATTAGTTCTTTTGTTTAGGGTCAGTGCTTTTGGTTATTTGTAGTGTATATATATATATATATATATATATATATATATATATATATATATATATATATATATATATATATAAAGTACAGGGTTGGTATTGATGGGATAAAGTTTCGATAACTAAAAACACTATTCTTAAAAGAGGGCTCAATACAGAATAAGACAAATAATATTTATCCAAAATTTATAATATAAGCATGTTATAACAGTACTATAAAATAGGCATTTTGTTTCAACACTTCTGGTGTCCTGTCAAGTGATGGTGTTGATTGTCAAATAAAGTTTTGTGCATGCTAAAGCTATGAACACAGGTTTATATATATATATATATATATATATATATATATAAAATAAATATATATATATAAAATTTATTCGAAAATTCTAGCATAAATATGTTATAAAATCACTACAAATCTACCTATTTTGTTTCAACACTTCAGTTGTCTTATCAAGTGATGATGTTGAATGTTGATAAGACATTAGAAGTGTTGAAGAAAATATCTATTTTTGTAGTGATTTTATAACATATTTGTTTTAATTTTCGAATAAATTATATTTGCTCTACTCTGTATTGGGCACTCTTTTAAGAATAGTACTTTTTGCTTATTGGAATTTATTCCGTATACACCAATCCTATACTTGTATATATATATATATATATATATATATATATATATATATATATATATATATGTATATATATATATATATATATATATATATATATATATATATATATATATATATATATATATATATATAAAGATAGAGTGAGAGAGAGTCAAAGTTAGGAAAAGATGGAAAGATAACTGTGGAATAGAGAAAAACCGGAAGCAAATCATCTGAAATGTGCGGAAGGCATACACTGAGAAAATCGATACGATCGAGTTTGAAGAACAAAAATAATATTAGGTTGGTGCAAAAATAATGACGTAATAATGTCGTTTTTGACGTATTTTTTAACGTCAAAAAACGACATTATTACGTCATTATTTTTGCACCAACCTAATATTTTGCATTGGTATTTTTTACTTCTTTCTCTTCGGGCAATTATTTTTCTAGCTTCGTTGATTATATCTTTCCTTCTTAGCATTTTTCTGACTATCATTCTTAACCAATCGACACGAAAGATGGCGGCTTGGTGCAACCATAAAGCAGAACTATAGAGAACAAAAATGAGAGAAAAAGCGACAAGAAAACAAAAATGAGGAAAAACCAGAAGACCAAAATAGTTTTGAATAATAAATGAAGAATATTTGAAACGAAGTTTTCGTTTATCTCGTGTTATATTACAAAATAACACCCCATCTAAAAACAACACTCTTGTACAAATTAATAGAAACAAAACGAATAACTCCGTTATTATTTACTTTTTTTTATTTTTTCAATGAAACATGACCCAGTGTATATATCAGTACTTCGTATGTCCAATCCATGAAGTCGTTTTTTGCAGATTGACCAGATTCTCGATTGGATATAAATCAGGAGAGTTTCCAGGCCAGTCAATAGTACTTTGATTTATCCACTGGTAAGGCTTGCCAGTGTCTTCATGCAACGTTAAAATTTTCGTACGCTTACTTGGAAGCCATCAGAGACAATGGCCGTAGGACAACTAATCGACAGTCAAGACAATAGTGTCTGGGCCCGATGAAAATCTGATGCAATCACGGATGACGCAATATTTTTCAAGGCCAAATTTCATCATACAACACGAAAATAGATTGCACACCTCTGCAAATGACCTAATCTGAGGATAAAATAGAAATCAATTACTCCCTCTCACTCTCACTGACCTTATGGCGAAAGAATGGAAAGATAGAGCCATGATCGTCCTCATCCTGAAGGGACACGGTACAACCCATTCACATTAATTGAATTTAAATATTGTTATAGCTGTTGCCTGTAAAGTAGTCACATTTTTATTTATTATCTTGCAGATAACTTACAGCTGAAAGAACTAATATTTATTTTTTAACCATTTTACCCCGTGCAAGACGATAAAGCCACTGAGACAAAAGGGGTTACTGGTAACATTATTGAGTAGAAAGGTCAATAAAAATAACATTTTTCCTTTAAGCCATTACATGCTATGAACCCATTTCGAGATCTGTTAAAATTAAACTCACTACATGTTATTCTTTGTATTTACATTGAATTCATTGCATACATTGCATTTGCAAAGGTATATTTTACAGCACTTAGCCTTTAAAGTTTTTATTATTAGCCGAAAGAAGACACTTTCTGTCGTTATTTTACATTTCACGAGTAGAAAAATAATGACAATTTTGAAAAGTATTTTTTTTATTATTTCTGATCAGTATTATTTTTTGATGTTTTATACACATACATATTTGATGTTCTAGTTTTTACAAAAACGACAATGGTAACTACTGAAATTAAACATAAGGAATAAATAATCTTCTAAGATACCTGTCTCGGCCAAAAATGTGCATTAAAAAAAATTGGCAGTAAATGGGTTAATCCACCGTGTACGCTGTTCGTACCGTGCAAAAACAGGTATCTTAGTATACACCAAATTTATTCTTGACTATCACATATGAAGCCACAGATTAGATGATACATTCGCCATTATATTTGATTCCATGTACAGTGTTTCTCAACCGGTGCACCCAAGCGCACTAATGCGCCCTGAAAGGTAGCCAGGTGCATCTCAAGTTAACAGAAGAGTAATTTATTAATTATTTTCATATCTAAAAAAAAGTTTTTTTATTTTTAAAAAAGCTACAGAAACCAAGCATACGGCTTCCATATCTAAGTCAAGTCTTTGTCATTTGATATTTTAAATTGGATGCTAAATTCCTTAATCTTTAAGACGGAGTGGATAATCCTTTCCCTTTTGCCTTCCTCGGTGGATTTAAATCAATAATTATCTAAAAATAAAAAAATAGCAGATTCTTCATAAATCCATTTAAATGAAAAAAACTACCGCATAAATATACAATCTAATGTCCTAAAAATAAAAGCTTATTTTAGGAGACATCTTTATTATTTTCAAATTTTATGCCCCAGAGTTTTAGTAATTCTGCAAGTACGCCCCAAATTAAAAATGGTTGAGAAACACTAATCTAGACTTAGGTGAATCTAATGTCTTAATATTATACTCATTCTCAGACCTGGTGCCTGTATTTTATATCCCTGTCAACCGTTAACACTAGGGAAATCAGTTCGTTTATCTGGGGCTTCTTATATATGATGACTGTAGCATCTTTTGTTATGTGTCGAATCCCTTCAGAACGTGGGTGATCATGACTCTCCCCAACCTCCTATCCTTTGTAGCCCTAAGCAATTTTACCTTTTACCTTGTCTTTTTTACTACCCCCACCACCTGTTCTGTCATCCATTAAAATTAGGTAGGTTACTCGCTGTTTCTTTCTATTCCGCTTGTCTTTCGTATGTCCTGTGAATGTCAAATTCTCCAAACCGTCTTTCTCACGGTGTCCCAGAAATTTCAACAGTCTCTTTCTGATTATCAGTACAAGTGTCCTTTCTGTTCTCATATTCCCCAAAACTTCCTTGTTGCTCACATCTCCATTCCATGGTATTCTTGCCATCCTCTTGTAGAGCCACATCTCTGTTGCCTCAAGTACCATCTTCTTTTATTAGTAAATTATCCAACATTCGCTGCTATACAGAAGAACTGACATTACATAGCAATTAAAAACTCTTTTCTTTGTTTTTACCGAATTTTTCCAGTTGTTTGGTATTTTGTTTAGCTTTTGAACGGCATTTTCGCTATTCCAGTTACCGCTTTTAATTAAATATTCAATCGGAACGCTTTGTCCAAGAATGCTCACAACTTGAATTAAAGGCTGCGATATTGTCATCATATTGCAATTATTCTCATACTTAGAGATTGATAACATTGATCGTTATTAACTGGTGCAAGGAATGGCTTGTTAATTTTAATGTCTCCAAGATGAAGCTTCTCTATTAAACAACTGAAAAACGCTTACTGCCTTCACTCAGAATAAATACCTCCCACATTTTAAAGGCCGACAAAAAGACCAAGGTAACTGCTATTAAAAAAATTATTTCCCTGTTTTTAAGCAAAGGGCTATGCTTTTTTATTAATTTGTTTTAAAATAACATCCTCCAAATAGCGGCCTTTTTCGCTATAAACTGTTGTAGACAATTTCTAATGCTTTCCATCAACCGAAGAGTGATTTCTGGCGGGATTTCTACCACTTTTTGGTAAATAGCATCACCAGTTGCTGGTCAATGGTTGTAGACCTCGACTTCTAACCCCAGAGAAAGCAATAGCAGGAGGTGAGTTCGGTCGAGTTTATAGACCATCCAATGTCACCGGGCAAGGAAATCAAATGTGCTGGAAACATCTTTCTGAAAGCTTCCATTGATTTGCTCTGTGTGCTGTGGTTTCATTCTGATGAAGCCTCACATCCGGACTCTCAAGATCTATCAGTTTTGAACTCAGAAGCTTTGGCAGCATCTCCACATATCGGTTAGATGTTACTGTAACCTTGTGTTCTCCCTCGTCAAAAGAGTAAGGGCTCAATATACCAAATTTCGCATCTGCATACCACAGTCACTCGGTCGCTGTGAAGTGGTCTTTCATGTAAATGTCTTGGGTTATTTTCTGTCCAATAGTGAAAATTCTGCTTACCAACGCAGACAAAGTGAGCGAGATTAATCATTTATGAGAAGAACAACGTTTACAGGAAGATTTTGAAGGATATCGTCACAGCATGCTATGCAATTTTCCAAGTCGCGTTCTTGCAGTTACTGAACAACCATTAATTTACATTATTTACATTATTCGGACTATTGTCCTCATCTTTGTCGCCATATTTATTACAACATTTCAACTGTTGTACGCTCCGGCCATCTTCAGGTGGCTGGAATCTCGAACTGAACCCTATATTTCGCACACTATTTCGCTCACTGGAGGAGGTCGGAGCATACAACGGCCGAAACGTTGTAATAAATATGGCGACAAAGATGAGGACAATAAGGGACGAGCCTCGCAAAATGTAGTCGGCTCTTGCATCCTGTCTCACTGATAATGGTGCGATGGTTCTCCATCATTGCGGCTGGCTTTGTACAAACTTTGTTCAAATAAATTCTTTGTCTCTATTTCAAAAATAAATTCACACATTTTATGTTTAAATAGGAATTTAGGTTATGTCCAACTCCACTTTATTTCACGTTGAGAAAAGACACAAGCATGCCTGAAAATAGCGATTTTTAACCTCTTTTCTTATGCTTATATTTGATCTAAAGAGCTAATAATATGAAATATATATTATTATTTTTATTATCATTATTATTATTGTTGGTGTTTTTTATCGCTCGAATTTCTTTTATCAGCCCTCCATATATATATATATATATATATATATATATATATATATATATATATATATATATATATATATATATGTATGTGTGTGTGTGTATTCTTCGCGAATACTTTCGAATGTTGCTGCATTTGTTTTCAAGGATTGTGTTTTGTGTATGGTTACATAAACACACACATGACACAATCCCTGAACACGAATGTAGCAACATTCGAAAGTGCTCGCCAAGAAAATAATATAAAATCATAATGAGTATGAAAGCAAATTTACTGATTACATAAAACAACTGTTTCATAAAAGTTAATAAAATGAGATCACCTTTAACGGCTTGAAATTGGTTGCAGAAAAACATGAAAACGCCGGAACTAACCGAAAAACAGTTACGTAAACACACACATATATACGCACAGAGGCACAGACATACACACACACACACTTACACACATACACACATATGTATATGTAATTACGTCATTATTGCAAATTTCTGATATTATATAATTTGCAATATTCAAACTTATCCATTATTTATTTGTTTATTTTTAATTTAATTCATTCTAGATTCAATTTAATTTTGTATTTTACATTTTTGATTTTCGACAAGAATATCAACTGTAATTTTTAGATTCAATTTTGGCTATATTAATATTATATTTAATATTTATTGCTTATTACAAATTCTGAATAAACAGTATTAACAATATTTATTTTAATTTAAATATATTGTTTTTTAATATTTATTTTATATTTTAGTTTTATTTATTTATTTTATGAATTTAATTTAAATTGTTTAATTATTTCATATATATAATATTTTATTTATTTAATTTTACTTTTCTAATTTTTTAGGCATTAATCGTAAATTCAAACATATTCATGTGTTAATCACGTTGTAATATTCAAATTTTGAAATGATAAATCTTTCGTCTTGCAAAAAAGATTTTGACCGTTAGTTATCTAATTGAAATTCACAATTCGATTGGCGGGAAATTGTAATGCTTTCTCCGGTTGTTAACCATAGAATATTGGCTATTTCTTATTTAAAACTTTAGAATTTTTTTTTTAAATAATTACCATCGGATCATTTAATATTAGAGGAACTGTAATAAAAAAAAAATCAGGAATTATTATCTCGGGACGTTGATAGTTATATTATTTACATTATTCGGACTATTGTCCTCATCTTTGTCGCCATATTTATTACAACGTTTCGGTTGTTGTATGCTCCGGCCTTCTTCAGGTGTTTGGAATGTCGAACTGAAACCTTTATTTTGCTCACTGAAGTAGACTGTTCTAGTTCCACGTGCGATGTTTAATGGATGTCAGTTATCAGTTATCTGCTGTTAATTCCCCTCTCCAAGTTCTCCACTGCCTTAACATGGCACAGTGGATAAAGGCGTTAGTTAGATCCAGTGACATAACCCAAAGAGTATGAGTTCAATACCCGGCTAAGGCAGTGGAGAACTTGGAGAGGGGAATTAACAGGAGATAGCTGATAAGTGACATCCATTAAACATGGCACGTGGAATAAGCTTTGTCCCTACGCTGTCATCCACTTGCTTAATTCCACAGGTATGTCATGCGTTGATTTCTCCTGTTTCTCTTTCTCTCTATCCGACTTGTGAGTATCAGATTTGTCCAAGACCTCCTATCTCATTACGTGTACATGAAATTTCAGCAGCCTCTTCCTGGTGTTAAGCATAAGCCTCCTCCTTGTTTGCATCCTCTCCAACACGCTCGGTCCATATCCTTAGCATCTTTCTGTAGAATCATACCTTCTTCATCTTTGAGAAGACCGTTCAACATTGGCTGCCGTAAAAGAGGACAGATGCCCCATAGCAGCTTAGTACTCTTTTCTTTGATACCAAAGACATCCTCCCCAAAACTGTATATATAGTAAACCTCCTTTTTAATCTTCAAAAATTTCATTACAATGTCAATCGTTTTCTTCTCTCTTCTCAATCCTCGTTCTTTTATTGTTCTCTCTCCTTATAGCGTTTCTTTCTCATATTCTCTAACACTCAGTACCCCCCCTACGTCTTAATGGCCCTATTGCTTTTCTTGTGGTGAAATAAAATAAAAACGTATATCTTATATCCATTTAATTTCCTTAAACACTGAGTTAGACATATTTGCATAATAATGATTTAAAAGCTAACACAGTAAAATAACAAGTACTGCTTAAAAGACCTCCGACTGACCCGATCCTTGACCAAATATCAGAATTCTTAAATTATTTTCTTAGTCGAGCCGAGAACTTTTCAGCACGTCTCGTTTGATATAAAATCGATAACGGCTCAGGAATATATTCCATTGTCTTGCTTTTCGAACCGGAAGCGTGTCTGTAGCAGCCATTGGCAAAAAAAGTTTCATATTAAAAAAAAAAAATCGAATCACTCTATATTTATTAAAATTGTTCTCTTTATTTTTGGATATCTTATCCAATGCCGCATCTCAGGCCTTTTTTTTTTTTTATCTCCCCTTCGTCGTTTGAAATTATTATTCAGTTTCTTCCCGGCAACTTCTTTGTGTTGCTTATTACTTACCTGAATCCTTCTTCTCACTTTATCTTTTACCTCTTTCTATCTCTTTAGTCTTCCTTTTCAAACTTTTCTTTCTCTTTGTTTCTTTCCTCTTCTTTCTTCATATTACTATCGTCCCCTCCCCTCTTTCCTATTTTTCGTTCTCTGTTTACTAGATCTTCTTCCTCCTTATTTGTGGTTGTGGTAAAATCTTGGGCGTCGTTTTAAAACACGGAAGAATCGAGGCGAAAATCGTCGTAATAGACAGTAGTTCCGATAATGGAACACAGTAACAATGCTCAAAATTATCGTCATGGCCACCGGTGTCACATTCATCCTATTAAAAAGCTATCATGTGAAATCTGTCTTGGTTTAGTTGGAAACTTTTTAGTCAATTTCTACAAAAGTGGGTCAATAAGTCTGCAACCTGAAAAAGATAATAGTTGAATTTCAATCTGAAATTTCACCCGTATAATATGAAACTAATGGAGAAGCTTCATGTTTAGTATATTGACAAAGAAAGATATTACGTTGAAATGTAAATATGTTTTGTGTAAAACAAATGCTTTTTCCCCTTCATTAATATTCGAATTTATTGATGTACCGACGTATAAAATGGCACGTATATCACCGAGCGTAGATAAAATTGATGATCTCAAAAACCATTGCGATTGATAGAACCTTGGAATTATTTTTATATCTAAAAAAAAGGTTACGTATTCAAGGCTTTACAGATCACCTGGTCATACATAATTTTTTGCAACGATGGCTAAGCATGTAGTAGTTAATCTTCCAGGTTAACATTTTGTCTTTCAGAATCAATAATATTAATTTCCGAGTACTGGCAGATTTTTCCGTTCCTATTGCGAGCGTGATTTCGAATGGAGAAATGGAATCCACAATCAGGACAACATAAGATATGCAGATGAGAGTGTTGCTAGCAGACACAGAAAGCTACAAAAACTCCTCTAGAAGTTAGTAAAGGAAAACGAGAAGAAAGAACTAAACCTCAATTGCAAGAAGATAGGATGCACAGTTGTTAGCAAAAGGGACAACCCGACTTGCAAAATTACAAATTGGAGATACCAAAATAAAACAAGTACAAAAATTTGAAATCTGAAAATTGTTTTAACAGAGGACGGAAAGTGCAATCTGAAGGTGCATTAGGATAGCAAAATATGCCTTGCAAAAGCTAAGCGAAGTATTAAAAAACAGAGAATTTCGTCAGAAACAAAGAAAAGAGAAAACAATTATTAGGTGGTATCAGTTCCCCTAGATGGCAGTGAATGCTGGACAATCTCCTCACAGATGAAGAGGTTACTTGAAGCAAAAGAAATGTGGGGCTACAAAAAGATACAGAGAATACCATGGACCAAATATGTGATCAACGACCAACTTTTAGAGAAAATGGAAACAAAAGAAAACTTATACTTAACATCAGGAAGAGAGATGAAATTTATCGGGTACATAATGAGGAAGAGGGCTTCGAAAGTTTTATACTCACAGGACAGATTGAAGGCAAGAGGGGCACAAGAAAGCAACGTATAACCTAGCTATGGAGCTGGAGTAAATGGATGGCGGAACAAGGTTTAGGTGAGAAGAAAAAAACAAAATTTATTAAGAGCTACAAAAGGTAGGAAATTGTGGAGAGCTATGATCGCCAATGTTCTGAAGAGACACGGCCCAAAAAAGAAGAAGAAGAAGAAGAAGAAGAAGAAGAAGAAGAAGGAGAAGAAGAAGCGACAGACTGGCTGAAAATGGGCAACTTTCGTGACAGGACTTTCAACATTACTCAGCAACGCTTTATTCATAAACCAATTGATTGACAAGATGGTAGAAAAGTACAATCGTCAGTTTTTCTCAGCTTCAAACTTTTTTTTTCATTTTGGGACTGAGTGAAGATTTTAACATAGATTTATTTCTGGAGCATGTATGTGTCGAAAAGGACAGTTATTTGTGACTAATAGGATCGAAACCGTAACATTATAGCAGAAATTAGAATTTACGCTAGAATACTTCTCGACAACTGGGTTCGTTTCTTTTCAAAACTGAGGAAAACGCAGAAAGGTATACGTAACTTTGATTTACTTCGATAATTGGCAGAAGATAAACACCCAGAGTAAAAAAACAAAGTTAGAAATAAGGTGGAAAGAAAGAGAAAGAAGGCGAGGCAATGAGAGAGAGAGAGAGAGAGAGAGAGAGAGAGAGAGAGAGAAAATGAAAAAATGAAAAAATGAAAGAGAGAGAGAAATAGAAAGTTTCCAAATAAGTTGATGTTCTCTCATATATTGCTAAGAGTGAGTGAGAGAGAGGAGAAATTAAAAATGATATTCGATTGTTGTTATTCAATATAAAAGGGTCTGACAAAAGAGAAGAGAGAAGAGAACTGAAAGAAATGGAAAAAATGTGGCGTTAGTTGTTGTTATCCCACATAGAACAAATAAATAAAAAGAGACACTCAAAAAGAGAGAGAAAACAGAAAGAGAGAATAAAAAAGAAAAAGAGAATAAAAAAAGGAAAGCGATACTAAAAAGAAAAAAGAGAATAAAAAAGGAAAGAGAATAAAAATGAAAGAAATAATAAAAAAAGAAAGAGAGAATAAAAAGGAAAGAGAATAAAAAGAAAAGAGAATAAAAAGGAAAAGAGAATAAAAAGGAAAGAGAGACTAAAAACGAAAAAGAGAATTAGAATGGAAAACGAGAATAAAAAAGGAAAAGAAAGAACAAAAAGGAAAGCGATAAATAAAATGGAAAGGCAAAAGAAAAAAAGAAAGAGAGAATAAAGAGGAAATGAGACAATAAAAAGGAAAGACAGAATAAAAACTAAAAGGAGAATAAAAAAGAAAAGAATAAAAAGGAAAAGAGAGAATAAAAAGGAAAGAGAGAATAAAAAGGAAAGAGAATAAAAAAAAACGGAAACAGCATAAAAAAGGAAATACAGAAAAAAAGTGGGAGGTGATCGTTCTTCATTTTGCAACATTGGCATAGTTCGACAAATGCTTCCGTGGCCTTGTGGGTGATATGATCCATACGAAAACCACTTTCTCACAGGAGTAACGTCGTAAGCCTCTCACTACTCTATCGCTATTTCCATGGCAAATGTTCTGACGAGCTACATCTCTTAATTCCACCAATTCTTACATTTACAGTCATGACGCGTATAAAGAGTTGAATCATTTTTTTAGCATCTCTTAACCTTCTAGGCTTTATAACATCAGATTTCATTATTGTACCAATCGCAGTAAACATCTGTAAAAATGCTGTATACGGTAAATAAAAAGAGAGTAAAAGTCCCCGAGCATCTATGAAGATGTAAAAAGAGAGAAAGGGTAAGAGAGTGGGAGAAAGAGAGAGGGAGAACAGGAAAGAGAAATATAGATAGGAAGATAGAAAGGTAGAGAAAATTGAAAGAAAGAAAGAAAGAAAGAAAGAAAGAAAGAAAGAAAGCGGCAGAGAGAAAGGGAAATAATGAGAAAGAAAATGAAAAGACAGAAAGTGGAAATAGAAGAGACGGAAAGAAAAAGAAAAAGATGAACTGAAAAGGTAAGAAACAGAGAGCGAATGAAAGAGAAAGAAATAGTGAAAAAGAGAAAAGGGAAGAGAAAGGAAGAGACAGAGAGAGGGAAAGAACGGAGAGAAAAGAAAAATGAGTGAGGAAGAAAGTGAAACAGAAAGCGAAAGAAGAGACGAAAAGAAAGAGAAAAAGGAAGATTAACAGAAATAAAGAGAGAGAAAAAGAAAGAAAGAAAGAAAGAAAGAAAGAAAAAAAGAAAGAAAGAAAAAAAGAAAGAAAAGAAGAAAGAAAGAACGAGCGAGAATGAATAAATGAAAAAGAAAGCGGGAGAAAGCTAGAAACGGCAATAAAAAGTGGAAGAGACAGAAAGGAAAAAAAGGAAATGAAGAGAGAAAGTGAGAGAGAGAGTGAATAAGAAAAATGAAAGAAATAGAAAGAAAGAAAGATCGTACGATGTGAATGTGAAAATATAACGAAGACCAAAGAAAGAAAGAAAGAAAGAAAGAAAGAAAGAAATTTGTACGAGAAAAACAAAAAGAACTGTATTTTGTTTTACATTTTCCCATTATTTCTTCATTCGAAAATTCTTTTTTTTCTTTTCACCTTACATTTCTTTAGCACTGAAGCGTGTCTGGTCATGGGATTTTCTTTTTACCGTTCGGTATTCAGCAACATTGAATTGAACACGATCAGGCATGTTTTAGTTCAATGCATTCAAGTGGTTTTTTGTTTATTTGCTTCGTTGTTTTTAATTCCACAGGTTTTATTCATATAGATTTCTTAAGAAAGCTGTTTCAGATATCTTCTTTTTTTTTTTAACACTGCGTTTTGGCCGACACATGTTTTAGTTTTCTTCAAATACATGCTCAACCGGTCTTTAAGATTCCCTGAGTTGTTTTTTCTTCTTTTTCATCTTCTCAACTATAACAGTACAATCTACCAGAATCAATGGCCGTTAAAAACATGCGATAAGACGAGAATAAGCGTAATCAAAGGAATTTCGCCGTGGTGTAATGGTTAACAAGCTGGTCTCACCGACCAATTACAACTGAGGAATAAGTTCGATCCTCATTGTGTGTCTATTACTAGCCGCCTTGTGCCACATCCAAAAGCGAGATTGGAATCCGCCATAATTTTTCTCTTGCTAGTAGACTATTTCTATTGGTGTCTGTGCTTCATATTCGCCTGATGACTAATTATTGTGACTATGTGCAAGTCTCATGTCACTTAGTTAATATAAAATTGGGTTTGCGTATACTCCATTGATTCAACGCTAATTTTCAAAGTCCTCCCCATTTAAAAGACGACTAGGACACAATTTTATCCATCTACTTGTTCTTTTTATTTCGCCTTGTGCCTTACTATCTTCAAAAAATAAGTAAATACCAGCCATTATGTTATGGTTGAGAAACTACAACTTAAGAGACTTTATAAATATTTATTACCTCACCGAAAGAGGGCTTGGAGAATTTGACACTCACAGTACATATTGAAGGCAAGAGAGACACAGGAAAACAAAATAAACTGCATAACGAAATTGTATAAATGGTTAACAGAACAGGGACGATAGCAAAAAGGTAAAATTTATTAAGAGTTACAAAAGACAGGAAAATGTGGAGAGTCATCGTCGGTCATGTTCTGAAGACATTTCTGACAATATTTCTTCATATCCAACATTAGACGCTCAAATAACTATTCCTAAAGATTTTGACAATAGAAATATTTTTTCGTTTGCTTAAAAAATAAAAGATTTCTAGTCTATCCTTTAATAAGAACAAATTAAGTTTAACCACCTTAAGATATTTATTTTCATTTTTGCATTAAATTCAACTTTATTATTACTTTATATGATAGAATATATGATCCTATAAACATTTTCTTTTTTATTAGGTTGGTGCAAAAATAATGTCGTTTTCTCATATATGTAAATATGTGAGAAAACGACATTATTTTTGCACCAACCTAATATATATTGTGTTTCAGCTAATACAAAGCTCAAAGAGCCACTCAAAAGGGTGTTGCTGAATGAAGTTGTTGAAAGTAGATAACGGCTAATCCTAGACTTAAAGAGCTTAAGATTGTAATGATCGGAGAAATGTCATCTTGGAAGTCTGTCTCCCAAAGTAGCGGTTCTTGAAAAGAGTTGAATTTCCTTGTTACCAGTGGAATACGAAGGGAATGAAAAATGATTCAACTGTTTATACGCGTCATGACTGTAAATGTAAGAATTGGTGAAATTAAGAGATGTAGCTCGTCAGAACATTTGCCATGGAAATAGCGATAGAGTAGTGAGAGGCTTACGACGTTACTCCTGTGAGAAAGTGGTTTTCGTATGGATCATATCACCCACAAGGCCACGGAAGCATTTGTCGAACTATGCCAACGTTGCAAAATCAGGTCTGAACTGCTCTAGCCCAGATATGACATCTGCTATGACGTATATGAGTTCCACTTGAGGTTTGGCGTGAAGAATTCCCGTAAATGTTCAAAGCAAGGAACCTTATTGAGAGTGCAACTGTTCATCATGATGAGATAAAATAAAAAAATAGGTGATGATGAAACGTTACTGACTTGGTATTGGAATTTTAACATCGCAACATCATAGATTTAGGTTTGTAGTGGCAGAAACACGGATACCATGAACATATCTATATATAAAACAGAGGATGCCTGTGCGTGTGTGTTTGTCTGTGTGATACCTTTTCACTCGAGATCCATCCAACCGATTCTGACTAAACTTGGCACATAAATTCTACAACGTAAGAGATAGGTTCTTAGCGTAAAACATCGATCATTTTTTAAAAAAATCAATAATCGATAAAACCGATCAAAAATCGATAAATTCAACTTTTTTCCTCCGATTTCGTTCATACTAGGTATGTATGTTACTTACATAATGACGAGCTCAACGATATCTCATTTTTATTTCTACGCCACTGGGTTTAGCGAAAAACCGCAAAAAACGCAAAATCGATTTCAAATTTCAACACAAATTTTAAACTAAAAACTCCCTCAATTTCCAAGCAATCTAATACAAACTTCACTCAATTGTAGCCAACAATAAGTTGACTTGTTTAACAGTCATTTAACTTAATAACTGAATCCACCATATATTAAAAACGCGCGTAAATAGCGAAAAATGGCGATTTTTACTGGTTTCTTATTTTTCGTTGATCTTTCAACCAATTTTCATGAAACTTAACAATTGCTTTATAGATGGTTCCTCTTTTACATCCCTGATAGCACACTGATAAATTGAATTTCAAAAAATCCAAAATAATTGTGGTCTAAAGTGGGTCTTCGTGTTATCTGTTTTACCCCTTCATGTCCTCACCTAACTTCGATTGAATAAATACAGATCACTTCCGTTATATCAGTAACTGCATTAATTCAAAATGCTTTTCCAATGAAAGTACTTTAAAATAATTGAAGATAGACTCTGTTACATGTAAACATGATACTGTTTTTAATCCATTCTAACTGAATGCTTTTTTCTGATCGACCAGCTGGGTATGGCTGCTAGTATTTTAATATATATATTTACAGTCTTTATTCCATCATCTGTTACTCCTATACAAAAAGTAGATCCTTGCCTACAGATGACTAAGTTTCCTCACCAGCTGTACACCGCATCAGCTGAAGCCTGCATGTCGACTCGGGACATTTTCCAGAATTTATTTTTCATATAGTCAGCCTAAAGAGAACTAGATGACGCTAACTGATGGACATATTGTGGTTCAGAGAAGAACAAATAAAATATCAAGAAAATAGAATGATCTGGAGAAAGAAAAAATAATGGAGTTGACATTATCTTGTGCAAGGTTGGATCATTTAAATACATAATATTGAACTTTTTAAAATTTATATGTGACTCATTTAGGAAAAAGGTACATAGACCGAGAAGATTAAAACATAAAACAAAGCCCTCTCTCAGCTTCCCACGTTGCCTCGTTATTCTCATTCGCGTCGACACGCACAAAAACTGCGAAAGGTCAACTGTACGTTCACAAGGAAACAAAAAGTGGTAATTAACTCCAAAGTAAGAAACGAAAACACGAATCCTGTTTTCAATAGTTTGGTCATGTATTCAGGGGTTCATTTGCACGGCTTGGTGGGTACGTTGATAACATTTGGGACTTCTGCTATGAGAGACTACGGGTTTGTTCTTCTCTTCAACCGGCAAGATCTCTTATTCTCTCCTACCACACTTCTCCCTATTTTTATGTCACAACGCGCCTGGCAACTCTTAACAGATAAGCATTGGAACTATCTTGACGGACATTCTATCCCTGTCAACAGGCAGTCCAGAATTACCCTCACTCCGTAACTTTATATAAACCTTCGAACGGAAATCTCCAACGTTCGGTCAAGTGTCACTTGATTCAAAACCTTTTCATTAATTTATCCTGTATTTTATTGTTTTTGATCAGGATGGTGGCCGCCCTAAATGTTAAATATAATGTAGTTGAAATAAAATTCATAAATGAATGTTTTTTTGATGGTTAGGTAAGGAATGTTAAATAATATTTCAGACTATTATTTTTTTAATGGCAGTGTATTTTGGCTCAGACATTCTGAGGCTGATTTTGGGGTCAGCTGGTAGACAAAATAAGGATCTCAATTTTGATTGGCTTAGCCGAACGTGAGAATATTCGATTTAGAAAGTGTATTCGGCGAGTAAGTTATTACACAGCGAAGAGATCAGACGTGGTTATTTCGTGTCCCGGGGAACTTGCTTCCCAGTAGGGGTGATAGTGTGACCCCACTGGCTAGTTAAAAATCTATACGTCGACGTGTTTGATAAAGTAATAAGTCAAAATCCCTTTTGTTCAAGTTCTCATTTGACTTACGAACGAAAAGAACCAGCGATCACCCGATCAGAAGATGACAGAAAGAAGAAAGCAACATATGAATGAATCAAGACCGTCGTCCCAGGACTACCCACAACACGAGGTGGGGTATACAACATGAAGATCCCAATCCTTAGAATTCCCCTGTGTTCGATCTAATGCATTTCGCTGCTCTCGGTAGCAGATGTCATGTAGCGACGTTGCTCCAATGTATCAGTCATTGTAAAGATTGCAAAGCCGTTCCAAACACAATGTTTGAAAATCGCGTGTGATAACTGAAAAAAAATACAGTAGATTTTGCGGAACTTACACTATTTAAATTATTAGGACTATTGTCCTCATCTTTGTTCCCATATTTATCACAACATTTCGGCCGTTGTACGATCCGGCCTTCTTCAGGTGGTTGGAATGTCGAACTGAACCCTTTATTTTGCTCACTGGGGTAGATTGTTCTAGTTCCACGTGTGATGTCTAATGGATGTCAGTTATCAGTTATCTCCTGTTAATTCACCTCTCCAAGTTCTCCACTGTCTTAACCAGGTATTGAACTCACAACTATTTGGGTCCTGTCACTGGATCTGACCAACGCCTTTATCCACTGTGCCATGTGTCCTTAAATGTTTGGATAAAGGCATTTGTAACGAGCGAAATAAAGGTTTCAGTTCCACATTCCAACCACATGAAGAAGGACGGAGCGTACAACGGCCGAAACATTGTGATAAATATGGCAACAAAGAGGAGGACAATAGTCCGAATAATGTAAATAGCGTACATAATACCTCATCTCAGAAATATAGACAGATACTGTGCGGAACCTATTGGTAGACTGACTCAGTTGGATGGGTATCAGTGTACGACAGCGGCATAGACATTTCCGTTGAACAGATCGAGAACTTTCTGATAACACTTTTATAAATACTTGCTTCGATTTCTCTCTATATATATATATCTCTCTCCTTTCCTGCCTCCTATCTTACCACCTCATCTCTCTCTCTCTCTCTCTCTCTCTCTGTATATGCGCGTGTGTACGTATGTATGTGTATACGCGTGAGCGTGTATGTGCGTGCGTATGTGTTTTGAATGTATGTGTGTGTGATAGAGAGTGATAGAAAGAGAGAGCTTAACTCTTGAGATAGCGTCAATATCTCACGTGGATTTTTAAAGCCACGTGACCAATCTAGAAACAGCGCTTTCAACCAGCTTACCATTTTTATGCAGCCCAAGTAATCGGTTTTAAAAGAAAGAGAGAGAGAGAGAGAGAGAAGGGGAAGAGAAAGATCATTACATGACGTACAGTTAATAATAGCAAAAAGCATGAAACAGTTCTTACCTAAAAAAAACTAAAATAAAAGACCAAAAATTATTTTTTAAAAAAATAACATTTACAGAAAGAATTTTAAAAAAATCACCAAAGTAAACCTACGTCTTCTCTTTTCGTTGCAAGCATCGTCTGTGGCCTACTTTCTTTCCGCGCATGCTTCCAAATTGTTTACGTCGGTGTTGCGGCCTTTGTTTGCCACTTTCTTTTCTCTTTGCTTCTTTCTTGCCTTTATGCGAGCGTACGAAAATGAAGGCTTGGCAGAGGACGCACTTGTTAACATTTAAATATGGTGATGACGTTTCTTTGGTGTGATAGGTTCTGCCGTATCTGACAACAAAAGAAAGAATTGCAGTGGCAACCGTCAACATCTCCAGCAACCTATAATACAGAGAAATCGATGTTAGGAGGTGAATAATTCGGTGAGCAGGGACGTGCAAATGTTAAATGGGAAGTCGCCGCGTGTGTTCACGTAACTGAATTAAGCTTTAGCAGGATAGCATTTGCTGAGTGGTGATAAAAAAGAACGATTGTGGGGGAAAAAAGGAAGAGGATACATGTCTCGGGTGAGAGCAGGGGACTGCGTACAAAAAGCAATCAAACTTTGGCAAATTAGAAACTGAAAGTTTGTACCTCATTTTTGTTTTTTAACATTTTTTATTTCTCAAACCATTTGGAAACAAATAATTAGATGCTTACCAAGTTAAATGTGGAATAAGGCCACACTTTTAGGGCGCACAATGACGATCGAATAGACATATAAACTGATAGATGTGGGAGAGGAAGGGAACTTAACTCAAGTTCCCTTCATCTCCCATAATAAGTATGCGCAGCGCCAGTTAGACAAGATGCTCCCCGGACACGTTGGAAAAACACTTCTTGCATTATGGTATGCAGGATTTGCGAGTAACTACAGACTTTTATAATATTAGCTAGCTTTCATTTTCAGTGTCGGAGAGAAAGCATGGAACACATTTTGACACTTTCTTTGCATGATATGTCTGTATGAAATAAAAACTTCATTTACATTCTTCCAACTTCTTCGCATTCGTCTATGTTTATATATTATTTATTATTCGTCTATGTTATATGTTTATATAAACATATTTGGGTAATATCTGTACCTCCGGCAGGTACCATTAAGGTCACCCACATAGGCTTGGTAAACTAGATAGATAGATAGATAGATAGATAGATAGATAGATAGAAACTATAAAAGGAATTTACTATAATTTTTAGACATAGACAGACAAACAGAATCTTTATATATAGTAAGACAATCAAAGATAAAATAATTTGATTGGGGAATTAAGACATAGAAAAATATTCAAGGTGTGACAGATTCAGTAAATCGTTGAAAAAGGTGAAAACTTAAATAAAAACTAACAATGTTACTGAGGAATCTGATAGGTTGATACAGAATAAAGAACGATATGATTGGTTACTGTTATAGCATACCTACAGACGATAATGGGTACCATGTAAATGCTGTATGTTGGTCTCCGTCTGAGCTGGTCAAACTTTGTCTCCGGGCAGAGAGGATCCCCAGACGAGGTTATGTTGAAGGGCAGAGTCTCGTTCCAGGAAACAGCTACCTGACCATATATACACGGTCTACGGGGAATTTTTGGCTGAGCCTACGAGCTAGGACAGCCCACATTAAATTCGGTCTTGTGCAACATCTGACCGCGTGGAGCAGTTCGTAGATATCCTGAAGTTGGAGATTTGTCTCCAACTGTGCTGGTCAAACTCTGTCTCCGGACAGAAAGGATTCCCAGGCGAGGCTATGTCGAAGGGCAGAATCTCGTTTCGGGAAACAGCTACCCGACCCCGTTTTATACGGGGTCTACGGGGAATTTTTGGTTGAGCCTACATTAAATTCGGCCTTGTGCCACATCAGGCCGCGTGGGGCGGTTGGTAGATATCCTGCTGTTGGAAATTGTGGAATTCACTTGACTTTATTCTGCCAGTCGACGACTTCTTCTACGCACCACTGGCGAATCTTATATGTGTTGTTCTTGTCCTAAGTATTATCGTTCATTACCAACCTTCGTGAGATTATTCTATTCAGTAACCTTCTCTAGGTTACAACAGTTACAAAGGTCTGTTTTAATTCCACATCACATAGTTCACAAATTTCACGAAGTCACCTAGTTTCACAATCATTGAGCCGTAGTCGGAATCATCGAACAATACGAACGATCCTTTCTTTAATTTTAATATTATATATTACGCCAGGTTTACATACAGTTTTGAATTCGAGGTTACTTTCTTCTAGGCCGGTTGTCACCCAAAGCTATAAAACGCAGTCTACCTTGCTATTTACTCATAGCTGGGGGAGGGGAGAAGAAGAGGATTCATACCTTTCCCTAGGGTGTTAGCACGTAAATGAATATAATGGATCCGACTGAAATTCGAACTAGGCTTCCCTATATTTGGACCTTCGAAACAAAGGCTGCAGCATCTTCGTCCACCGCAGGGAAAGTTGGCTCCCTGTGCCGCACCAGGAATTTTTTTCTCGCCGGAGTCGATCCTTCAAATCTACAAATCAACCATTCGCTCTTGCATAGAGTATTGCTGCCATATATGGTCTGGAGCCCCTTCTGTTTGTCTCAAGGTTCTTGATAAAATCCAGAGACGGATATGCCCTGATCTAGGATCTCGTCTGCAGTCGCTCTCTCACAGACGTGCCGTTGCCTCGCTCTGTCTTTTTACAAATACTTACATGGTAACTGCTCCGATGAGCTGCTTTCGCTGGTTCCCAGACTTCATGAATTTAAGCGTTCTACTAGGCTGCGTGCTATTGGATTCTTATTCCGGTTTTTGTTCCGTATATTTCCACCTTGAGGATGATCGCAGCTTTATTATGGTTGACGAGTTCCATCTTAACCGGAGCCAGACAAAGCAAACATATGATACACTTGCGTAAATTTATTATTGTCTGAAGTATTAACTCGATCAGACGGTTAGGAATTCTGGGTTTAGATCTGTAGTCTTATATCGTGCTAGGTATCGGCAAGAATCGTAAGAACTAGGTGCTACCAAAATGGATATTTCTTTTTTTCGAAATGAAAACGTTACCTTTTGTTTTAAAATATTTACCAAAAATCAAGGAATTATCCGATTCAAACAAAATTTTCAATACTTATATAATGGCAAATATACGCAGGTATAGGCATTAAGAAAGATTATTCAACTGAGAATACAAGGTTCGCATATAGTCCCATTAAACAGAAATCGCTCTTTCAAAGAGGAGAGTAACAAAACAAGGGGAGACCACTCTTGATTATTCATAACTTATTCATTAATAAATAAACTTTTTACTGAATATGTTTTCATTAAAAAAACTTTGGAAAAATATTTTTTCGGTATGTTTCACACGCCCCATTTTTTTGATATCTCGTGTGTATTTTTTAATTTGTGGGTATTCGTCAAAATTTTACAGTTATATAAAAAAGTCCCTGAAAATATTATTTCAGTAAAAAAGTTTATGGAACATCATACCAGAAATAATTCAATAAAACTCAAATAATATTTTTTTAAATTAGGGTTTGCATGATTTAATAAAAGGCTTTTTTTTCTTTCAGATTGGACAAAGAAAAATGTTACAACTTATATTTATTTTTAAAAAAAAATTACTTGTAATTTTCCAATGCATTGCTGGCTGTTCGTCACAAGTGGTTCTTTTATTAAATGAAGACATGTTTGAAGATTGAAAAAAATGTAAAATTTAATGCCATTTTCGAGTGTGAATCTTTTTAAAAAATAATTTTATTTTTTTACTTTTAGCAACTGTAAGTATATTTTTGGTATGCATGTACAAAAATGACATAATTCTGGTATTTCGCTTTGACTTATTACTATTCAATATCAGAAGAGTATTACGATATTAATCTAATTTCAAATCTTCCGTTCAGTCAATTTTTGTGCCTTGAAATCACTGTTTTCCGATCCATCGATACGGGTGTTTGTTTTGTTTCTTTTCGTGCGTCTATGTTTTCCTACATTTAATTACATATTTTTCTATAAAGGAAGAGCCAATATTACTTCAGTAATTAAAGATAAATTGTTCTTTTAAGTTTTATTATTTTAAAAACAAATATCATCTTATTTTTTCTGCATAATTCGCTCTCCTCGCCACCAAATAAATTTTCAAAATTACGGTAAAACTATTTCATTCGCAGAAAAGAATACCTTATAATGTAATTTTCCTAAAATTTACTCTTAGCATAAATATTTTTCTTTTCACATTAACCCTAATTTTCACATTAGAATATATCGCAAATGCAATTTCCGTTAGATTATAAAGTTCACATAATGCAAAACTTATTTATTTTTACTGTCAGCTGCGAAGCCTGTCATTGAGATTAGTTCCTTTTTTCTCTCTCTCTCTAATCAATCTCTTTATAATGTTTATGCGATACGAAAGACAACTATGTAGAAAGAGAAAATATGGCTTTATCTATTGATCATAAGTTTCTATTTTATCGCAAATTCTTTTTGAAGTCTATTTTTCTAAATTACACCCACTTTGGCAAAAAGGGAACGGGGAGATAAAGAATTGAATGACGGATTTTTAGAGATCGAGTGACAACAAAACCGGAAATAAGGGTCTATCCGTGTGTTGTTCTATATTGAGCGTCACGCTTGGAATCGGAGTAAGTTCTAGTCCGCGTTTAGCGGGTGACAGACTTCCCCGTCGCATCGTTCCGATTCCATTCATTCGTACTGTCAACCACACGTCGGTATGTGTAGATAGGCGGAAAGTTAGTAGGAGTAAAGATCTAAGCTGTTAGGCCAACACAGCAGAAGTTGTCCCAAGTATTACCTACCTACCTACCTACCTAGACAAACAAGCGAAGCTCTGAATAAAAATACCTATTTTATAATATGAGAAACAGGGTTCGTGTTATCATCTCTCAAGTTGACGTTTGTCTTTCAACTTATTACTTTGTGAGCATGCAGCAGGCCCTTTCCCAGCGAACACCGACAAGATCGAAAATCGAAATCTAACGAGGGGTAATCAGTAGCCGGTTGGTGGAAAGCTTGTATATTTAACACTTAAATCAAGTGCAGCTTTTCGATAAACATTCACCAACTTCCTGTTATATTTTTTTTAGTTTGAATTTTTATCGTCGGACGTTCAACTAATTTCGCGAGAATGCTATTTGTAATTTTTTTTCATATTTAAAATAATCGTTCCTATGTTAAATGACGTTTTGTCTAGGGCAACTTGATTGTGTTTTGATAATTATTGCTTCAGTAAAAAAAAACGCTTCTAAGAAAATAAACAAGAAATATCAGCCAAAAGATTTCTTAAAAGAAATATTGCTGAGCTGTTCAGTGATATATATATATATATATATATATTTAGGCAGCAATTTTTCATTAATGCATGTTTCATTAAATAATATAGTTTTTTCTATTTATTTTAAGTAAGTTCCTTTCATATTGTCTGATAAGCTTAATCACATTATCGTTGAAAGACGAAAAGAAAACACCATATTGATACATGTTTAAATCCAATCCAAGCTTTTCGGCTTACTGTTATAGTGGAACGCACCTATTCTATAGCTAATAGACTCTTCCACCTATAATAAGTAGGGGTAGTAGCAGTCGCTGGGTCGCGGAGTGAGTTGGTCAGTTAGTCGATGTCGGACGACCGTTAGTCGGATATTAAAGTATCAGCCACCACAACTAGATTACTGCGTCATTACCTATTATATCAAGTTCCTAACGTTTTGTATGTCGAACCTATTTTAGGACCGACTGTGAAACCACTACATAACACTTACACAAGCCATTATCAAAGATGACAATTTCAATAAATCAAACAACAACGGATGAAACAACAATGATATTCCGCCCTTGCTGCATGAAAATTTCCCAGTAACGACAAAAATCGTATATACGAGACGCGGAAGCGAAAATCCCGTCGCAGCTCGTGACGTCACACATGACCACGCGAGAGTGATTTATAACAGAAGCCATTGGTTTATACCAACGGCTTCCCATACTTAATACGTCTCGTTTTTTCCGCTGTTGTTTGATTTATTGAAATTGTCATCTTTGATAATGGTTTGTGTAAGCCGAAAGCTTAGATTGGATTTAAACATATATATATATATATATATATATATATATATATATATATATGCTGGACTTTCCCGTCGTTTATCGACGTATGTGGGTCAAGCTACTCAGTTCCTAGGGACCGAGAGCCAATCACCTGCACATGAGATTTGATCATAGTGGTAAAGACTTTGTGTAGAACCATTCACACTTTTTGAAGAGCCGAATAGAGAGAGACCTGGTGCATTATGTGCCACAAGGTCACCAAACTACCCTCCGCAGGTTTTGAATTCAGAGTTGTCCTTCTCCTAGACCAGTTGCCATCCAAGAATAAAGAACCCGGTCTGTCCTGTTATTTATCCACACACGCACATATATATATATATGTATGTGTGTGCATGTATGTGTGTGCGTGTGTGTAAAAGTTTCGTTAAAAACGACTGACAAGTTACAACGGTTAATTTTTTTTATTTACTTTCTTTGTTTATTATTGTTAAATATTATCGACAAGTTCTGTCTATTCAATTTTTTATTAACCTTTTCAAGTTTATGAATGTGCTTTCTTTATATAATTAACAAATTTACCAAAATTAATTCTTTTCCGCTTACTTTTAAATGTTACTTCAAGGATTGTGTTTTGTGCATGTTTATGTAACCGCTTTTTGTTAATTCCGTCATTACCCAAGCTTGCTGGGATTAATTTCAAGTCGCTGAAGGTGGCGCCATTTAAACGGTCATATTGGAATTTTATGTGTGTACTTTATTTTTTTTTTTTTTAAACACACTTCAATATACGGTTCTGTATGAAGAAAGATAATACATACAGCTGCTCGCACAAGTGTTTCTTTACTTATGTAATCTTACAAGCGCGAAATTAAAAACATAAAATAGCGACAATTTACCCATCGCACCTTGTATGCGAGCATATATATATATATATATATATATATATATATATATATAGCGGGGGAGAGAGAAAGATTTAGCAAAAAACAACAATAGTTTATTTACATACACAAAAGATAAACAAACACCCATTTATTTTCCATAATACCAAATTTTTGTATGTTTCGTCAAGGAATTGGTGTCATCAAAAAAAAAAAAATGAAGATTCCAGAAGAATAAAGTCTATCTGACATATGATGTTTTGTCTTGCTAATGTAGATTTTGTTCTTATAAAATGGAATTCTTCTGAAGAAAACAACCGTATTCAATAATCCTATACAAGTATATATATATATATATATATATATATATATATATATATATATATATATTATTAATTGAAAAATATAGATATCGTAACCTCAAGAAACTGATTAGACAACTGGAAAGGATCAGTATAAAAATAAGTAGACACAATATGTCTATAATATTCAATGAAACCTGTTTGAATGAAGATATGCTGCATATATATATATATATATATATATATATATATATATATATATATATATATATATATATATATATATATATATATGTTGCAGAGTTTAGAGTATTGATTTCAAAAATATTATCAGAAGGCTTTTTATTATTTTTGGTTAATTATAGCTGACTGGTCTGCATGAAGAAAATTCTACAAACATTTAAATTTAGTTGATCGCTGACAAAATTTCAATAGTAACATTCTCAATAAGTAACAAAACGACTATTTGTATATGAGAAATGGATATTTGAATTTGTATACAGAAATTTACATTTGTCGTTGCTGAAATAAAATTCAAAGATATTGTATACTTTGGAACTTTTTACGTTTTTCTTTTGCTTGCCCTCAGGAAAGTTTCGCTTTTTTAAAAAAACATATTGTTCATAATAATTTCTGTGACTGAATATTACACAAAACTGTCTTTTGGTTTGGAACATTTCAACAATCAATGTAAGATTGGATGTTTTGATTTGTATCTTACCAATTAATTTTTTTTATGATATAACCAGATTTTCCGATGGCTGTCAATGGTATAAATATTTGGTAACTTTAATTTAGTTTCGCATGTGAGCATATTACTGGATAGTTGATGATAATCGGAGTTTATTAATAATCTGTGATACAAGAACATGAACTTCTCTACTCGGACGTGATAAACTTTATACGTAAACATTATTCTCTACTAAATAGTATGAAGTCTTTTTAGAGTTTTGCTTTATTTTTAAAGAATTACTCACAAGATGAAGATTTGCTTCGATTTTTAAAATACTTTTTTCTATTGTACTAATTTTCTTCCGCTCTAAACACTAATTCCTTTTCTCATTAAGTAAACATTACTTGTTGAAATTATATACGAAACTCGAAATCACGTAAAGTTAATTACTGAAGCAATCAAATGATTCAATTAACATCTGTAATTATTCGGCTATAACGAACAATTTGCTTATTTCTTTAATTTTCATTATTTACTTGAGATTTAATCTGAATGTAACGTTTTTTATTTTATTTATTTGTTTTTTTTTTTTATTTTATTTTTTGAAGACAATGTGTTTGAATCCCTAACTACGTTGCCATTAGCAGTTAAGCAGGTAAATTCATACAGCTGCGTGTAGAGATGGAACAAAAAGGTAATAGTGGTTTCTTCACATACATAACAGATTAAAAAGAAAAGAAAAACATATTCGTATGTTTCGCCGGTTTTCCCAGAAAAAAGATTCTTAAAGAATAAGGTCTACCTTACATATGATGTTCTGTCTTGCTAATGTAAATTTATTTCTTGTGAAATAAAATTCTTCTGACGATAACACCAGTCCATCGATGAAACGTCCCATCATGGGAAAATTTGACATTGTTTAAAGAAGATCCAGCTGGTTTTCTTGAATGTTTTCCAACCCCGGATAAGTGTTGCATTCATTACTAAGAGCCAGAGAAAATGAGAAAATCCATGGAATATAAACACCCCTCCTTATCTTCTCCAAAGAAAACCGAGCTCGTTTCATCTGCAGGGAAGTTGATGGCCTCAGTTTTTTGGAGATGCAAAAGGCATTGTGCTTATTGACTATCTTCAAAAGGGACACGCCATTAATGGAGAGAGTATGCCAACTTGTTGAGTCAGTTAGAAAGGCTGTCAAAACCAAACGGCTAGAACTGGACCAAAGGAGTTTTGTCTCGTCAGGATAATTCTCCAGTGCACAAGCCCTTGGTTTCAATAGCTGCATAATTATGACTTTGAAATGATTGATCACTCTCTTTATTCTCCTGATTTGACTATCATCTGTTCCCCAACATGAAAAAAAAACTCTTGACTAGGAGTCAGTATCATAGTGATGGTGACTTCATATTTGTTATTGATAAGATTTTTTTTACTAACAGAACGAACAGTCTTCTTTGCCCAGACAGATTTCAGTTTACGTGGAAGTAAAAATGCAGTTATCAATAAGAGTTGGAATTAATGCATGCAATATTTCACAGCTATATCGCCACTCCTTTATAGTCAACCTATGAACTTTTCAGCCCACACTCGTAATTTGAATCTTCGAATTAATTTTGATTTTAAAATAGTTGTTTAGTAATGTGAGCGTGATGTTATATTTTGATTGCTGGATCTCTGTGGTGACGTGTGACTATAGCGCAATGTATATTCTGAAAATTTAGATGAATTTTAGAATGCTTATTCTACAGAGTGTTCCAAAATCCTCATTACCATTGATAACCTTGTAAATTTTATATTTATTTACAAAATAGAATCATGTTTCTGTATGTGACAATATATTATTAAGAAATTTTATTGGTCGAATTATGGAAGATGATGTCATGTAAATTTTCCTTGGCTGCTATTTCACAAAAGAAGTGTGTTTTCTGCCAATTGTTGCGTGATTTTGGAACACCCTGTAGAATAATAACTGATTATGGCAACTCTTGCTTATTTTGATGTAACATGTATAGCTTCAAAGATTTGTAATTTTTATTTGTTGAGTATTATACTGCGTTATTCATAAAACTTTCCTTATAAAATTGTAAATTTGATGTAACTTGTGTTGTCGTATAGCACTTGAGTCTGAATTATGACACGTAAATCTACGCGAGAGAGTTGTGGTTGTATATCCTGTGACAGTTTTCTTATTTTCAGAGATACAGTTTGCAATATAAAATACAGAAGACATAATTTGTCGCTTACCTTATAATTTTATTAATCAATTTTTTTAATATGCGACTGTTGTAGATATAAACAAAAAGCTGAAATTAGTATTCATCATCATTTTATTTTATTTTGTTCTCTCTATGTTATATAACATATCTATGAACACTAATGGGTATGTTCCAATCCTCATAAATACGTTGGATACTATTGACAATATGCTAAGTAGTCCACCACTAGCAGTGGTTTACCTACTTCACGCCGCTGGCGAGTATGGTATTTAGTTGATGTTATAAAGATTACCATTTCATTTCCAACCTCCATTTTAGTTATTCCTCATTCAGTAACCCTTTCTAGGTTGCAATACTATTTATGCCACTGACTGATTTTGAGTTGAACGCTTAAACCTAATAAAATTTTACCTTTTTTACGTCTACAACAGACACATTTGCGAAAATTTATTCACATATGTCATGGTCCAGTTTCTTGTACCACGATGATAGTCCAAGGTAGAACCAATAAAGAGGAATTCGAACACGTATATGGTATAACACAGATATATTACAAACAGGAATATATATAGAGAAGTAGAAAGTGTTAGTAAAAACAATCAGGTTTAGTAGTAATTGTCTGAACGCGACTCTGTTTTGGACTGCCACTGATTCGACTGACAGACTTCACTCCAGACTTCAGACTGAACAGTATTTAGTCACCTAAAGTAGCCTCGTTCGGGTTCCTCCCCGCCCGAAGGCAGAGAGTTCAACCGATCAGCCGGTCAGCCGGTCGTCCGACTTCAGACTGAACGGTATTTAGTCCCCCCCACAAGGGCATCATGTGGCACAAGGCCGGTTTAACGTAGGATCTCCGAGCCCGTGGACTCGGCCAAAAATATGCCCTTTGAACCCGTATAAACGGTTTCAGGGTCGGTTTACCTCCCTGAAAGAGACTCCGCCCTTCGGCGTAGCCTCGTTCGGGTTCCTCCTCGCCCGAAGGCAGAGAGTTGAACCGATCAGCCGATCAGCCGGTCGCCCGACTTCGGTCTGAACGGTATTTAGTCACCCCCTGTCACGAGGGCATCATGTGGCACAAGGCCGGCTTAACGTGGGATCTCCGAGCCCGTAGGCTCGGCCAAAAATATGCCTTTGAACCCCTATAAACGGGTTCAGGGTCGGTTTACCTCCCCGAAAGAGACTCCGTCCTTCGGCGTAGCCTAGTTTGGGTTCCTCCCCGCCCGAAATCAGAGAGTTCAACCGATCAGCCGGTCGCCCGACTTCGGTCTGAACGGTATTTAGTCACCCCCCCACGAAGGCATCATGTGGCACAAGGCCGGTTTAACGTGGGGTTTCCGAGCCCGTGGGGTTTCCGAGCCCGTGGGGTTTCCGAGCCCGTGGGGTTTCCGAGCCCGTGGGGTTTCCGAGCCCGTGGGCTCGGGCAAAAATATGCCCTTTTAATCTGTATAAACGGGTTCAGGGTCGGTCTACCTCCCCGAAAGAGACTCCGCCCTTCGGCGTAGCCTCCTTCGGGTTCCTCCCCGCCCGTAGATAGAGAGTTCAACCGATCAGCCGATCAGCCGGTCGCCTGACTTCGGACTGAACTCCCTGCTTCCTCTTGAGGCGCAGTATTTATTACGTGTAGAATAGTCCATTATATTATTATGGGTAAGGTCCCATAACAACATATTAGAAAAATGATCATGAAGATTAATATATATAAAATGTCTTTAGAAGGACAAATGAAGCCAAAATATACTGTATATATACGAACTCTATGTAGGATCGGTCTGTTCCTATCTATCTATCCATCTATCTAGTTCATTGTGGTGTAATGGTTAGCCAGCTTGTCTCACTATACGACGCTATAACAGTTTACGATTGAGTAGTGAGTTCGAGCCTCACTAAGTGCCCCTTTTTGTGCCACATCTAAGCTACATTTGGAAAATCATTCTAGTTCATTTTGTTCATATCTATCTATCGTACTTTCTATCTGTCTATCTCTCCGTCTGTCTGCCTCTCTATGTATTTATCTAGCTATGTATCTATCTATCTGTCTGTCTTTCTCTCTCTCACTCTCTCTCTTTATATATCTGTTTATCTATCTCAGTCTTACGTAGTTATATGATACTTTTATACTTACCTAAAAATAGAGAAAAATATTTGTCAATAATTTTCCTTTCTTGGCTTTTCGATTTTTTTTTCAACTTCCCCGACGTCCATTCTCAGCCGCGTTGTTGTGGTTGCCAACCTCTTCAATCCTTGTGAAATCGACAAAAACTCGGCTTGGTTGCTGTCATTGGAGTCTTTTATGCTGCTCCAACTTTTAGCGCACCAACAACGGATACTAACAGCTGTTATATCATCATCGTCATCATCATCATCATCATCATCATCATCATCATCATCATCATCATCAACAACAACAACATCAGCAACAATATATTTCTTATCCCTGACAATATCATCATTAATAACCTTCATCGTCATCGTCGTTGTCATCTTTATCATTTATTCTAGCAATAAATATAATAATGCTATTTTTAATGTAGCCATTTTAATGTAGCCATTGATTTTCCATCAGTATTAGCATCTGATGGCTTCCTCTGGAAATCAAATGACAACAACTCTCGTCTCTATTCTCACTGAGTTTGATAATTTTTCTTTCCAATCTTCTAAATCTGTGGATGATTTCGATTCTTCTGCAGATACCCAAATCATTCAATCTCTTTGGAAGTGTATCATGAAATACCAGTAAATATTACACACTTTCTTTCTAATTACTTTCTGTTTTTCCATTTTTAAAAACGCTAAAAAAAAAAATAACATTTGCAAACGCCCAGGTATATTTTAGCGGTTGTTTCTTGTTCAATTTCGCCGTCTAGCGGAAAAGCGACGTCATAGATTTTATATTTTTCTAGATCAGTGATATTTACGACATAGGTCGTCACAGGCTAGGCAATAAAGCCACTAAGACGCAATGTATTACTGAGTGTGAAAGAATAAGACAAAAAAAAGGACAATAAAAGAAAAGGAATTAAGGAGACAGAAGGTGATCGTTGACATTGCATTCAAATTTTGAAACAAAAAATCCGGAAAACAGTTCCACAAGCAAGATTTTCAATTCTGTTCCCTCCACAGCCAAAATGTAATATCAGGACTAATCATAGCGTTTTATCACAGAGCTCTTACCACTTGTAGGCCAGAATACCTAGATGAAATACTGTTATCATGTGGATATATCTATCCATTTCAACTGTGACTCAACTATTACTCTGCTGTTTTGGAAGTGAAGTGTTTGAATTCATTGTTTTCCTTTTCCTTGGCTGCTTGCCTGTAAATTTTTCATTTAAAGAATGCTTACAAGAAATGCTAATAACCTATACACTGACGAGCCCCAAAATATTAATGGTTGAATATAGGAAGAATGACAGATACAGTCTCATAACAACTACGCGTGTCAATATCGGTGATATATTAGGAGCTAAACCAATATCGAATACTTCATTTTATGTGTTGACTGTCTGACCGTTATGGGCAAGTATAAAGTATATGAATTTAGTCTATGTAAATGTCCAAATGTTTATGGTTAGAAGTCCACTGTCTGCGATTTGGTTACATTCAAATGTAAGGTGTACTTGACTAGTGATCCAAAAAGGCAAGAATCAGTAAACGACAATCAGTTGGTCAAGACATATTGATGCGAGAAACGAATAGAGGCTTTCCAGCCAAGTATGAGCCAACAGAAGAACTACTGTGACACAAATTGCAGATAACTTTAAGAATGTGTAAAAATGTATAATAAAACGGAAAAAGTTAGCGTGATCTGCTGAATGTTGCTTCTTCTTGAATAAGTTAGAGCCCGTGTTAGTGGTGATGGCACCAGGATTCACTATGCAAAACAAGTCTGTTATGTAGCAAATATAATGTCAGTCTTTTTTTTTTTAAATAGTATTTTTTGCCTTAACATAGAATGTAAAAATGCTTTCATTTGATTTCTAGATTTTTAATTCGTCAATGTAAAATTGTCCGTTACTTCATCAAGGTTCTGTACTTGGCAGATCGAACTTTCTTTCTTCTTTTATCCCATCCACAGCGTGCGATCTTCCTTTTTCTTTTCTTTTTTCTTTTGTTTCTTTCTTTTTTGTTTGTTTGTTTGTTTGTTTGTTTGTTTGTTTCTTTCTTTCTTTCTTTCTTTGTTCTTTGTACTTTTTCCCTTCATTCTTTTTCCCGTACATTTTTCTTTCTTTCTATCTTTCTTTCTTTCTTTCTTTCTTTCTTTCTTTCTTTCTTTCTTTCTTTCTTTGTTCTATTTTCACATCCACATCGTACGATCTTTCTTTCTTTTTTCTTCTCTCTTTCTTTCTTTCTTTCTTTCTTTCTTTCAGTGATTTTTGTTTGTTTTTCTCTCCCATTTTGATAGTATTATTCTGCTTTCTTTCTTTACTTCTTTCTTTCTTTCTTTCTTTCTTTTCTTCATTTCTTCTCCCTTTTCCATTCAGTCACTTTTGTTTATTGTTCTATCCCTATTTTTCTGTTTAGGTTTTCTTTCCAACCATCCTTCTGCATCCAAATAAATTTGAAAACAAACTCATTCAATTAGTTCCATCTTCTGCTCAACTTTCACCATTCAGATAAAATATTTGTTTTTATTACTTGCTATTCAAATTGTATTGCGTGTGTCAACGAATAATTCCACAGATGCTTACTGTCCACACGGAATTGGCTGGAGGAAGCCAAAGCAAAAGACGGTAGACAATCACACTTTTAAAAACAATTATTTAATTATAGCATAAGTATATTTACGCCACAAAATATTTAATTTATTCAAACAGAATGAATAAACACTTTGATTCATTATGAAAGGCGGAGCTTCAATGTCTCGATCTATTTCTAAGGCAGTATTCTCTGTATATCGATCTATTTATTTCTAAGATGGTCATTTCTGTATGTATGTATGTATGTATGTATCTCTCTCTCTCTCTCTCTCTCTCTATATATATATATATATATATATATATATATATATATATATATATATATATATATCGCGATCTATTTGTAAGGCAGTAATTTTGTTTATATTTATCGCTCTATCCATTTATCTATCTATTTATCTCGTTCAGGTTATCTCTATCTAAGACATTCTTTTCCCTATCTATCTATCTATCTATCTATCTATCTATCTCGATCTATTTATTTCTAAGTTGGTCATTTCTGTATGTATGTATGTATGTATGTATCTATCTATCTATCTATCTATCTGTCTATCTGTGTCTCACTTCCTTTAGTTTGATGTCTTCAATTTTTTAGTCATAGTGATTTGCATTGATGAAGATGTTATGGGCATCCACCATATCAGATAGTAATGATTTTTCAGCTACCAGACTAGGAATTAAGAGTAAGAGACTTAACATTATTTCAAAGCGTCTAACACAGAAAAGTTCTCAAGCAAAATAATACATCTAAAATAACTTATATATTCATGACTACATAAAATAAGAAAACAATAGCTTCAGTCAAAAATAGACAGAATAAATCCTTTTATGAGTGGACGAATTCCCTACTAATATTTCGCATTTAAGAAAAATGTCTTCTTTTATGGCTTCAGTCAATAAATATACACCGGTTCAGGTGAGAGGCAGGTCGGAATCAAAAGGAATTATGAGAGGTTAGATGCTTTAAAATGTTGGACGAAGGGACATAATAAGAAGCAAAGAAGGAACACAATATAGACAAGGATCTTAAATAAATGGTCCCGTTTAATAATCGCAGAACGTTATCAAATGCAACAGACATCTAAAGATAGCTTACAAAAAAAAAAAAAAAAATAAAACGGACAAGCCTTCTTAAACCTCCGTTGTCGAATAATGTCTCTCTCCACTTCTCTCTCTTCATCTCCCTCTATGTTGCTTTATATAAATATATATATATATATATGTATGTGTGTGTGTGTGTGTGTGTGTGTGTGCATATATTTATGTATTTATCAGCAACCCCTCACATAGAGTTAGACAGAAGGTCGTGTTTAAAACAGAGTTTGGTAGCTGTACAAAAATTGATTGCATTCTGTCAGCATTTCGCCTTTTTGGTGACCCCTCAGGCCCCAAGAATGACAACGCACCCCACCCTGTAGGGGCTGTTGATGTCATTACTGGACTCTCCTGGTCTAACATAAGATAAATTTTGAAATTTCAGGCCCAGCTGGACCTGGTAAGTTTGTATATATCACATCAATTGTGCAAAATCCAGAAATTCCAGAGTTGTCTTTTGAACCTACCATTCAAGAAGTAAGTGATTCCATCAAGCAGATCTCATCTAGAAAATAAACTACTCCTAACGACCCGATTTCACCTGAAGTGTATAAGCATGGTAGCCAAAAGTTGGTAGAAAAGTTACATTTCCTTTTCGTGGAGATATGGAATGCAGGCTCTAAGTACGCCTCTATCAAGCACCTCTACAAAAACAAGGGTTTCAGGTGTGTCTGTCATAATCATCGGGGATATCACTCCTTTCAATTGCAGGAAAATCTTTGCTAGAGCGATTTTAAGCAGAATCATTATACACCTTTTTGACGACATCTATCCTGAATCGCTGTGTTGTTTTCGAGAGGGTCATGGCACCATTGACATGATATTTTCTCTTCGTCAAGTTGCAGAGAAGGTTCCCAAGAAAAACCAGGAGTTGTACATGGTGTTTGTGGACTTGACGAAGGCCTTTGACACTGTGAATCGAGAGGCTCTTTGGAAAGTCTTGAGGAAACTCGGTATCCCAGAAAACATGCTGTGATGGTATGATGTCAGAATCCTTTGATGTCACGAACGACACCAAGCAAGAGTGTGTCATGACCCTTGCCCCCTTTTGCCCTTTTCTTTATGGTGATGCTGAAATATGCATTTGCAGACACAGAGAGCGGAGTCAAGTTTCAGTTTCGAACAACTGGTGGTCTCTTCAATCATCAACGCTTCAAAGCCAAGATCCACCTTCGTACACAAATTATTCGGGATTTTTTGTTTGCTGATGATGATGCTCTTGTTGCGACATCCTTCAATGAGGCCCAACATCTAATGTCGTTTCTCTGCTGCATGTAAAGCCTTTGGTCTTACACTTAGCATAAGGAAAACTGAAGTAGTGCACCAACCTTGTCCTACTCCGAAACAATTCTGTGGTGAGAAGCAAAAATCACCAGTCTACAAATTTCCAGAGATACCACTGAAAGTAGAAGACAAAGCCCTGAACTATGTAAAGTCTTTCACCTATCTTGGTAGCAAAGTCAACTACAGTGAATCTTTAGATGATGAAATCATGCATCGAATTGCTAAGACTACCAGTGCTTTCGGCAAACTTCGCCATCGCTTGTAGAATGACCGGGCTATTCGACTGATACGAAAATTCGGGTTTACAGAGCTGTTGCCCTTGCCATCCTTTTGTACGGCTCAGAGTCGTAGACTCCGTACATCTACCATATACGCCAGCTGGATGTTTTCCATAAGAGCTGTCTGCGTGCCATCTGTAGAGTTAGCCTTTAAGATAGGACATCTAACGTAGACCTGTTTAACAGGTGTAATATAGGAGGAATCGAGACTTTCCTCATACAGTCTCAATTACGGTGGACTGGTCATGTCTTGAGAATGTCTGATGACAGGATACCCAAGATCCTAATGTACAGCCAGTTAGATCAGGGCTACAGGAACGTAGGACACCCATGGCTTAGATACAAAGATAAGCTGAAGAGCTGTCAATACACCTCATAACACCCTCGGGCGCTTAGCCTTGGAGATCAACGTGTTTTAGTAGACTCGGCAGTTTTCAATCTGCTAGTCTGAATAGTCTTGTAGAAGAAAGAGAAAGTTCTAAAAGGTCAGCCAATCTAACAGTGATCTCATCCCACAATCCTTACTATTGCTCCATATGCAGCCTCGAGTCTTAAGTGTCACTTAAGATTATCGCACATAATAATAATTTATAACTGAATCAATTAAGTTGTCAGATCCTCATACGTCGAAACCGACGGGAGAGTCCATTATATATATATATATATATATATATATATATATATATATATATATATATATATATATATAATGATAAAAGGACATGGCCTGGTGACTGCATTCAACCATGAAACAGACTGTTTCACTTGGCGTTCACCTCAATTATCCAAAGTTCATTTATGGAAAAAATTTCTTTTACTACGGAATTTTCTTCTTCTTTGAGAAGGATTATGCATAATTTGGAAAAGTCGATCATTAAAATTAATCGATATAAAATGACTATCGTTTTCAATATATATATGTGTGTGTGTGTGTGTATTTGTGTGTGTGTGTTTATGTTCTCAGAACAATTCTGTAGAGAAGATAAATTGAATAAAATAGACAATTGTAAAATAGTACTTAGTCCTTGCCGACGCGTTTCGTCACTTGACGAAAGGTATGCAATTATAAACAAAAGCGAAACATTGTGTAGTTACGTGAAATTCAAAAATTTTCAAAAGACGCTCCTGTTTAAGTCTCTTTTTGGATATTAGTAACTTTGTCTTTCTTTTTTTTTACTATCTATATTTGTCTATCTATCTACACACACACACACACATATATATATATATATGTATGTATATATATATATATATATATATATATATATATATATATATATATATATATATATGTGCGTGTGTGTGTGTGTGTGTGTGTGTGAAAAGAGATATAAATGAATATTTATGAAATATAAACTAAATCAAAATCGAAAACATTTTTACAACGCGTTCCGTTCCCTCGGGAATTAAGAAAAGCCTGTATTTGTATACACATAAATATTTACATGCAGCTTTATTATGTATACTAACCCTATAGACTTCATTGGAGAGTATAGGGCCACAGCTTCACTATATTAGGTGTTGCTAGTGTGGTTTTCATAGTAAGTAGGTTTTTGTGGAGTGGAGTACAATGGTTTGTTTATAATTATAACTCTCTTAGTTAAGATGTGCGTGTTAATTGTATTATTGTTAATTGACAATAATCATTGTTATGAGTCTAGTATCGTGTAGGATACCCTCTGGTTCAGTGAGATGTGGTCAGAAGACCCCTGGAGAGATTCTGATCAATGCTGTCTCGATAGCTCTCCATAGCTCTTTGTTCGTGGAAGATCTGGCGTATGGATATCTCTCTCTACTATGTCTAATAAATCCACAGTTGGATTTATGACAGGTAAACATGGAGCCTACATCATTCGTCGAAATTCTTTAGAATGTTCTCCAAACCAGTACCACTTAACCAGAGTGTATTATCCTGCTGGAAGAGCGCATTGTTGTTGGCGTATATGGGAACTATGAATAGGTGAGAAATTTCACAAAGTCGTTCAACGTGGTGGTCACGGGCCAAGGACGCGTTTACGCGAAGAGGACCAAACTACTGATGCCACGTATGGAACCGCTATCAGTCTTCATGACATATTGTTGGCAACTGGGATCTGTATCACACCTGAACTCTACCATCAAGCCGAAACAACTGGAGCCTTATAGGATAACGTAGCTCCTTGTCCGCCTTCTATGGTCTAATTAGCAATGTCACGAGTCAAGGGAAGCTGTGTCCGGTACCATGGTGCTAAGAGGAGCGCTCATTAGAGTCTTTTACTCCATTACCTCATAAAAGCTAAAGAACGCTAAACTTGTATATGTGTCTTGTTCTTTCTCTGTTGAACGTGGATGTAACTTGAGTCAGTCAGACCCCCTATAATCAATGAGTAGTCAGTAATAACTCCCATCAGATATTCCCTGTAGACACGTAACGTGGTAGATCAAAGGATGTCTAATGTCTCCACAATTTATAATATCAACTTCTTATGAGCAGCCTAGTCAGTGTTCACTCTGACTCAACAAATGTCAGAACGCAACTTGTATAATTCTGGGCATTTCTATGATGTTCTATTTTTATATACTGCTAAACCAATGACTTTTGGCTTTACTACACTACAGGATTATCTTTGGAGCATATTTTGAATACAGACAACAACGAACTGTAAAAGATACGAAACCATTAAAGAAAAACTGTCAATATTTAAATTAGTTAAAACGAAGAAGGAAAGAGAGAGAGAGAGAGAGAGAGAGAGAGAGAGAGAGAGAGAGAGAGATGCAATCATTTTAATTTCCATTGTCTCAAATATTCGACACAATTCGACGTTTTAATCTCCCGTAACAATTCCACCATTTTGCCTTTATAGCTCACAGTCCATTCCCAGCGCTTCCAACTGTTGAAAATTTACTTTCATAAAATCTTTTTTCGCGCAAATTAAACACAACGATGCTAATACATTTTCCCATAGCGATTGTTTTATGTCTATCTAACGGTCTTTTTCTTTAACAAAGAAAGACAATGTTATTAAGTTTGCCGCTTATTTATTGGCCATAATTAACAAGAAAGTGCTATTAATTTAGCATGACAAAAACAGCCAAAAAGGAAATAATAATCTTTAATATCGAAGAAGTGAATTCAATCATCTTGAAGAATCACACGAAAGAAGAGCGTTTCTGATCATTTACTAAAAAGTGCATGAAGTTATTTGGTTGAACAAATGAACATTTTCCCCTAGGCTAAATTCATGAAACATTTTGTAAAGAATAAACTTACTCGTAATGACGTGCTATATATGCTCACTAACATTGGCATCAATTGATCCATAACTCAGGCCTTTACATCGAGTAAGGCCAGTAGGCAACTGGGGGCGAACGATTAACACGCGAAAGTTCATTGCTCTAATTGGATTAAGAAATTGTTTTTTTTAAAGAAATTTTTACGTTTTACCTTTGGATTAATCTAAGTTTATTATTTAAGATACTGAAATAAGTATAATGTTTATTTAAATTATTTGAACTTAGCATATTTTATCTTTAAACTAACTTTTTCGATGCGAAAATCACAAATGTCATTAAGAATTTATCACATAAAGTTAATTTAAATTTAATGTTTTTCCTATTTTTCTTCAACAATGACCATATTAAGTATAAAATTAGTTTATTTTATGAATAATTTATGTTTTTCTTAAACATAACAAGTATTTTTAAAAAGTATTTTGTATTTTTCTGTCCTTCGTAAATAAATAGAAGACATTAAAAATAAAAATGTAATGTTTTTCACTGCAAAATTAACGAAAAATAACACTTATTAAAGAATTTATCACATAAAATTACAGTCAAAAATTAAATTCAATAATAAATTAAATATTTTACAACTATTCTTAAAAATATACCACAAAAAAGTAAAAGAAGCAACATTGTTTTATTAATATCATTTTTCTCTTTTTAACTTTTTTACGATTATTTTAAACAGCGAAATTTACAAATATTTTCATTATTAAAGATTTTGTCAATGAAAGTTAATTTAACCTTTTCGTTATGCTATTATTCTTCATAATAACGAATGTTATTATTATAAAATTTATTTTTAATGAATAATTTGTGTTTTCTTTATAACACGTGAAGTATGTTTATACGATCTTGTACGAAAGAAGAAAAAAATGAATGTAACTTTTTACACTTCTAATTTTCCTATTTTAATTTATAGAAATTTGCCCATTTAAAAAAGAAATTGAATAATTTAATATTTTATCTATGCTATTATTCTTCATGACAACAAATACATTGACTTAAAAATTGAAAAAAATAATTATTTACGAGCTTAAATGCTCGTAAATAATTATTTTTTTCAATTTTTCAAATGTATGTTAAATGTTACTAGCATTTTTGCTAAAAATGTCAAACAAAATTAACCAGTTTAATATTTTTACAGTAAATTTTAAAAAATATACTTTAAAAATATCAAAATGACAATTTTGCTTAGATAATCATGTTTTATAGGGGAGAAACATTATGTGATTTTTACAAAATGATAGTTTAGTGAATATTTTTTTAATTTCAGTGCCCTAAAACTTTTCCCAAAATGATCAAAAAGTGCTGTGTAACAGATTATCATGGACATTATGATGACCAAAGTAAGGTTTGCGTATTTCGTCTTCTTCAAAATCAGAATGAACGAGAACGATGGTTAAAGAGACAACAGCCCTGACAAACACCCTAAAAAACCAAACACTGTTGTTTGTTTCCATTTAGGTTATTAGAGGAAAAATACAACCCAGATAAGGCACATCTGTTATTTCTTTCTAATTTTGGAAAAATAACAAAAAGAATGTAAGGAAAAAGAAACTGACAAGAGAAACTAGTTTAGCCATTGAACATACATGCAATGGTTTCATTGATGTTTGAAGATATTTGCTAAACATTGGGTTTTGTTATGCTTGGTGAATTATCACTATTAAGAAAATCAATTTTGAAAATGAAAACAAAGTTCTGGAGGTGCATATTTTATACCAGTTCAAGTTGTTATTGAAAAATTTCATATTGAAAAATCTAAACTACAGTCTAACCCGGATATAAGAGACCCGGATATAAGAGAAACCCGGATATAAGAGCGATTTTATCTGGTCCCAAATTAGAGCCTGTGTTAATGTATATATAATAGACCAAACCCGGATATAAGAGACTTCGTATCCGGCCCCGACAACTCTCTTATATCCGGGTTACACTGTACTTCTTAAATTAAATTTTGATGTGAAAGAATACAAATTTGATCCAAGCCGTAATTGCTCAAAATGTGGGCATTTGCTGGCTGAAATGGGATGCCAAACATTTAATAACTTACCACACCTTGAAACTAGGCCTCCTAAAGATATTCAAATGTTACTTTTGTATGTAGCAGGCTATGTTACTGTTATGGGATCTTACCCATAATAATAATAATAGACTATTCTATACTTAATAAATACTGCGCCTCAGGAGTAGGCAAGGTGTGAGTAGTTCAAGTCGAATCAGTAGTTCAAGTCAAATCAGTAGTTCAAGTCGAGTCAGTAGTTCAAGTCGAGTCAAGAGTCGAGTCAGAGGCAGTCCGATACAGAGTAGCATTCAGACAATTACTGCAAGACATTGGAATTGTGATACTGGTCGAGACTACATTGTTCTCTCTACTAAACCTGAGAAAGTTAAGTGGGCGTTTTTTTTTTCTGTTTTATAATGTTTGGTGTTGCAACTTAACTGTGGTAACCAGTAGAATTTTTAAATTACCACGATCTATTTCTTTCATAAATTAACCATATTCTTGAAAATAAAACCTAGTATTATTAAATATTTCCTTTTATTGAAGACTTGGAGAATTTCTTTGACAAACATCTTTATGTTAGTTTCTGATATGTATCATTTCAATATGAAAAGAGATCACAGAATTATATTATCAAATAGACTTTTCAAAAACTATCATTTTTTGATTCACCTAAGATAACTTAAAGTTTTGAATTTATTTTAAATTTTTATTGATAAGATAAAAATATTTATACAATTCTCTTTAAGACTACACAATCAGTATTAAAAATTCATATTTTTTCAAATAGTAAAAATATGTACATACTTATTCATCCAGAGAATTATTTACCAGGATTTTTTTTTTTTCAATTTCCCCACTTTTTACATATATTTAATTGATTAACTCCCCAAAATACCATGTTAATTAATTTAGTGTCCTTAATTTGAATTATTAAAACAATGTATACTGATAATATCTGTTAATGTATCATAGTGAAATAAGTATTATCTTCATCTTCTGTGAAACAAATTTTATATGTAACAGAACTCAGAATAAATTTTGTAAAAATTATCAAAATTATTGTTTCTCTGAAATTTCCATTTTTTTGTAAAGTATTTTCAATCTTTGTTGATACACAATTTTGTAAAATGTTGAAATTGCTTTCTGATTGTATTATACAATTTTATATTTTTATTTAATCAATTTGTATAAACGAATTAGCTCATTATTTTTGCAATATCTTATTTTGCAATGTCTAATTTATGGCAAATAAAGTGATTTTTGCGCATTTCGCTATTTTCTGATAGAAGAGGTTATTTTTTGTTCCTTGTACATTTGCATTTATGGAAATAAGTCAATATTTGTAAGCCGTTTTCTAATATTGTGTATATTTGATAATTAACTACTTACTAGACATTACTAACAAGTTGTTTGTCAAAAGTATTATCTGAAATTGCTATTTAATAGTAATTTAGGTCTCCATATACCCGCCACCAGTCGTGGACCCCAGTTGCATGGTTGACAGGCCTCAGTTATGGATTGCCTTGGCATTGGCCCATTTTTAATGCCAATACTCAAGCGACCTAAAAGGAGAACTCGGGACCACATAACTTACTGGGCCAGATAGGCCTATTAATGATTTATATTTGACTTACTTAAACACATGCAGAGAGGTATGAGTGGTATCTCTGAAAAATATCTTGTAGTTTTTAATAACTTAAGAACCAGTTATGTTGTCTTAAAGTAATCTGTCAACTAATCAGAGGGCCCTTATTGCGCATACGTGAACAGAAACGCTTTTCTGATGTTACTCAGTCGGCAGTAAGTTTGTGCACTGAATGTTTGTTACTAGCTCAGCTATATTTTCGTTAATATGAAATGGATAAATCATTTCCAGACAGATTTCGTATATATTTTAATTGTGTGAAAAAAATTATTCAAAATATATTTCGCTTTCTACTGGATATTCAATCTTCCGGACGTTGGTGATCATAGCTCTCTATAATTTCCTGTACTTTGAGATTCTTGTTATTTCTCCTAAACATTGTTCCGCCATCCATTTACTCAAGCTCGCTAAGCAGATTATGTGTTGTTTTCCTCTGTCCCTCTTGTCTTCGATCAGTTCTGTGTGTATCACATTTTCCAAGCTCCCTTTCGACATTATATGCTTTAAAACTGTCTCAGCTATCTCTTCCTGATGTTAACTATGTACACTTTTGTTTGCATTGTCTCGAGAACATCGTTGTAAATGTAAAAACAAATTTACAATCTACAAACGAATCATATTGATATTGATAGATTATTAAAATATCATCTTTACGAATATGTATATAGGTTTATAAATTTTAGTTAAGCTTGAAACGAAATCACATATTTAAACGCAATGTACGAACTTTTATCCCAAACTAATATATATATATATATATATATATATTATAGACATAGGAATTAACAAATGAGCAGTCACCTGCTCATTTGTTAATTCCTATGTAATATATATATATATATATATATATATATATATATATATATATATATATATATATATTATAGACATAGGAATTAACAAATGAGCAGTCACCATGTAGGATTGATTCTTATGTCCACACACACAGACACACACACAGACACACACACACACACACACACACACACACACTATATATATATATATATATATATATATATATATATATATATATATACTAAACGTAGCTTATTCGTGGCACAAGGCCCAAATTATGGGGCACCCAGTGAGGATCGAACATTACTCATTCGTAATTGACATAGCGAGACCAGCTTGCTAACCATTAAACAACATTGAAGTACCTCTCTTTCTATATATATATATATATATATATATATATATATATGTATGTATGTATATATATATATATATATATATAACAAAAATATACATATAACAAATATATATATACATAACAATAAGTAAAGAGAAAACAACGAAAGAAGGAAAAGGAAACATAAGAAAAAAGACAAATACTTACCTCGTCAATAACCCAAAGTGCTCAATGTCTCTAGAAAAACACCAAGACAGAGCAGTAATTCTAACCAATGAAACAGCACAAAGAGACTAGATCGAAATAGTTACTCTGTGTTTTGCGTAGAGCGATCATCAGGCAACTATATATTAGGTTGGTGCAAAAATAATGTCGTTTTCTCACATATGTTACTATGTGAGAAAACGACATTATTTTTGTACCAGCCTAATATATAATACTGTACTGAGGACTCTCTCACTCCCATGCATCAGTTCTCCCATATTTTCCCTCACGTAACCAAGTCATGTAAATGATTCATTAGCTAAAGCGTCAGCAGACGGATAGACATTTGCTTCGTTAATTTGTTTTAAAATTATGACAAATTGCTTTCGGAATTTCTGTTAATACTGTATTAAAAACCGTCTGGCTATTAAAAAGAGTAATAAATTTTGACTGTATTAATGTGTTTTAAAAAGATATCGCCAGATGAAATGAACGTGTTCAGTGTAACACGGAAATATATTTGATAACCTCTCCGGTGAGGATTTATTAATTATGGCAAAGCAAATCTCCGCTAACACCAGAAAGAAAATAACCAAATGAAATAAACCTTTGATGTATGTGTTGAGATGTTGAAAGACATTTTTAATTCATTCGACTCTTTACTAAAAAAAAAATAGGGTGGGAGGTCTTTCAGGAACGTGTGATAAGCTTGATTAATTAAGTGACGTGCAAACGGGAAGCCCTCCCAATGATGACAAAAACAATCTTCATATTGAAGAGCGCATTTCAAACTTTGTGGTTTGCATTTTTTGTTCGATTTCACATAGATTTTACCAAATATTAAATATCAACTTTACTTAATCAGCCGACTTAACACGAACATATCACGTTAATATACCGGCTCTCCTCGGATCACTGAAGTTAAGCAACATCGAGCCTGGTCAGTACCTAGATGAGTAACTGCTTAGAAATACCAGAGGCTGTAAGTTTGTATATGTGGGTGGTGTAATGGATAACGGGTCAGAATAAGAAATCGGATAATCGAGTTCGTTTCATTCACTTACGCAGAAACACCCTCCATGAAAGTTATGAACGCACTTCCCCCCGGCTATGGTTTAAATAGTAGGATTTGTATCGGAAATTAATTATTATTTTAACAAAAATTGTTAACCTAATATTTACTTACAAAAAATAAAAAAAATAAAAGAATTATTCACACAATCCCAGAAATATGTTTAAGCTTTAAATAACCTACAAAAGGTTGATAAGCCGTAAAAAAATAAATGGCTATCAGATTCAGATTATACTACATTTTGACCGTTTCGTTTCCAATGTTAAAAGCGCATGGCGGAGGGGTTAGCATTCTGATCATAAGTCATGGATTCGAACTCGATTTGTTAGGGTTATCGCCTGGTGAGACGATTCCAACATACGGCACCGTTGAGACGTGCCTGGAAAGTACACCTGGGCCTTGATCCAAGATTTGTGAGGAGATTGAACTGTTCAGAAACCGTCGATGGTTGTGCTAGCACAAAGTCAAAAGTCATCGTGACCGAGGGTTTGAACGTACTTGCCTTGTCCAGTTACTGATCACACCAGATTATGCACTCTCTTCCTGAAACTCCATATAAGGTCAACACAGTTGCAATGTGAACCACAGGTTGGCTCTGTGGATGTTGAACTAACGCAAATGTGCCTGAGCAGATTTCCGCAACAGGGATTAACTAGCCACTTTGACAGGTATTCTCGGATACAAGCGGTCTAGCACACATACATTTGTTTAAAACCCATTAGTATCTATTTTAAAAACAAATTCACAACGCAATTTGTCTCAGACACTGAAGAACATCTCCATAATTATCAGTTATCTCCTGTTAATTCACCTCTCCAAATTCTTCACTGCCTTAACCAGAACTCACAACTCTTTGAGTCCTGTCATTGGATCTAACCAATGCCTTTATCCACACATTTAAGGACACACGGCATAGTGGATAAAGACGTTGGTTAATGATGGGATAACTTTTTCGTTACCGATATCGTTTTCTATCTGCTGTGCCTCTTCAGGATGTTGGCGATCATGGCTCTCCACAATGTCCTGACTTTTGTAGCTCTTAGCAAATTCTACTATCTCTCCTAATACTTGTTCTGATAACCATTTATACAAGCTTGTTACGTCGCTTATTCTCTGTTTTCCTCTATCCATCTTAACGTCAACATGACTTGTGTGTGTTAAATTTTCCAAGACGTCTTTCATCATTATTTACCCTAGAATCTTCAGTCCTCTGATTCCAAGTATGTCCTTTTCGTTTCCATTTTTCTCTAAAACTTTCTCATTACTCACATGTTCATTCCATGGTATTCACAGCATTCTTTCCTTTTTCCAA
>OZ010585.1:20691029-20808529 GCA_963932145.1 Acanthosepion lycidas
TCACATCAGGATCGTTAATGTTGCGTCTTTCAGTCGGTAAAGGCTCACTTAATAACCTGAACGCAATCAATATTTTTGCGGCTTATAAAACTGTGTATCACACATATTGTGAAAATGTGGGCGTCATCACCAGCAACTGTCAATAAAAACGTACAGCTAGCAAATTTGTTCGTTTATTAAATGGATGGCAGAGATAGCCCCCACGCTTCTCGCTTTGAAAGAAGTAGATAATTGATTCAATGATAACTGTATAGACTTCTTTTTGTCATTTAGCAGACAAGTATAGATTTTGGGTATAAGAACTAGCGGCTTGGGATGAGATATCGGAGATTGGAGTTCAAATTCAAATCATGCTCGTGACAGTCATATATGTGCAAATGCCCTTGGGAAAGGTTTGAATCTACCTCTGTCTCCCTTTCTCTCTATCGTATTGTTTCTTTTCCTTTTTTTTCCCTTCATCTCCCATCTTTTTTTCATTTACCCAAATCAGGGAGGGGGAGAAGAATGGGTTGTTTGTTCAACAAGTAAAGCAGAAGACTGGGATGGTTCCCAACTAGTCTAAAAGAATACTGAGTGAGTTGGCAACTAGTCTGAGAGAAGACTGTGTTGGTTGGCAACTAGTCTAGGAGAAGATTGGGTTGGTTGGCTACTAGTTTAAGAGAATACTGTGTTGGTTGGCAACTAATCTAAGAGAAGTCTGTTGTTTGGCAAATAGTCTAAGAGAATACGATGTTGGTTGGCAACTAGTCAAAGAGAAGACTGGGTTGACTGCAAATAGTCTAAGAGAAGATTGGGTTGGTTACTGGGTTGGTTGTCAACTAGCCTAAGAGACGACTGGTTTGGTTGGCAACTACTCTATGAGAATAATGGGTTGGCTGTCGACTAAAAAACTGGGTTGGTTGGAAAATAGTCTGGGTGAAAACTCAGTTGTTTGGCACCTAGTCTAAGAGAAGACTGTGTTGGTTAGCAATTAGTCTAAGAAAAGATTGTGTTTTGGTTGATAATTATTCTAAAAGAAGACTGGGTTGGTTGGCAACTAGTCTAAGTGTAGTTTGGGTTGGTTGGCAACTAGTCTGAGAGAAGACAGGTTTGGTTGCAAATTGTCTAAGAGAAGAATCGGTTAGTTGGCAAATAGTATAAGAGAAGACTGTTGGTTGTCAACTAGTCTAAGAGACGATTGTGTTGGTTGGCAACTAGTCTAGGAGAGTACTGGGTTGGCTGGCAAATAAAAACTAGATTGGTTGTCAACTAGTCTCGGTGAAGACCGAATTGTTTGGCAACTAGTCTAGGAGAAGACTGTTTTGTCTGGCAAATATCTAAGAGAAGTCTGAGTTGGCTGGCAACTAGTCTAAGAGAAAACTGGGTTGATTGGCAAATAGTCTAAGAGAAGGGTGGGTTGGTTGGCAAATAGTATGAGAAGAATAGGTTGGTTGTCAACTAGTCTGAGATGACTAGTTTCATTGCAATTCGTCTTGGAGAATACGTGGATGAATGGCAAAGTGTATAAGAAAAGACTGGGTTGATTGTCAAATAGTGTGTGAGAAAAACGTGTTGGCTGGCAACTAGTCTAAAAGAAGTCTGGGTTGGCTGGCATCTACTCTAAGAGAAGACTGAATTGGTTGCGAAATAATCTACGAGAAGACTGGTTGGTTGCAAATAGTCTAAGAGAAGTCTCGGTTGTTTGCCAATAGTCTGATGGTTGTCAACTTGTTGAAGAGAGGACTGGGTTGGTTGGCAACTATTCTAGGAGAATACTTGTTTGGCTGGTAAATAAAGACTTGGTTGGTTGGCAACTAGTTTAGATGAAGACAGTTGTTTAGAAACTAGTTTAAGAGAAGACTATGTTGGTTGGCAAATAGTCTAAGAGGGGACTGGGTTGGTTGTCAAGTAGTCTAATAGATGACTGGTTTGATTGGCAAATAGTATGGAAGAATAAGACAAAAGGAGACGCCCATATATATATATATATATATATATATATATATATATATAAGAAAAATATAAAATATATAATAAAATATAGTTTTAATGTATGTTTTATAAGCTAAAGTACTCAATATCAGGGATATAGCGTTTGTAACTATAAAGTGAACATTGAAATCAACACTCACCGACCACTGTCTGTTTCATGAGTATACATACATACATATATATATATAGCTTGAATATTACGTTCAACCATCAGAGTATCACAAGTTGGTGTTGACCTCAGTGTCCACTTTTCTATTTACGTATGCTCTATCCTTGATGTCAAGCACAATTAACTTAAAATATAGTTGTAAAAATTTTCATAAATAATTACGTATTACAAGTGGATAGCCATTATTTTATTAGTATATATTAGTATATAATGGTCCACCCAACATTTATTTGATTTATTCAACTTTAATATTGTCATGTATTACTGTATATTCAGTATAATTATCAACATATATAGATATTTCCAGATTTTTAATTTTACCTATTGTCCCCTTTAAGAAGCTTCCTGGGAATATTAAAAATTAAAAAAAATGTTTCTGATAACTTTATGTCTATTTCAACAAATCGTCAAATCATACTTGGATACATCAATAATACATTTGTCGCTGTAATATTCTATAGTATCGCTGCATTATTTTTACATTTTAACGTAGATCTGACGTTTAATTGGTTAATCTAGACATACCCAGGAGTATATTTTTAATTCTGACCTTTTTCCCTTCCTTTAACTTCCGACAAGAAGTAAGGATTTGTTTTTAAATTTCTCTAATAAAGCATTTTTATCACAAGTTATCTACCACCGCATTAGGAAATACAATCTTAGTACTGAAACAGCGATGTAAAATGTTTTATCTTAATTATTATAATATATATATATATATATATATATATATATATATATATATATATATATATATATATATATATATATCATGACTGTCTACCCGTTTCACGAGCACTCTCTCAGGTTTACTCGTCAATCCCTATTGCAGATGCATGTGGTTTGAAACTACACCAAGCCTATCTTAGTTTTCTGGGAATGCTTCAAGGATGTTTAGTTTTTGTCTATTGTTTTCATGTCGAAGTATAATTGTGTTTTCGACAAGTATTTTACGGAATTGCGTATACTTCGACATGAAAACAATACACAAAAACTAAACATCCTTGAAGCATTATACATTAAACAGTTGAAACCCAACCTAAACAAAATCAATTATGGCATCTCTACAAATATTCTTAAATGTCTATAATTGGTAACAGAAGCCATTGGTTTATACCAACGGCTTTCCATATTTCATACTTCTCCAATTCACTCACGTGTGACGTCATGAGATCCGGTGCGATTTTCGCTTCTAGCGTCGTATATGCCCGTGTTATCGTTGCTTAGAAATCATCTATGTAAACATTGACAGACTATCATCACTGTCTTGTCCATATATTGCTTAATATGTTGTAATTGCCATCTTTGATAATGGCTTAAGTAAGCCAAAAGCTTAGATTGTACTAAAAAAATATGGATCAATATTGTGAATTTCTTTATTCGTTCAACGATATCAGATGTTACGAAAAAAATTTACATAAAATAAATAGACAACACTTGTCTATATTATTTAATGAAACGTGCACACACACACACACACACACACATACACATACACATACATATATATATATATATATATATATATATATATTCGGTTTGGTTGAGCCAAGAACTGTTCAGCATGGTATATATATATTTTGCATTTTTTATACATCAAAATTTATATAAAAGAAGAAAATTGTACTCTCTAAGTGTAAATCACGTAATAAATGTGAACAAAATTCTGAAAACTTTAATGAAACTCGGCAACGAGTTAAATTTTACCTTTCGGCTCTTCAGTTTGTGAGTACCGACATTATGGAAAATCTTGGGAAACGCAGCCTGATGAGCCGAATGTTATTGCTATTATTCATCTCATATATATATATATATATATATATATATATATATATATATATATATATATATATATATATATATGTATGTGTGTGTGTTGGATACAGAACAGAAGCAGCAAATTTTTAAGAAATACTGCAACTTTGATCTTAGACTCATTAGATCGATTTTAGTGCAGAAAATAAGAGAAAAAAATAAATAAATGGAGCCGCCATTATTTATTTACATCAGGGATCATTGCACGTTCACATTGCAAATCTCTTTATCCTGCTTTTTTTTCATCTCCAAGACGATTGTGAGTTAATGCCAAACTTCAAATTGGACACGTGACTTCTCTGCCACCTGCGACCGGCCAAAAGGCCTCGTTAACCGGAATTTGTTCAAGTAGAATGAAATTTCATCGGACGATACGCAAATTACCTTAGTATTCATTTTAAATAACAAGTTGAATTTTTGCAAGTAACATAAAAAAAAGTAATGCGAATTAATCGACACATATGCACGCGCTTTCTTGTTCTCCCATGTGTGTGTGTGTGTGTGTGAGAGAGAGAGAGAGAGAGAAAATATATATGAAATATCTACATGAAATTGCAAAGACTGTGTTTCGTCAAAAGAGTGTATTTTTCGGTGATAATGCTTTTTCGTCAAGTTTTTTTTAATTAAAGTAATCAATATTAAGAAAATATAAGCGTAATAACGACAAATGAAATTAGTTGGTCAAATTGGACTCGGATTTTCACAGGTATAGACATATCTTAATATAACAAATCACCAAGTGGACAGATCAATAAACATCAAACCAACTAATTATTAGGTTGGTGCAAAAATAATGACGTAATAATGTCGTTTTTTGACTTATTTTTTAACGTCAAAAACGACATTATTAGGTCATTATTTTTGCACCAACCTAATAGTAGTCTGCTAGAGCTATATATTTGTATTAGATACAAGTGAAATCTGAACTTTTCTTTGCATTTATTAAATAAGCGTGCCGGTTCAAATAAACTTTATTTTATTAGACGAGGATCAAAATAATCGTGGTAAAATAATCACCAGACACTTTTGCAGTCTATCGAGAATGGCAAGTGCTGGACAGCTACCGCAAGAGTACTCCATTTTCGACCTAAACTGGCTCTTATAAAGGTAGAGGATAGCAGGTGGAGTTAGGTACTTACTTGAGGGGGACAGAAAACTAACCATTTTTCCTGCGTCTTTAGCAATGGAATATGAGGTCTGGATTAAACGGAGCGACCCTGAGGGAAACATTTCTTCATCGTGATAGATGAAAATTCTAGGCTCGCCAGCGATGATGGAACGTTAGTAGAAAGGAATATAGAAATCTCACACAGTTAACTGCTCTAAGAGAATAGCGGCAAAAATCCGTACAACATTTGATTTTTGAGTGTTATTCAAGTTTTTTTAGACTGCTCTTCGTTTAGAACACAAAGGAAAAAAATACATATAAAGATTCATGCAAACATAACAAAGATCCCATAAAAAAAAGCATATATTTATGGGTAAAAATAATTAATAGAGATTCAGAACAACGTCCCTTACCACAAGGTTATTATAGTCACAAAGTTGAGACAATCATTTATATCTTTCATAAGTAATATTGTTTTTCCATTGACCTCCCCCACAAAAAAAAAACAAACTTTGTCCGTAAATCAGTATAGAAGAGATCTGCCATATACATCACCAGCAGCACTTCTTGGTTTGACTAGGCATCTGATCCCATGGAAAGCCGAAGCAATACAGTGGAAGCATTAGTCAAATGTCCAGCAACAGCAACCTAACTATACTAGTTACCGACAAACCGTTGGTTCTGTTGGAGAACTCATCTGACTGCAATGGTGACAAAGCAGTCTGATGCAGACTGTGTTCGGCAACTGCAATCCACCAGCCTGTCGCCACTGGCTTTCCTGTATTCCTGACACGAGGAGCTTGGGAATTGCTGACTTGCTCAAGGTCTCGCCCAGAGCCGGAATTAGGGCCTAAGAGAACTCGAATAGAGTTTAGGGACCTTCTTTATTATGTATTTTCATCCCTCTTCAAGGTGCCCCACCGAATTTAAAAAACTTACTCCAACTAGACTGGTCCAAATACACTAAATTTTTAAATTAGTTAAAGGAGCCCCATTACATCTGAAAATAAACAAATCTCCTCTGTTCTTATATATATTTACTTGGCCCTCACCCACTGCGTCATATTGTGACACAAGGTCAGTTTTTAACGTGGGGATCCGAGTGAAGACACTCGGGTTGCTGGTCTTAGCTGGTCATAACTTGTTCAAGCTGGTCGTAGCTGGTCTGAGCTAGTCATAGCCGGTCTTAGCTGGTCCAAGCTGACCAGAGCCGTTCCAAACTAGTTATAGCTGTGATATTACCAGCGCAGGGATGGATCCCTGTGACCGGCAGGTATCCGAATGTGCATACCACTCGAGAGAGCAGCTTACGCACTCAATATTTATTATGTAAAATTACATAATTAGGGCACAAGGCCCCAAAAGGGGAGGGTTTGAGGCTGGTCTTAACTAACTATCCTACACCTAGCTAATCCGATTCACGACCCATTTATACATTACAATTTTCACATCCACTACAAGAACTCGTCCGTCACCAAACAATCCTTCATACACCATAATACCACATTCTCACTAGGGAGACCTACAAAATGCGCCCCGTGACATAAAAATTTAATGATGCTAAAATATATATAAAAATTTATGATGAAAAAATGAGATGGGAGGGAGATGTACCCAATAACAAACTAAAATATTAACACAAATTAAACATAACTGTTGTTAGTATGGCCCGTCCAACCCTCAAAACAGAGAGGCCGCTGTATTCTGCCCATTGGACAAAATCAATAAGCTCTCTCGGTAAGGGAGTGGGAAAAGGATAAAAAATCATACGGGCATGGGAATATATAAAGCTGACCCAGTCGAGATAAAAGGGGGTCCAAAAACAAACTGGGGAGGTTGGGAATCTCAACCTGGATCATAACGAAAGATGTGGCCGGGAACAACACTTACTCACATTAACTAGGTACACAAAAGCTTGTCTAACCTAACCAAGGGGAGGGCTCCAGAGGAAACCACCCCGATGTGACGTAGGCTTGATCTAAAAGAGAAAATCAAGGCTAGCCCCGTTCAAACGAACCAGGGCAGCTTACACACTCTCTCCTCTGTTCTTATATCTTTATTTTTTATAGATTTTTATTGATCTTGGAGCCTATGGGCTGTACTCCATACTCGCCTATATGCAAATCTAGCACTAGTTTCACTCCAACTTAGCGGATGGAAGGATACGGTTGACTTCTCTCCAAAAGACTGATGTCACTCCACCGCCATTGTTCTTCTTTTAAGTGACGTGTCCCTTCAGGAAGTAGCGATCATGGCCCTCCACAACTTCTTATCTTTTGTAGCTCTTAATAAATTTTGCCTTTTTGTTATTTCTCCCAAACCCTGTTCTACCATCCATTTGCTCAAGCTCATCAACTATGTTACGCGCTGCTTTCCTTTGTCCCTCTGTCCTGTGAGTATCAGATTTTCCAAGCCCTCCTTCCTTATTATTTGGCCAAAAAATTTCAACTGCCTCTTCCTGATGTTAAGTATAAGTTTTCTCTTTGTTTGCATCCTCTCCAAAACCTAAACGTTGCTCACGTGTTCAGACCTTGGCATCCTCAGCATCTTTCTGTAGAACCACATATCTGTTGCTACAATTCCTTCCTTTATCTTTGAGAAGATTGTCCAGCATTCGCTGCCATACACGAAGACAGATATCATGCAACAGTACAAAACTCTTTTCTGTCTCTTAATACTCTGCATAGATTAGATGGAATATCTGTGGTGTGATGAGACGACCACATTCTACACATTTTCCTTCGAAGCACTGCTATAAACACGAAGAGTAAACCGAAACGTTATAACTTAGTGTGTTTAAGGTCAATCTATGCCAAATGGCTTCACCCTCTATGGTTTCTTTTTGGAATATTCAAATTACCTGCATCCCTAAACTAGTCCTGGGCATATCCGACAGCAAGTCCTCTAATCGAGATATTGAGGGTTTTCAGGGGCGTGGAATCACCTCTTAATTGCTGTTGTATCCAGGCTCACCCAAACCTAGGGTGGTAGTACCTGTTAGGATCTCAGATATGGACAAACAGTTAACCCCCACAAACAAAAAGAAAACGCTATGAAATTATAATAAATATATAATTATAGTAAAATTACCAACAATACAATTTTAATGCAAAATGGCCAGCAACATATTTTATAGTATACAATGCATTTTATATACAAAATGACCAACAATACATTTTATCTCTAGTTGAAGGCATAAAATTGCCCTAAAAATATTTGCTTGGAGTCATTAAATTGTGTTCAAAATATTCAGATTTCGGTTTTAAATAACGCATAGAGATAATTGATATGTCGCTAAACAAAATCAACCTCTACCTTCTACACTGGCGGTTTGGGATCATTATTAAGACCAACACATGGATTTCTGGATTTGACCGCGGGTAACTGAAACGTAGACGGCGGAAGCGCACATAACTGCATTCTGATATTTAATCGACCATCTGCTTTCGATCTTTGGATGGGCTGGGTCGTCATGCCTCGTAGTTAGTTTGCATCGGCTGATATGCAACGCATAACAGTTAATTTGGCATCAAAATAATAATAGTTTATCTACAGACAGCTGTCTTACCAGATGGTTTGTGAAGTTGTTTACCAAAGCTCAGAATGGTCAGGCACAAGGCCGGAATATCGAGAAACCCGTTACCTGAATGAATTACTTACGAGAACGAAATTGCTGTATAGATGTAAGATGATGTTAATTAAACGAGCCGTGGGAGTGAGAGTGGGAGTGGGAGAATAACCCTTTAATTAGATATGAGAGCTTAAAACACTTGGGACGACTTTCTTATTCTATCTATGAGCAATCTTGACCTAAATATTTTGGTCTGGAACGAATGCGGGCTGGGAGCTGTGATTTATTATTTTACCTGCCAGTAGAGAGGGGCCAAATATATTTTCAGGCATTTTGCATCATCTGTCAGTAGTACCGAACAGCTTGTGAAGACTGGAATTCTTAATGTTTTTTTTTTAGGGTTTTAAACAAGATTTTAAACATAGACATGATTTTTATTTGCAGTAGTTCTATCCCAGATTTTAAGCACTGTGAAAAATAACATACAGTAGTATCTTTTATTTAAATTGTAAATACTATATATATATATATATATATATATATATATATAAGCAGTGCGAAGACATAGGTATCAGGCCAGACGATTTCTTTAAGTATGAAACCGACTGTCACTACATTTTCTGATACCTATGTTCACACTGCTTATATTTACATACTTTCTATTCTTGGTATTGAACTCTTTCTCCCATAAATATAACATTTTTTTAATCATTTCACCCCAAGCAATGCGGCAGTACCACTAGGACGCGAGGAGTTGGGGTTGCATGAAATGAAAGTATGAGAAGACTTTAGTGAGGGGGAGTCAGGAAAAGAATAGGGTTCAGGAAGACAGAAAATAGCAATTGAAGTTGCATTTAAACTTTTAAAGTTTGTAGTTGGCAGGGAAGCAAGAAATCGGAAGGGATTTCCACTAGTGAGAAAAATCGAGAAAATAAACTGTTAGAATACAAGTGGTAGTTGCATTTGTCTAGTTCAACAGTAAAATGTTGGGACCTAGTTGCCAATCTAGTAGCACGCTTAGATTCATATAGTCAAAAAAAAGGGGAAAAATCTCTTGGCTAATTACCATGAAAAGACAGAAGTGAGAAACTGAATGTAGGCGAGATGCCATATCTGGATCGATTATATTACAGATCCTTTGAAATTTGCCAAGAATCTTAAGATATACAGCAGGAGAACCAGAACAGATATGGCAGCAGTATTCAATGCACCGACGAATAGTGTCCTGGGTATGACGATAAGCTACATACGGCAGCAAGACCTCTGATCAGGAGATTTTGAAGCGCTTGGTATCACCTCTTACATTATTACAAAAATGTATATAACTGTAGAAAAAACAAATTGAATAAAATAGACAATAGGAAAACAGGAAATAGGAAATCTTTATTTTATTAACTTTGTCTTTTTTTATTTAGTTAGTTGAAATAGGCACCATATTGATGAATGACTGTTCTCCAACGTACCTCTAAATTCTTAATCCCATCTTTAAAATGATTCTGATCCTTTGATGTGATAAACAGTTTAAATGCTTCGCTGTTCCGAGTGCCACATTTGTCTGTTTGTAACCTCTTTAAGGATACAGCACAACTAAATATATTTTGAACACAGTTTCATGCCTTCAACTAGATATTTTGTACATAATCTTATACATTCAGAGTAAACGTGTGTTTTGTAGATATATATTTTGTAAATATTCTATTGTAAGCGTTATATGTGTTGGAATAAACTTATTTCTTTAAGGTATGTTGATGGTTTCAGTATTTTGAAATAGTTTTCTAATATTGAATTCTTTGTAGCATTTATGTCTTACAGGTGCGAGGTATGTATACTCAGCTAAAATGTGATTCACCGTGATTGAATCTTGGCCTGTTGTACACGCTGGTTGATTTTCATTTTTCAGCAAAGATGAATCAGCGAAGTATGTGTCTCGCCTACGTGCAGCCAAGCTAATATTACCTCATCCTTTCTTCCTTTTCTACACACCTGCCCCCATTCACCCAGGACCGGTTTGATTGTCCGAAGGTAGTTTTAGCTCCCTTATACGAACCTGAAAATATTAAAAAAAAAAAAAACATTTTCATCCAACAGAAGTGGTAGAAACGCTGGACTGAAAACGCAAATAACAAGCTTTGCACAATCAAACCGATTCTGGATGAATGGGCGTAGGTGTATAGAAAGGATGAGGTAACGTTGGCTCGACTGCAAATAGGCCCCACATGTCTCACCCATTCATACTTACTAAAGAATGAAGATAAACCAACGTGTACAACATGAGTACCTGGACATTTTCTTTATTTCGTAAGCGGATGCAGCATAGCATTATTTATTTACTGTTGGATAATGAATCCAGCATATAGCATTTTCACCAGCAGTGGGTGGTTAAGATTTTTTTGTAATTCTTTTATTGCTCTTATAACTGATAGGGGGTCAGAAAATATGTTATATATTTTATTTTTATTTCTAAAGAAGAAGTCGAGTGATAAATGTTTTGTACAAACCTCTTCAATTGTAGTTCCACTTGGCAAATGTTTCTTTTTTTTATTTTCTTATTATAAAATTCTGTGCATCCTGGTTTGTTTTGAATTTTGGTCCATCCTCGAAAATGCAAGAGTGTCTGGGATAATTGATTTTGATTTGTTTCCAGTCGCTCTTACGATATAAGTGGATGCGTAATTGTTTTACGACGTTTATGAAGTTTTAGATTTATTTCCGGTATTCTTATGGAAAAGAAAAATGACAGCTATTGTTAAATTTTGCTATATCTATAGGGAAGTGTGCCCAATACCGGTTATGAGAGCGTTGATATATATATATATTGGGGAAATTGTATGACGCGTTTCAACATTTTCCCCTTTATCATAAAATTTCTCCAAGTACTGTTCTTGATCTTTCATATATATCGTTATCTCATATATATATATATATATATATATATATATATATATATATATATATATATATATATATATACTTAATATATACGTATATATATACTTCACCTAAGCAGATCGTCAGGGAAGGCTGGCTATAAAGGTAAGAAAATAACGGAATACTATATAGTCAAAAAACAAAACAAAAAAAAACATAACCACGTGGTTATGATTTTTTTTTTGTTTTTTATTGACTATAAGTATTCCGTTCTTTTGTTACCTTTTTAGCCAGTCTCCCCTGACGATCCGCTTAGGTGAAACCTTGGTAGGTTTGTCTGGCTCTCTAGGTTTAACTAGGTCTGTTCTACTTACTGTATCGAGCACTTTATTTAGTTATTTTGCCTACTCGTATCGTTTTTTTTTTCTTTGGCCTTGGGCTTGCATGCTAGATGATTATTTTCGGCTGACGTACATGTTCTTGGTTCTATTTTTTTTTATACTTTTTTTCCCCCTTTGGTATTGGTTTGATTATTTGCTAATCAAAACACTGAATGCTTTCCGAACAAGTATAATTTCTTATACTTATAAGATTACTACTAATATATATATATATATATATATATATATATATATATATATATATATATATATATATATATATGTCAATGGCGACTCTAGGTCATCAGTGTTTGTCGGGCTGATTACAATCTTTAACAAAATATATTATTGGCATATCTTAGTGTTGAAACTTGACTAATGCATGGAATAACAATGCAACACAAAATGTACTTAGAACAAAATGTATTGAAACAAGAAAGTGTACACAATATTTACATATAGTCTTTTGTATATTCCTGGGAAGACCATTCCTGGAGAATGTGTTGACTGAGTCGCAGTCGGGCAGAGTCTCTGGTTGAATCTCTTGATTCCTCCCCTCTCTTCCCGGTACCAACCATATTTATATGGTCGGTACTCCACTATGCAAATTAGGTGGATCCTACCACAACACTTAGATACTAAAAAGATTCCTTTACTCTAAAATATATAATTTTTAAAAATCTCTGTGCATGAAATTAAAAGAAATACATTTTGATATGTTAATATTAATTGTAATAATTCTATAAAAACGAACTTTTATTTTAAAAAAACAATTCTAGACATGTAAGAAAATAGAGTGAAGACAACGTTATTGATATGTATATGATTTTATTGCCCTCTTCCCATTTTTTATTGTTTTATAGCCTGATTATCATGTCACTGATGGTAGAGTGTGTGTTTCTGTATCTCTCTGCCTGGGAATTTTTAGTTTAATTTATTGTACATTTATAATCGGTACTGCTGCCTGATATCATATTTTCTCAACACTACCCTATTCACACTCCCATCCCAACCTCCAGTAGACTAGTTAAGGCTACCACTTTCTTTGATTTTCGCCGAATTTAATTTGCCCGTTCTTAAAAGATACATTCCGCTAAAAGACATTACATTGTACGGAATAAATTCTTTAAAATACATATCTTAAAACAATAAGTTGAAATAAAAATGTGCTATTTGAAAAACAAAATATACAAGTTATTAGATATTTTTAAAAGATTATTTATCAAATTAAAGCAAGAAATATATTGTCTGTTAAGTATGTCTCCAACTTCGATAGGGCTCAGATCTACGCAGCCCGACTAGCCAGTTTATTTTATTTCATTCTTTTTTTTATTTAGTTTCTTTCTTTAATTTTTTTCTTTCTTTCTTTCTTTTTTATTATGAACAATATCAACGAATTGTATTTCAGACAGTATTTTGAAGCATAGTGTTGAAACAATTTTGGATTCAGCTGAAGTCAAGAATTAAAACGACGCTCTACGAAATATTTTTTTTACTTTGAAATAGATATACTTAAATGTTGACTCACTCGCGCTAAACCCGACATTCCCGACCCCCGGAGCCGCCACTGATATATATATATATATATATATATGTGTGTGTGTGTGTGTGTGTGTGTGTGTGTGTGTGTGTGTGTGTGTGTGTGTGTGTGCACATCTACATTCTCTTTCTCTAAAAACACGCTAACTCTTTCTCTTCATATATATATATATATATATATATATGTGTGTGTGTGTGCGTGTGTGTGCGTGTTTGTGTGCGTGTGTGTGTGAGAGAGAGAGAGAAAGCGAAAGTGAGAGAGAGAGAACGAGAGAGAGAATTGAATTTAAGTACATAAATTGGTTAAGATAGCTAATCATATATAATTTAGTCTTCTGATTGAATACCATTTTTTCAGAGTAAATAAAACGATTATTATAGCATGAACCGAAAAACTGAATACGAGAAGAAAAAGTGCGAGGGAAAGTAACGTATGAATTACGGCTTAAAAAACGTCGTTCAACTAAATTTTCGGAGAGAATCCTTCGAAAGAAATTATTCAAAGATAAAGGAGAAAAGTAAGATATTAAATTTTGATATCTTGTAGAGTAATTTTGTGGGAAGCATATCCAGGTCTTTCTTGGATGATTAATCCGAGTACAAAATGTGTGTACATACATATATATGCATATGTACAAAAATCGTACAGCCTTCTGTTTATATATATATATATATATATATATATATATATATATATATAAAGATATTTTTATGTTTATACATACTTTATATTTTATATATATCTTTTTATTTCATATATATCTTTTATATATATCACACCACCTAAATATATATTCTGATTATAGTTAGATAGATAGAAAAGAAACTTAACTAGATAGATGGATACATATATACATCGACATGAAAAGAATTAGATAGATAGATAGATAGATAGATAGATAGATAGATAGATAGATAGAAAAATTATATATATATTTAAACATATATTGTGAAATATAACAGACAATGAATATCTATTATGTTTGATCATGAGCCGTTCTAAACTTTGTATGGTTGCTTTAATTTTGGATGAAAATGAAGACAAAAATTGGCCTACATTTGGATATTTTTTTATTAAGCCGTTCCTTGATCTAAGCTTTCGGCTCACATGTGTCATCTTCAGAGTGGTTATAAGGACATTTAAACAAACACATATAGATAGATAGATAGATAAATAGATAGATAGATAGATAGATAGATAGATAGATATAAGGAATTGATATATATATATATATATATATATATATATATATATATATATATATATATATATAGGGAGAGAGATAGATAGATACAAAATAATTAAACAGTAATAAAAAAAATTACATCTATAGATAGATATAAAAAAGATGGCTTAGTTTATGAAGATAGATTACATTAAATAATAATAATTACAATGATTAGATGTTATAATCTTCGAAATATGAGCCAGAGTGAGTCTCATACACAAGTTCGTGTGACGTTCTAATGCAATATTAGACAAGTATCTTTTCCTGACTTGCTAGGTGAGTCTGCGTATGCTGGCAAAACCTGCGACAGCTGCCACGTATGTCTAAATATAGCACATCATGCTTGACTTCATCTGTTCTTACGTATGTTCAAGGCTCCATGGTACGATCTCATTTATTTGTAACACACAGTGACTTTTTTATGCACGTTCAAAAACATGTGCAACCGAAACCGGAAGAAAACTATGTAAATATTGTACGTGAGCAAAACGTAAAAGAGAAACAAAGACCGACAAAAGGAAGAAGAAAAAGAAGAAAATAGAAAACACAAAAGAAAAACAAATACTATGAAAAGGAAGAAGAAACAGAAGGAAATGGAAAACGAAAAAGATAAACCAAGAGAACATCAAAAGAAGATGAAGAAAAAGAAAAAATGAAACACGAGAAAGAGAAAAAAAAAAAGACCACCAAATGGAAGAAGACGACGGAAGAGAAAAAAATGGAAAACGAAAAAGAGTTACAAAGACCATCAAAAGAGACGAAGAAGAAAAAGAAGAAACTTGAAAAGAAAGAGAAACGACGACCACTAAATGAAAATGAAGAGAAACAAAGATCATCAAAAGGAAGAAGAAAAAGAAAAAGAAGAAAATAGAACAAGAGAAAGAGAAACCACCAAATGGAAGAAGACGATAGAGAAGAAAATGGAAAATGAAAGAGTTACAAAGACCATCAAAAGAAACGAAGACGGGAAAGAAAATGAAAATGAAAAAGAGAAGCAAAGACCATTAAAAGATGAAGAAGAAAAAGGAGAAAATAGAAAACAAAAAACAGAAAGAAAAACAATCAAAAGAAAGAACATAACAAAATGGAAAACGAAAAAGTGTTACAAAGACCATCAAAAGAGACGAAAGGACTCCTCCTAACATGACCCTCCTACCAAAAGAATATCTTTCTGCTATCAACGAGCAGATTGGGACTCATTCCATGATTTCCTTCGAGACTTTCATTTGAATTTGGTTTTTAATCACCCCGTTCAGAAATACGTGGCTAAGGTTTCCTCCTGGGTGAAAGCCGGTATTGATGCTTTCATTCCAGGCAGGAAATACCAAGTTAAACCGCATTCGTCTACCTCTCCTGCTTACTCGGCTTCTATAGACAACAGGAATCACTTCCGGCTGTACCAGGGCGACAAGTACGATTGCAATAAACGTCTCTTTGTTTCTGCTCGGAACGAATGCCAGCATGTCCATCAATGAAGCCAGATTGAATCTGTTTATAGCATCTAGCGAGTTCGGTTCAAGAGATTAGTGGTGGCTCTGCAAGAGTGTGCTGAGGAACATTAAATCCTTAACCCCTCCTCTATTCAACCAAATTCGAAGTCCTGACACCAACAGCAGATAAGGCTGAATGCTTTTCTCGGAAATTTTCATCCAACTCAACACTCGACTCCTCTGGAGTACCCATATTTGATTTCCCCCACTGATGTTCTACTGAGTGATATGTGCATAACACCGTCGCTGGTCTTGGACATCACTTCTAAATTAGACCCACATAATGCCGTTGTCCTAAAGAAATGTGCTTCTAAGCTGGCCCCACTTCTCTCCAAATTATATAACTATTGCCTCGATGCTTCCTGCTTTCCAGCTTGTTGGAAGTCCTCGTCTTTAGTACCTGTTTCAGGAACTCTGGTGAACACTCTGACCCCTCTAACTAATACCTTATCAGTCTCCGATCGCTTTTCGGCAAAGTCGTCGTGATTTTAATCAACGCTGAAGTGGTTAAGCATCTTACTTCTCAAGACCTACTCTCTGACCATCAATATGGATTCCGCTTTGCCCAGTCTACCGCTGATGTAATCACGGCCATAACTGAATATATATATATATATATATATATATATATATATATATATATATATATATCATGCTCTTGATAAGAATGGCGAAGCTCGATCTGTGACTCTAGATATCTCGAAGGCGATTGACAGGGTTTGGCATGCTGGTCTTCTGCGTATTACAGAACGACTATTTGATTTAATCCAATCATTTCTTTCAAATCGTGAAATGGTCGTTCTGGGCGGGCACGCTTCCAGATACTTCCTTATAAATGCAGGATTCCCCCCACCAAGGCTCTATCCTGGGTTATACATTGTTTCTGATCTTCATCTCTCATCAGCTCCCAAATAAGCATCTATGCAGATGACCCTAACATTTACTCCTGTCTCAATAGTAAACCCGGTAGCGCTGACAAAGTCTACCTGACCGCTGCTCTCGAAAAGGGCATCCAATCAATGCTTAACTGGAGTAGGAAATGGCTTATAACATTTAATACCTCCGAAACGGCCCTCATTTAACTACTACAAAGATAATTCCCTGTCCGCCATTAGTATGGTTGATGCTAAACTCCAGGAAAGTGACTTTCTGCAACTTCTTGGCCTTACGTTGAATCAATAGCTGCATCAAGAAAGTTGGCTCACTGTGTCGTGCAAGAAGATTTTTCTCGTCAGAGTCGATTTTACATATCTACCATTCGTCTGTGCATTGAGTACTGTTGTCATATCTGCTCTGGTATCCCAGCTATTCATCTCGAGGTTCTCAACAAAATCCAAAGCGGATCTGTAATGTAATCGATGCTGACTTGTCATCTCGACTTCAGTCATTTTCTCACAGATGTGGTGAGGCTTTCCTCTCTCTTTTCTACAAATATTGTATAACCAGTGAAAAAAGACGAGAAAAATTAGCTGAATTAAGGTCCAAAATTAAAAAGGTCCGAAATTTGAAATTAGATACTGGGGAAACATTAACAAGTAGCAATAAGAAAAGTTTTTATCATTTTAAGAGATTCACTGTGATTTCTTGGAGAGGAGATGGGCGCCGCCACAATATCAGAAAACTCACTGAAAGGATCATGTGGAAGAAGAATCAGGCTTTTTCTTCTGCACTCGCCTCCCACCTCGACCACTGAATCAGTCAAGGGTTAAAAAAAGAAACTGATTTGTGCTGAACTTCAGTGATTCCTACTAGAGATCTCTGGTGTGAAAACAGAAATTCAAAGACGGTAGAAAAGGGAAAGAAAAAGAATATAAAAGAAAGGGAAATAAAAACCGATAGAGACGAAAAGAAGTGGGAAAATCCGAGACAGGTGTGGAGAAGAAGAAGAAGATTTGAAACCGTCTGCATTAGTCAAGGTGAACAAGTAAAAGTTAATGTGTCTGATTTGTTTTGACAGAGGCTTGCAGTCGGGCATAACAGTGCAACACCCAAAACGCATCCAAGATTTCCTTCACTTCCAGCCTAAATCTCCCCTTCTCATCGATGCCATATTTTCTTTTATTTGTATTCTTAAGCTTTTCTCCAGCCGTTTTTCCCCATCACTTTTACATTTTGTTACCAAGTCTCGCCAAATCACGCCGAGTTCCCGTATTTGCGCGCCAAAAATCATGCTACACACTTCAAGAACCGCTAACTGAAACCGAATCGTGCCTTAGATAAATGTTAAACAAACAAACCAATCTGTAAGCATATCCTTTGTGCTTAAGAAAAGGTTTTCTTGCTGATAGCAGAATTGATATCAATTATTGATTTTTTTTACTCACGTGTGTAGTCCCACGTGAAGAAGGCACCTGTTTCCTAACTTTCATTGGAAATGTATTTATAATGAAGCAATAATTAACCCTTATTTAAATTAGTTGTGAAGGGACACGGCACATAAAAGAAGTGATGGCTTAGTAGATAAAACCCGGAACTAGTGGTAGAAACTGCTAATGTTCAATCATCGACAACCGTTAAGCATTGAAAGCGTTGCTGAAATGTTTTCGATTCCTAACATCAGACAAAAAGACAAAACAAAACATTTTAAGGGCTTCTTCGAGTAAAGATCTTTTCAGCAGCTGCATCAAATTTGTATGTAAAATTTATAATAATAATAATAATTAATATTACTAAATTGAACATTTTAGTTTAAAAATGGCGCGTAGAAAGATTGTGCTGTACCACGCTTCCAACGAAAAAATCAGCATTTATGATCGAGACATTTATCAGGCCTCGAAAGTTGACAAGTGGCGCCGGTAGCATATACGTTAGTATTTGAGTTAAGAAACAAGCCCCATGTGCAATACTGGACTGTTTGAAAATGTTGTTCGAGATTATTGGGGTGGAGGTGTCTGGGCTAGGGATAATGGTTGTAATTTATTAATCTTAGCTTAGTTTGTACAAAGCCACAAGTATGGGTCACTCATTGAGGACTGAACTCAATATTCAATAGTAATGGTCAACCAGACTAACAGGTCCACATAAGGGACATGCTGAAAGGTTGACCATCATATGGGATGATATATTGGCCTAAGATTTAGGGTTGGTTCTTAATTCTCTCAGATGGTTGAGACGATCTTTTTCAAAGTTAGTTATACCTCGGTGGCAAGTTTTCCCCAGTTCATTTGGTCTTCAACAGCAAGTTTGAACTCCTCTATAGGGATGTTTTCAGTATTTAAATTGTATTTGATTTTGTCCTTGAAGCATAACCAAGTACGACCTATATTACCATGAAAGAGTTGGTTATACACGAGGATTTTCAGCATCCGATGATTACTAATTCTGATGACATAACCAGATCATCTGAACTGTGATTGCATCAGAAAGGATTCGATATCAACGATGCCGCATTTGATGAAAAGATCATGTTAGAGATTTTGTCCTGCAATGTATAACCGCATATTGAACAGCGTTTATGAAAAGCATCAAATTGATTGATGTGAGTCCTGTATATATATATATATATATATATATATATATATATATATATATATATATATATATATATATATATATATATATATACATATATATATATATATATATATATGACCTTAAAGAGCCAGACAAACCTATCTAGGTTTAACCTACATGGATTAGTTACTTTTGCTTTACTCGTGTTGGAGGTTATTTTTTTCTTTGGACTCTGAGCTTGGATTCTGGACGATTGTTTTCGCCTGAATTACATGATCTTAGTTTTTTCTTTTTTTTATCCCTTATTTTTCCTTGGGCATTGGCTTGTTCAATTACTGTTATAGTGGAACACACCTATTCTATAGTTAATAGACTCTCCCACCTATAATAAGTAGGAGTAGTAAGAGTAACGAGTCGCTCAGTGGGTCGGTCAGTCAGTCGATGTTGGACGAGCGTTAGTCGGATACTAAAGTATCAGCGACCACAACTAGATTTCTCTGCGTCATTACCTATTATATCAAGTTCCTAACGTTTTGTACGTCGAACCTATTTTAGGACCAACTTAGTACAAATACAAGCCTCCACTGTGAAACCACTCCATAACAATTACAAGCCAAAATACCTAAGGTTTTTCCAGACGAGTATAACTACTTATATATATATATATATATATATATATATATATATATATATATATATATATATATATATAACAACCATCGAGTTGCATAATCAAATTTAATCGAATCAAAAAAACTTTATTGTAAATATTTATAATAAAATAAATATTGTAGACTCAGATATACATGTCATGTTTATCATATAAGTATATCTTGAAATGATTGCTGACATCGGTTGGTTAAAACGAATTTATTGCGAAAATATGAGAGTCCAACCGAGTCTTTAGAACTGAATAATCAAACTACTCGCAGATATGATTTGATTATAGCGATGAAGGTTTGGGAACAACCAGCCAGACATTTTTGAAATCTGGTACCACAAGTTTCTCAAACGACTTTACTCAGGTTAAGAATTCAAAGATGTAGGACGGTTGTCACCAAAGGTCTGTCCTGCTATTTACCCATAGATGGGTGGAGAAAAGATTGATAACTTTCCCAAAATTATTTGCACATAAGAGAATGTATTATATATATATATATGGTAGTGAACTCTCCCGTCGTATTCGATGAATGAGGGTCAGCAACTCAGTTCCTAGGAACTGATAGCCAGACACCAGCACATATGATTTGATTATAGTGGTGAAGGCTTTGTGCAGAACTAACCAAACTTTTTGAAGGGCCGAATACAGAGACCTGGTGCAAGCGTGCCACAAGGTCCCCTAAACGACTCTTCGCAGGTTTTGAAATCAGAGTTGTTTTTCCTAGACCAGTTGCCAACCAAGGCTATAGAACCCAGCTTGTTCTGCTAATTACCCATAACTGGGACGGGGGGAGAAGAGGATTTATACTTTTCCCAAGGGTATTAGCACGAAAGTGGGAGTCGGATATGATTAGCCATGGTAGCCAGACAAAAAAAGAACAACAACCCAACCTTACACGACTCCAAAAATTTGGCATATAACAAACACCCCTACTTAAATCAAAGAAGTGACTCCTTGGTAATGAAAAACAAACTCTAGAACACCCACCCCATTTTAAAGTTATAAATGAGCAAAACCTTCCATAGCATAGTTATTCCAAGCATCGCCAGAGGATGAGACTGCCACCCGGGTGGTTAAGGTTTAATATTGAAATTAAACCTGAATACTGCTGACAAGTTTCGAAACAGTAATTTCTGTGTCGCGATGAAATCGTATTTTTTCAAAAAATAATTAGGCTAGGCTCTACTTCCGTATCGAGCACTGTTTTTAAAAATAAAAACAAAAATACTAAAGAACCTCGGATCATCAATCTAACAGTTCTTTCCTATTATATCAACACACACACACACACACACACACACACACATATATATATATATATATATATATATATATATATATATATATATACAAATGCAATAAGAACGAATCAAATATAAATTCAAATGTTCATAACATTATTTTAAAAAAAGGGCTCAATACAAAACTAGAGCTATAATTCTTTATTATAGGTTATTGCATCGAACATACATATTTTCGCTACAAAAATGCATTAATGTTTCGATGCAACATAGTATCTCATGAGACAAGGTGTGAAAGGTCATTTTTAACACCGCGTAATGAGATGTTCTGTCGCATCGAAATATTAAAGCATTTTTGTAGCGGATATTCGAGTTCGTTACTTACGTGCGAATAACTTCGGCATGAATCAATCTATTCTCTCCCCAGATATCTATCTATCTATCTATCTATCTCTCTCTCTCTCTCTCTCTCTCTCTATATATATATATATATATATATATATATATATATATATATATATATATAGTGACGGGAAACAAATGTTCGTGCACATACAATTTTTTAATTTATTGTTTTTCCAATTAATGAATAAACATACTTTTCATATAATTAACTGTGCACAGATGCATAATAACTAAATATGCACAGAAAATAAAGAAAATTTTGATTTAATAGAAATAAATCACATTTAACCATTTTAATGGATGAAAAAAATATTCGTACAATGAAAATTTCAGATTTTTAAATCTTTTAAATTGCTTTAATACTTTCTTCGAGGAAATTAATGCGTCAAATTAAAAAAAAAAAACAATTGTTACACGGCAAGAGCTGCAGGATGATTCGCCTTCATCAGGAATCTGTGTTACTAAACAAACAATAAGCAATGAAATTCATAAGAACAATCTAAACTCATCCCCACCCCCCGGAAAACTCCACTGCTATTGAAAAGAGACAGAGATGCCCGGTTGAAATTCCTTCGTGCATAGAAGGATAGGCAAAAATAGTATTGGGAAAAAGTATTATGGACAGCCAAAACCAAAATTGAATTGTTTGGACATAATTCTAGAAGTCATGTATGGAGGTAATAGGCCGATGTCTTCAAACAAAAGAACACAATTCCAACAGTGAAATTTGGTGGTAGTAGCATCATAATTTGGGGATTTTTTTTCTACAAATGATACTGACAACATATCAGTAATAGATGGTAAGGCCGCAGCATATCAAAATATTTTGGAATCAAATATAATGACTTCAGTTATAAATCTTGAACTTCTGGTTGGATCTTCCAACAAGTTAATGAACCTAAGCACACTGCAAAATCTACAAAGAAATGGCTTGCTGAAAATAATGTAAATATCCTGAAACCATTTGTCATAAGAATCACTGACCCTTTGAGTTATTCAGCTCGAAAGAAAAGTTGAATCGTTTTGTGTCAGGCCCATTGTCTTCCTAAATGAACAATGGTGAAAGGAAAAAGATCATTCAGGCCTTCAGTAATGGTAACAACATTCACACTCTGGCTTCCATCTTCAAAAATCTGTTAAAAATCTGTACATAGTGGGTATTGATTTTATATGTGTGCTTGTGTGTGTGTTTAAAATTTCAGATATAACTAAAAAAAGTCTGTAAAAAACTGTAGGAGTAAAGACAAAAGGAAAAACTATTCTTTATCAACACGTTTCGTTCTCTAACATGTCTTCTTAATAAATTTATTACTTGTTTGTTTGAAATCCATTTTTTGTTACTTTTTTTTTTACCCGGACTCACATGCAGACAAATGTACCAGGAAGCATAAAATACTTTCTATTCATGTAACATAGAAAATACATATTATGAGGTCTTTGAGAATACAAAGGACATTTTTGGAAACTCGTGGAGACTTGCTGTCGGCGGTGACTAACATATACTTCAAGTATGAAAATACAAATAGTATTAGTTATTATAACCCCAGGACACATGACCCAGTGGATAAAGACGTTGGTCGGATCCAGTGACTAAACCCAAATAATTGTGAGTTCGATACCAGGCTACAGCAGTGGTGAACCAAAACTTGAAGAGTTGAGTTAAAGGCAAGTAACTGAGACATCCGGAATGTGGAACTAGAACAATCTACCCCGGTGGACGAAATAAAGGTTGTGATTCGAAATTCTAATCACCCGAAGAAGGCGGAAGCGTACAACAGCCGAAATGTTATGAGGATAACAGTCTGAATAATGTAAACAATGCAAGTAGGTATTATAAGTATTTCGGGTTTTACAGTCTGATTTAATTTACAAGTATTGTATCCGTTCTGAAGTCAATGCTTTTATAATACTGATCAACATTACGTCGGTTTTGACCTTTGAATTTTCGATACTTTTTCTTTAAAAGATGTTATATTTTGCCATTGCCATTGCCTTCAAAACAGTAACAAAGCTTTTTTCTTCAATGTATATACACCAACAACCTGCATTAGAAAGCAAATAGTTGTCCAATATTTTTAACTTGATCGGACAATATTCATTTGATTTTAACCATCCTAATTCCATTGGCTGTTCATTTGAACCATTATCAGGGGATTCATTATTTCACTCTTGCTCCAGACAAAGATTAGCTTAGTAAATATCTATATTTAGCCACAGACATGACGCCGTAATGACAACGGTTATGGTAATATTAACCGTTTCCCTACAAGAAAACATTTGGCATTTATTGACTGACCAGCCAATACAGTCTTCGGTTGAAATTTATACACTCTTTCTCTGAAAACAATTTCTCAGGAAAGCAGATTTCTCAAGTCCAGTAGGTGTTATCGCTATTTCCAGTATTGATGGGAGGGTCCTAAGCTTTTATTTGAAATATTGTGGAAATTTAACATCTTGATTATGTCATCATTTACTCTTCGAGTTTCACATGCTATCCATTCTAGTTGTTGCTGCTTTTGGTAGTCTTCAAGTGATATGGTTTCTATTATTTCGTTTCTTTATTTTTGAATCTGTAGCACCAGTCCACTATGTTCAAAGAAGAATGATCTTTTCCAAGACCCTCAGGTTTCACTCGCTGGAAGACTTTTTTCACCATTGATCTTTGGAAATGGTTTTATGTAGCTGAGAGTTTAGATATTTTTGCACAGGTTTGGCGACACGCATGGTACTGGTTAACTAGCAAGTCTAGAAGACTATTATTACAGTTATTATCGTTACCGATCATCGTTTGGAGACTTACACATGAGACATTGTGTCTAAGATAAACTAAATACTTATAAACCTAAGTATTTTTATTGAAACTGTTGTAGCAACCCACCTACAGTAGGATGAACTCGTCCTCCTTTCATAAATACTAACGTGTGTGAGTGTGGGAGGAGCGGAGACGCAGTCTCTGACTGCGTGCGACTTCTGTCGAATTCTCTGCTTTGGCAGAGAGGAACCCGGACGAAGTTATGCCGAAGGGCAGAGTTTCGTCCGGGGAGGTAGACAGATCCAGAACCCGTTTATACGGGTTCTAAGGGGCTTGGAGAACCCACGGTAAACTCGGCTTTGCGCCACATACAACTCTCGTGGGAGGCTGTTAAATATAGCGGAGACGCAGTGTTAACCTACCGTTCGAACGTACACTTCTATCTGTTTATTACTAACACTCTTGCTTTGTATATATCTGTTATTTCAATACACTTGTTCAACCTACCTTCGTCTTCCGTGTCTTTCTTTTCTGGTCCCTAAACAGGCCACAACAGAAACAAAACGAATAATTCCGTTATTATTTACTTTTTTCGTATTTTTCAATGAAACATGACCCAGTGTTCCTTGCATTTTGACCAGCTATTCTTGATTGGATTTAAATCAGGAGAGTTTCCGAGCCGGTCGATAGTACTTTGATTTGCTCACTGGTAAAGACTTGCCAGTGTGTTCATGCAGCGCTACAATTTTCGTACGCTTGGAGTAACGTACATCGTAGACAATGGCCGTAGGACAACTAATCAACAGTCGAGACAGTAGTGTTTTGGCGTGATAAAGATCTGATGCAATCAAAAATGATGCAATATTTTTCAAAGCCAAACAACCCCGAAAATAGATTCATTTTACTGCACACTACTACAGATTTCTAATCTGAAGAAAAAATAGAAATCGATTGCAGCCTGTCACAGTAGTGGGTCTAAAACTGACCGTATGGTGAAAGAAGGAAAAGTAAAGCAGTTGTTTCAGTTCATTTGCACAAGGCTGTATAAGTCTAAGTAAATAAATAGATGAGACAGCATCAGTTCATGTGCAAAAGACTTATAGCTAGGTGCACAATCACATTTATGCAAACAAGTAAAAGAAAGATATTCTTTACAAGACTATTATTAGTCAATAATCAATATTAGATATCCTGTTTGATAATTTCTTGACTAAGTCAGGTTATTATTTATTTTTTAAAGAAAGAAGATTTCATTTCTGAGTGGTGGGGATGACTTTTAGCTACATTTGGAGAGTGTGTGGGTGTGAGGTAATGGCGACTCTGACAGGAAAATAGGAAAAACGAGTTTTAATTACAGCCAGGTCCGTTAAATTAACTTACGCGCAAATATCTTTGGAAAATGTATAAAAACCTCTCCTTCCCTCAGCTATGGGTTAAATAGTAGGACTTGTATCTGGAAAACTCATTGCTATTCTTCAAAAATTTTAAATGTGATATACATTCGCAAAAACAAAGAATTATTCTTCCAACCCAAAATATGTTTCGGCTTAATAACCAACAAAATGTTGATAAACCGTAAAAAAACGCAAATATTACCTAAACTTGAACGTCGTGTTCAACCATAGACCCTATACCTCCAAAATATTCTTCTTCTTTGTGGCGTATCTCTTCAGGGCGTTGCTGATCGTGGCTCTCCACAATTTCCTGTTATTTTTAGTTCTTAAAATTTTTTATCTGTTTTCCATCTCTCCCAAAACCTGCCCCACCACCCATTCGCTCAAGTTCGCCAGGTAGGTTGTACGTTCCTTTTCTTTGGCCCTCTTACCTTCAATTTGCCCCGTAAGTATCAAATTTTCAAAGCCGTCTTTCTTCACTATGTGCCTCAGAAATTTCAACACTCTCTTGTTCTTTTTGCTGCCATTGTCGTTGTTCACTTGTTCGGTCCATGAAGTCGCATATATATGTTGGTTATCAAACGCTCCTCTGTAAAGTCATCTGGACAGTGACGCTAGCTCATAAGGCTACCAACTCATAAGGCCGCCAACTAATAAGGCCAACGCATTCTCTCGGTCATTGTTCAATCCGCATAATACACAATGCACTAAAGCTATATTCGTGATATCCGGTCTGATCAATAGTTGGCTTTTGAACAGTATCATGCGTCATTGCATACGCCCAGCAGCTTTTATTGTTAAAAAATATCTGCTTGGCATTTTCGCTATATACCACATTTTTGTTGCCTTTATCAACCTTAGTAAAATAAAAGATCCAATGAGAAATTGAATGGTTGCAAGAAACTCCCAATATGTAAGTCTTGAAAAATGTTATATATTTAAGCTAACTTCTTGGCATATCGTTTACCTGTTTTTGAGTCGATACCTACTTGTACGATATATGCATCTATTGTACTGATAGTCGAATATTATATGCACGTTGTCAAGAGAGATGGGCTGAGTTCCAGTTATTGAATACGGTATACTGTTAATCTAGGGCGTGCGGCAAAATGTATGCCTTCTTTTAAATAATAGTATTTTGAATTGTGCGGATGTGTAAGGTAACGAAGCGGTTATCGGCTCTGAAAGTGAGATTGGCATTTCAAATATAAATTCCAGCTGAGGAAAATCACAGGATAAACTGGGCTCTCTAGCCTTGGTTGGAAATTATTCTAGGAATTGGAAAATCGGAATCCCAAATCGTTTGAATGTAGGGCTAGCAACGTCATCCTATATGGAAACCATAGCAGCAACACTTTTCGTAGTGTGACTGTGGGTTTATACTTCGCTGTAAGTCTACAGGGATAACATAAATTTTTAATTTTTATCATAAAATAAACTAAACTTATTGTTACGCTAAAAACATTTGGATATTTTATAGTTTTCTCGTCGCTAAATATATTGACAAAAAACTGTTGCTGATATTTGAGCGTAGGAGGTACGGTGGAGTAATGGTTAGCGGCTTGGATTGAGGAATCTGAGATCCGAGTTCGAATTCCAGTCGAATCCATTACATTCACTTACGCGCTAATACCCTTGGGAAAGGTATGAATCCTCTTCTCCCTCCAGTTATGGGTAAATAACAACACAGACTGGGTTCTATAACCTTGGATGGCAACTGGTCTAGGAGAAGGACAACTCTGAATTCAAAACATGCGGAGGGTTGTTTGGGGACCTTGTGGCACGTAGTGCATCAGGTTTCTATAATTGGCCCTTCAAAAAGTGTGGTTGGTTGTGCACAAAGCCTTCACCACTATAATCAAATCATATGCGCAGGTGTCTAGCTGTTGGTTTCTAGGAATGATGGGAGAGTCCATTATTCTAATTGAGTGGATAGTGATCGTTGGTAATAATGGTGTCCGGATTTTACATCCATTTTGATAGCTGCCATTATTGCAGATTTGTACTACCTTATGTCTATCTCATCGACTGGTCGGGGGTCATACTGCCATTGTGTCCTTTTCGATCCTTTCAGAGAATCCCTTCTGCGCTGCTAATTAACACGAATGACGGATTCACATATCAATGATGTTTGTGCGAAAGTGAATTCAACAAACTCGAAAGGAACTCGAATTCACCCCGGCTATTTCTCATTCCGAGCTGCTCGACATTACACCAATTGGAGATGCTCCACCTTAGTGTGATACAAATATGCAAATCATGTTTTGAATTTTTAAATATTTTCCGAATGTTTGTTTGTAAAAAAAATAAATCTCAAGACATGTTAGCGATAAAATTGAATTTCTGAAATCGTCTGTCTTTTTTTTATACGTCATCGCAATGTTACAGCTGACTCACAAATCTCGTAGGCAAATCCCGTATTCAAATCTCGTGGGCAAATCCCGTATTCAAATCTCGTGGGCAGATCCCGTATTCAAATCTCGTGGGCAAATCCCGTATTCAAATCTCGTGGGCAAATCCCGTATTCAAATCTCGTAGGCAAATCCTGTATTCAAATATCATGGGGAAATCCCGTACAATCTCCTATTCTATGTGGGATTTGATTTTTGAAGAGAAAAACGTCGCAAGGTGGGAAGACCTGGAGAATATGGCGGTTGTCGGACCTGAGGAATGTTGTTCCTGGCCAAAAACAGCTGAAAAAAAAACATGGTCACTAATGAAACTCCTGTGATGTGGTGAGACGATCACACTCTACACACTTTCCTTCCAAGCACTGCTATGAACAACGTAAGCGAGTGAGAGCGTTATAACTTGTATCACAGAGTTCAAGGTCAATCTGTGCCAAGCGACTTCACTCTGTGTACTTTAGCTTCGTTACAATAGCAACAGTCCCGATACTATTTTTTATTAGACCTCAAACCTCTTCGGTCTCTATGTGCTTGGAATATTGGCTCAGTACACGCACACACACAGAGAGACACACACACACATATATATGTGTGTGTGTGCATGTGATTAAAAATAGTTTTAATTATACTATATATATGAGTATGCAATATCGACCATGAGAAGATCCGAACTCGTGTCTTATGGGTGGAAAGCGTACTTTCTAAACATTTTACAAGGGCTTTAACGATGGGGTCAGTTTTATATATATATATATATGTGTGTGTGTGTGTGTGTGTGTGTGTGTGATTAGTCTACGGAACACTGAATTCAGAGTGATGAACATAAAATCAATCAACTAAGTGACTAATTTATATTCTATTAATCTAATATATATATATGTGTGTGTGCGCGCGCGCGTGCGCGCGCGCGTGCGCGCGTGTGGCTGTGTGTGTGTGTTTCCTACCTGTTCATGTGTGTATGTGATAAATGCGTAGGCTTTAACACAATATCCAGCCTTTGAATGAAACAATTCAAGTATTCTCTTTGATATTACCTGATCTTCGAACTTTGTACAAAGAAACAGTGAGTCGCAAAAGACTAATTAAAAAATAAAGAAATGCACACCGATCCTGCAATTCGGATTACATTTGAAATTCTAACAATTTGAGGGAAGATTATAGTGGGTTATATCAGTTATAGTAAAGTGTATGAGTGTGGAAACAGATTACTTTGATTTGGCCTTGTTAGTTAGATAGCCCACCATAAGAGGGGTATAAAATAAGAAAATCAAATTGTAAAGTGAAACAACAAATTTATATACATATAAATCAATTAAGGTCTCTACAAATAAAATTAATGTATTTTGGTTGATACAAGGTCGTCAAAATGTAGTCCTTGCAAGAATGAGTTTATGTGTACGTAGGCAGGAACGTATCTGTGGATGTATGTATGTATGTATGTATGTATGAGCGTTATCGTAGGGTAGGAATGTCTTTGAAGTAATCGCTCAGTCGTAAAATGTTCCGTTAGTTTATCAAGTATAAAAGAGGTGAGAGAGAAGGGTAGAGATAATAATAACGATCGCTTGATGTTGTCAAGGGACTTGTTAATACACTCGTCTCCTTCTTTCTCTCTGGTGACAGGTGAACTTGCCCGTCTTTTATTTTGTTTGTGGGGCTTGAAAAGGTCATTTGGGAATTCACTCCTGGATATGAGTCGAGTTTTTCCATTGGACGATGAGCAAATTTCGCGTCAGCTCGCGAAAAGGTCCGTAAAAGAATTTGTTTCTGAGAATTGAAGATTATTTGAATTTTGTTTTTAAATGTTTCCTAGTTTTCTATTGGCCGAAAAACATTTCGCATCAAGGTGTGAAATTTCACGAGTTTTGTTTTGGATTCGCTTTTGCGTGTGTGTTAAGCAAAGTTTGTAAATTCGAGTCTTTTTAATTTCTAACACAATCATTGAGTCAGTGCTTAGCATTTGAATTTTAAATCTAGATCTTGTTTTGTTCACTACATATAACGGAGAGTAATTCTGTGCATTTTTTGTTTGTTTCAGTAGTAAAAATATGTGTTGTGTTTTTTCCATTTAATGGTTCTACTGGTTTTTGTTTTAATTATTTGTTTTTCATCATGAGTTCCATCGATATGAGATTGGGAATCGTTCAATTCCGGATTGGGAATCGTTCAATTCCGGATTGGGAATCGTTCAATTCCGGATTGGGAATCGTTCAATTCCGGATTCCTTTCGACACGATCTCTTGACTTTGTATTTTTAGAAATATATCCTGGTTTTAGTTTGGTTAATGGAAATATTATTATGCACATTTTCAGATATTTTGATCGTAAAATATTTGTCATGTCGTCTTATTACTTGGAATGGGCCTGTGTATGGCGCTTCTAAAGGTTTTCATAATCTGTCCGTTCTCAGCCAAATATATTCACAGTTTTGTAAAACTTTAGGAATATATGACTTAGGTGTAGAGTGGAAATGTCCACGGGAAAAATTTCCCATGTCAAATTACCCAGACACCAGAGAATGATTTTGGGAAGATAATATTTGGTTGAAACAATGCAACCGGTCTTCTTCCCGCTGACAGCTATTTTGAAACTATTATTCATATTTCATTCAGTCGGTTGGAGTCAAGAATACACCGATTGCATCCATGTGAAATGGGCCACATCCTTACTCTCCCTATATCTATCTATGTCTTTGTCCTGGGTATGACGATAAACTACATACAGCAGAAAGGTCTCTGATCCGGAGAGTGAAGGTTTTGTGGAGAATTGAACCACCACTTAATTGCTGTTGTTCCCAGGTCCACTCTGACACCGGATGGTAGCAGCTGTTAGGATCCCAGATACCGGGAAACAGTGAACCTCCAAACAAAAATAAACAGTACATTTTATAGTAAAATGACCAATAACACATTTTGATAGCAAAATAACCAATACAGTTTTACAGTAAAATTACCTGCAATACAGTTTTTATAAAAAATAAATTACCAACAGTATTTTTTATAGGAAAATAACAACAATGCATTTTGTTTGTAGTTGAAACCATAGAATACAAAATGCTTAGATTTTGGTATACATAGAGGCTACTAATCTACAAAAAATCAACTAACCAATATATACGTCTACCTTTCATAAACTCGTAAAACCAAACCTATGTCTAACCTATTGTTCGATTGCATTCAGCAGTAAATAACCTTCGAAAGCTTATCTCTTGAAACACACAAAATTTCATATTATGAAAATAAAAACTACCTACATAATTAAGTGTATCTATACTTATAATATTAACACGAATTTAAAACACTCACGTTTCAAATTTATAATTCTGTTTCTAGTTTATCGAAACAATGAGAAAATACGCGCATAAAATACTACACATAGAATACTACACATAAAACTCCTACACATAAATAATGTCTACACATACCACACATAAAATACTACACATAGAATACTACACATAAAACTCCTACACATAAATAATGTCTACACATACCACACATAAAACACTACACATAGAATACTACACATAAAACTCCTACACATAAATAATGTCTACACATACCACACATAAAATACTACACATAGAATACTACACATAAAACTTCTACACATAAATAATGTCTACACATACCACACATAAACACTACATATAGAATACTACACATAAAACTCCTACACATAAAACTCCTACACATAAATAATGTCTACACATACCACACATAAAATACTATACATAGAATACTACACATAAAACTTCTACACATGAATAATGTCTACACATACCACACATAAAACACTACACATAGAATACTACACATAAAACTCCTACACATAAATAATGTCTTCACATACCACACATAAAATACTACACATAGAATACTACACATAAAACTCCTACACATAAAACTCCTACACATAAATAATGTCTTCACATACCACACATAAAATACTACACATAGAATACTACACATAAAACTTCTACACATAAATAATGTCTACACATACCACACATAAAATACTACACATAGAATACTACACATAAAACTCCTACACATAAATAATATCTACACATACCCCACATAGAATACTACACATAAAACCCCTACACATAAAACTCCTACATATAAATAATGTCTACAAATATCACACATAAAATACTACACATAAAACTCCTACACATAAATAATGTCTACACATACCACACATAAAATACTATACATAGAATACTACACATAAAACCCCTACACATAAAACTCCTAGACATAAATAATGTCTACACATACCACACATAAAACACTACACATAGAATACTACACATAAAACTTCGACACATAAATAATGTCTACACATACCACACATAAAATACTACACATAGAATACTACACATAAAACTCCTACACATAAATAATATCTACACATACCCCACATAGAATACTACACATAAAACTCCTACACATAAAACTCCTACACATAAATAATGTCTACACATACCACACATAAAACACTACACATAGAATACTACACATAAAACTCCTACACATAAATAATGTCTACACATACCAAACATAAAATACTATACATAGAATACTACACATAAAACTCCTACACATAAAACTCCTACACATAAATAATGTCTACACATACCACACATAAAACACTACACATAGAATACTACACATAAAACTACTACACATAAATAATGTCTGCACATACCACACATAAAATACTACACATAGAATACTACACATAAAACTCTTAGACATAAAACTCCTACACATAAATAATGTCTTCACATACCACACATAAAATACTACACATAGAATACTACACATAAAACTCCTACACATAATGTCTACACATACCACACATAAAACACTACAATAGAATACTACATATAAAACTCCTACACATAAATAATGTCTTCACATACCACACATAAAATACTACACATAGAATACTACACATAAAACTTCTACGCCTAAAGTCGATGAATTCAAATTGGAAGCTGACATAAAAAATTACCTACAATTTGTTGTTAAATTGGGTAAGGAACGGTTTGTTAATTTTAACGCCTCGAGAACAAGACTTCTCTCTTTTAATTTTCTGAGAGAAGGAAGAACTCTTTTTACCTTCCATCAGCATGGCTAATGCTAACCTCCAGCAGACACGTTGCACCTTCTCATATTAACGTTTTCAGCTGGCATGAAGTGGAAAGAGTATATTGAATCAACTGCTAAGTCTACATATAAGAAAGTTTGGTTCACTATGTGATGCTAGACAATTTTCCCACCAGAATCTATCTTATATATTTATACGTCTACCCTTCGTACTTGCTTTTAATATTGCTGCCAGAACTGGTCTCGTGCTGCAGCTATATATTTAGAGATTCTTGATAAAATCCAAAGAAGAATCTGCAATGTTATTGGTCCTGATCTGCCACCATGGCTTCAGTCACTTTCCCACCGCCGTAATGTAGCTTCCCTGTGTCTTTTTCTATAAATAATTTCATGTTAAATGTTCACATGAACTTTCTTCTGTGCTATCTCTCCCAATCCCTCTTCTGCCAACCATTTACACAACCTCATTAGGTAGGTTATTCGTTGCTTTTCTCTGTCCCTGTCATATGAGTATCACATTTTCCAAGCCGTCTTTCCTCATTATGTGCGACACCTAAAAGATTTGTACTATAGTTTATTTTTATTCATCACAACAAATATTATTTAATACCATTTAATATTAAAACTAAAGAATACATTCATATATATCCATCGTTATATATAGATCGTCCATAGATTAGCCTTGACCAACAAAAAAATACAAACATTAATAATCTGATCCATATCAACTGCTAGGCCTTTTCCATGGATTTCTTTATCAAAATCGCTAAAGAACGGTTGGAACTGCTTGTTAACCTTAACATATTTGGGAAGAGTATTAGAGTAATCTAGAACTTGTATTGGCAGAAAACCGCTTGCATACAAATAACAAATGAATTCAGCAAATATAAAAAAAATAGAAAAGGGTAAAAAAAACAAGGATGTGCCTAATTTATTCAACCTACAAAGTGAGGCAATTCTGTGAGAATTAGAAGTTCTACCAGGATTCATTATTGGCGGCTATAATCTTAACAATATAAGATATGTAGATGACACCATGTCGAAAGAAGAAATGGAACTGCAGGAACTCTAACAGAAGGCAGTAAAGAATATTATTACAAAAGACTAAACATCAATTGCAAGAAGACAGACTGCATGGTTATTAGCAAAAGGAACAGTCCAACATGCAAATTACAAATTAGAGGTCCCAAAATCAAACACGTACAACAATTTAAATATCTGGGAAAAAGGACGGAAAGGGCACACAGAAATCCGAAGACACATTAGGATAGCGATAGTTGCCTTCCAAAATCTAAGCAAAGTATTAAGAAACAGGAAAATTGCGTTAGAATTAAAGAAAAGAGTACTGAACTTTTACGTAATATCAATCCTATTAAATGGCAGTGAATGCTGGACAATCTGCTCACAGATAAAGAAAAAAATTGAAGCAACAGAAATATGATGCTACAGAAGAATGTCGTGAATACAAATAACCAAACATGTGAACAACAACGAAGTTTTAGAATAAATGGCCATAAAGGACACTCATACTTAACATAAGAAAGAGACAGTTAAAATTTCTAGGACGTATAATGAGGAAAGAGGGCTTGGAAAATTTATCATATTTAAGGCAAGGGGAACAGAGAAAAACAACGCATAACCTACTTAGTGAGCTTCAGTAAATGGACGGCAGAAAAGGCTTTAGGAGAAGTAACATAAAGATAAAATTTATTAGAGCTACAAAGGACAGTAAATTTTGACGATTCCTGGTGGGAAACGTCCTGAAGGTACAAGACACAGAGAAAAAGATGAAGAATTAGCAAAGTGCATTCAAATAATTCATGAGAATTCGTGATACCATTTATATTAAGTCTAAGCAGCCTTTCCTCTTTATTGCTGAATCTCTGGTAGTAATTTTTCTCTGCCTCCTTTGTGTACATATTTTTGTCTGTATTTGATTCAAGCGAGGTTTGATAACCAGTCAGCCCTTTTTTATTAATTCATTTTTTTTTTCGATTTCTCCATTTTACGGTCAGTAATTTCTTTTTCTTGTCATTCTTCTTCCGCCCACTTGTTTTATATTTTTGGTACCCTCCCCATCTAAAAGATTATTTAATTTTATTTCAGCAACACCATTTGTCTTCCTAGCCAAATATTTGGCTATGTGCCAAAATTACTATTCCGAAGAAACCCGATCTTACACTGTTACATTTTTTCTTTTTTTTTTCTTTCCTATGTTCTGGTAGGCGTTAATCCGGGTTGGGTATGCAAATACATGGCAGGCGGTCCCCCGGGTGACAATGACTCAACAACACACAAAGTTTTAAATGTTTAAATATGATCAACCTATGGCAATATCAAATCTACGTAGCCACCAGATCAATCTTCTGGAGCATTTCTTTCCTAAAATGTATATTTTTTGTATATTTCTTTTAATTCAATTTACTTTAACCCCTCTTATTCGAATAGCATATCACGTGATCAGGTTTTTCGGTCAGGTGATATTGTTGTCTCAAACTTACCAAAAGATTAAGCTATGCCATATTGATTACATCCTTTTTTTTTTTCCAGCTTTTTTCCGAGCGTGTCCCAATTCTTATGCGAACTTATGTGCGAAAGTTAAATTAATTTTTCATGAGGATGACTTTCATCGAACCACCTTTTTACAAATATTTACCGACATGATCAGTAGGAAAACAAAGAATGGAAAATTGCGTGTTCATGCCTTCTGGGGATATTTACTCAAAAATAAACCATAGTTTTGAAATCACAATTTAAGGCTCTTTTGAACAAATAAATATTTCCAACTGGCATCTAAAAGGGGAGGTGAATCATTTTTACTCAGTAATATTAAAAGTGCGCTTCAAAATGTATACAAAATTTGACAAACAGCGGAGTTTTCATTTTTCTAATAAGAAACAATTTCTAAAATTCAATTGAATGATAAAAAGTTCATCATCTTCATCCAAACCGAGCACAAATATCTGGATTTGTTTTACGCTTTATAAACATTTATGAATAGGATTTGCATTTGATTTTGTAATTCTTGTTACGTCCATGATTAACGAATCAGGTTTCATTTAAAAGACCAACCTTACTACATTTTGAACTGTAAGTTAGTAACCTAAATTAACCCAGGTTATTTTAGAGGTAGCAAAATTATCTTTAACCATTTCACCCAAAGAAAGGTAATAAAAGTCACTAAGATGTAAGAGATTAAGAGTGAAAGGAAGAGAGAGAACAATAAAAGAACAGGATTCAAGAAGACAGAAAATGACGATTGACATTGCATTTAATTTTTTGAAGATTGTAGTTGACAGGAAATCAAGAATCCGAAAGACAGTTCCACAAGTGATAAGTACGGGAAAAGCGACTATTAGCATAGAACTTATGGTAATAGACATCTAAATTATTGTAGCGTTGGGCTTTGAAATATAACTCAGGTTTCGTTTCTAGATTTCCAGACATGTTTCCAGAGTGTTATAGCGTTTCTTCTGATTACCAGAATTTCGGATTTGGTATTCGAAGTTTTGGAAATTTATACCCATCTTATATTTTTTTCTCTTCAACGTCATTTTCATTGGAATGCGGAATGTCGGTGACGTCTGACATTAATTTCTTTTGACAAGGCCACATTGACGTTTTGTATTTTTCTAAGTCTGCATTAGTAAAAAAAAAAAAAAGAAAAAGTCTGCTTTAGAAACTATATATTGTATTGGTTTTTTTACTAACCTTGGGTTAGTCTGGCTCAAGTACAGAGCACCTAGTGAGGATCGACATCACTATGTTAATAATTGATCTGTTAGACTAGCTTTCGGAAAACTGCTCTTTTGTGAGGTGACCATACATACCTAGCAAGTATTCAAGAATATTTCGGAAAAAAAAAGAACGAGTAATATCATGTAGTAAAATCACGGGAGGACTTTCTTGCATATAAAAATGGATCTTTCTATCCAAAGGAGTCATTCAAAGGAGACAATTGCTCACCATAAATTAAAATCGAGAGATTTTGCATAAATTGTTGCAATTCGATATAGAGGATTATTTTTTTTTTCTTCTTTTCTTTGATTTCTGACGTGTACACATTTCTTTCCGGGTCCCGCCCAGAGACCTAAGGTTAGAAATGACATCATGACACTTTCCACTGACAAAAGAAAAAAAAATTACATAGATAAAGCTCTTCGTAAAGTGTGGGCTGTACTTGTCAGAACAATTTTTTGTGTCTCTTTGAGGCATGGACTTCCAGGAATCCCTTCAATTAGTCTACTGCAATCTTTTCCAACCAGTCCTAGGGCTCCAACTACAGCAGGGATTGTTGATGTTCCCATATGCCACATTTTCGAGATTTCTATTTCAAGGTCCTTGTATTTTGACAGCTTTTTGAATATCTTCAAAGATACATTGCAGTCAGCGGGGACTGACATATCAATAAGGAGGCACCGTTTTTGTTTGTGGTCTTTAATAACAATATCTGGTCGGTTGGCCTTGATTGTTCTGTCAGTGTGAATTGTGTAGTCCCATAGAATTGTAACAGGTCCTATCTCCGTAACCGGGTCTGGGTGGTGTTGGTACCAGTTTCCTTCCCGTAGAAGTTGCAGATTTTCCAGTGCAGATATTGGCCCACTCTGTCATGTCGGCTTTTATATTCAGTGGGTGCCAACATCGTGCAACCTGATACAAGATGATCAATCGTTTCTTCTTCTTCTTCTTCTTCTTCTTCTTCTTCTTCTTATTATTATTATTATTATTATTATCTTTGATTTCTGGCGTTTACACATTTCTTCCTGGGTCCCGACCAGGGACCTAAGGTTAGAAATGGCATCATGACACTTTCCACTGGCAAAAAAAAAATACTTAGATAAAGCCCTTCGTAAAGTGTGGGGTGTACTTGTTCGAACAATTTTTTGTATCTCTTTGAGGCATGGACTTCCAAGAATCCCTTCGATTAGTCTACTGGAATCTTTTCCAACCAACCCTAGGGCTCCAACAACAACTGGGATTGTTGATGTTCCCATATGCCACATTTTCGAGATTTCTATTTCAAGGTCCTTGTATTTTAACAGCTTTTTGAATATCTTCAAAGATACATTGCAGTCAGCGGGGACTGACATATCAATAAGGAGGCACCGTTTTTGTTTGTGGTCTTTAATAACAATATCTGGTCGGTTGGCCTTGATTGTTCTGTCAGTGTGAATTGTGTAGTCCCATAGAATTGTAACAGGTCCTATCTCCGTAACCGGGTCTGGGTGGTGTTGGTACCAGTTTCTTTCAGTTTCCTTCCCGTAGAAGTTGCAGATTTTCCAGTGCAGATATTGGCCCACTCTGTCATGTCGGCTTTTATATTCAGTGGGTGCCAACATCGTGCAACCTGATACAAGATGATCAATCGTTTCTTCTTCTTCTTCTTCTTCTTCTTCTTCTTCTTATTATTATTATTATTATTATTATTATTATTATTATTATTATCTTTGATTTCTGGCGTTTACACATTTCTTCCTGAGTCCCGACCAGGGACCTAAGGTTAGAAATGGCATCATGACACTTTCCACTGGCAAAAAAAAAAAATACTTAGATAAAGCCCTTCGTAAAGTGTGGGGTGTACTTGTTCGAACAATTTTTTGTATCTCTTTGAGGCATGGACTTCCAAGAATCCCTTCGATTAGTCTACTGGAATCTTTTCCAACCAACCCTAGGGCTCCAACAACAACTGGGATTGTTGATGTTCCCATATGCCACATTTTCGAGATTTCTATTTCAAGGTCCTTGTATTTTAACAGCTTTTTGAATATCTTCAAAGATACATTGCAGTCAGCAGGGACTGACATATCAATAAGGAGGCACTTTTATTATTATTATTATTATTATTATTATTATTATTATTATTATTATTATTATACTTTTATTATTATTATTATTATTATTATTACTGTTGTTATTATTATTACTATTACTATTATTATTAATATTATTATTATTAATATTATTATTATTAATATTATTATTATTAAAATTATTATTATTATTACTATTATTATTAATATTATTACTATTATTGTTATTACTATTATTATCTGTCTATATTTCTGAGAAGAGGTATTATGTACACTATTTACATTATTCAGACTACTGTCCTCATCTTTGTCGCCATATTTTATTACAACGTTCCGGCCGTTGTACGCTCCGGCCTTCTACAGGTGGTTGGAATGTCGAACAGAACCCTTTTTTTCGCTCACTGGAGTAGACTGTTCTAGTTCCACATGTCATGTCTAATGGATATCAGTTATCAGTTGTCTCCTGTACCTTCCGTCTAGATTACGTGATTAAAAATGTCCGGGATCGATTCTCGGAATAAATCCATTTTTCAGCATAAATGAATGTCTTTCAAAAATGTCTTTTGTCTTACGTAGAATAAGAGAAAATTAAGTTGATTAAAGTTCGTTTTCCTAATTGAATGTAAAAAAAAAAAAAAAAAAAAAAAAACTTTTTCTGGGTGATGAATTTTTCTCAAGACTTATAAACGACGTACGGCAGTTAACTGGTTGCATAAAGAGCTAAATTAACTTCAATAACAATTCTAAGATTTCTCTAGCATTGTGCAAGAAATAGAAACTTAAACATTTCCAACAATTTTTTTAGGACATAGTTATTTTTAATTGCTCAAATGTAATATTCTTAGATTTTTTTTTAAATATTATACAACTTCAAGACATAAGTGATCATGACTCTCTACATTTTTATTTTCGTTATTATCTGTGAATTATCACAGATTTTGAGGAAAAATAATGGATTTGTTTCCCGTTACCTTCTTCACAGTTTAAAACTCAGAGTTTCAAGGCTAAAGATCCCCGTCTATCCTGATATTTAACCCAAAGGTGGGGGGTCAGACGGTTTATTGCTCTATCCAAGGACAAGTGAAAGCAAGTAAATGAAATAGAATAGTGTGAAATATTTTAACCATCTCACCAATATCCGTAATACAACCTTTTCAGGTGGTTACCCATTTGATATTGATCTGGAATAACCTTGTTTAACCAACTCACCGTAACTGAATCTGGATTGGGTACGAGAGTTTTATTTGGAAACAATATTTTTAGTTTCGATAGAGTTTAAAAGCGTCTCTACATCCTCGTGGGTGATGAATTATTTTCCATGCTATATTCCCTTTCCCACGGACGACACGTCGCAAGTCTCTCGCTGTTATTTTTTTTAAACATATCAGCCCAAGCAAGGCGGGAATGTCACTAGCTCGCAAGGGGTTACAGAGAATGAAAGCAAGTGTAAAGTTGGGCGTTTGAGAAAAGGATAAAAAGAAGGACGGAGATCAAGGGATCGGAATATGTCGATTATCATTGCATTTAAATTTTTGAAGATTATAGTTATCAGGGAAGCAAGTAAGGGGAAGGGAGTTACACTGTCAGGAAGTGCAGGAAAAGCTGTTGGAGTAGAAGAGGAGCTTACATTTAACTTGAGACAGTGAAAGGGTGGGAGTGAGATGCCAACCTAGTAGCACGCTTAAATTCGTGCAGTTGGAGCACCACTGAAAATAGCTCGTCAGAGCAGTTGTCATGAAAATATATGTAGAAAAGACAGAGGGAAGCCCAATCACGTCTGTGAAAAAGTGATTGGAGTTGAGATGCCAGGTCATGACATATCACGCTGCGTATCCGTCTTTGGATTTTGTCGAGAAATTTTAGATGAACAGCGGGGGCAGCAGACTATATATGGCAACATTATTCAATGCAAGGATGAATGGTAGATCTGAAGGATGAGAAAAACCTTCTGGCGCAACACAGAGAACCAACTTTCCTTGCAGTAGATGCCCCAGTTAACCAAAGTTTGGAGGATTTTTCGAGACCAACGTCCAGGTTAACTTTGTTAGCAATGCCGGATTTACTATTGAGATAGGATTTAATGGTTGTGTCGTGGTCGTAAATGCCTACTTGAGAACTGATGACATCAGGAAGCTCGTTGATAAATATCGGAAACAGTGTAGAACCCGGGATAGAGCCTTGAGGAACACCAGCGTTCGTATGAAAGGAATTGGAGGGGAACCCGTTTAGGATGACCTTAATTTCACGGTTTCACAGGAATGATTGGATTAAATCAAATAATCGTCCTGTAATACCGTATCCCTGAAGAAGGCCGACATGCCAAACCCTATCAAACGTCTTAGAGATATCTAGAGCCACAGCTGGAACTTCACTGTTATTATCAAGAGCTTGGTATCCAAATTCAGTTATGAGTTACGTCAGCGGTAGACTGGGTAAAGTAGATACTATATTGTTTGTCAGAGAGTAGATCATGGGAGGGTAAGGTGCTTAACCACTTCGGCATGGATTAAAAACCCGAAGACTTTGTTGAAGAGTGATAGGAATCTGATAGGATGATAGTTAGGTCAGAAGGGTTTCCAGAGTTCTTAAAAACAGAGACAACAGATTACGACTTCCAACTGTCTGGAAAGCAAGAGACAGCGAAGCAATACTAATATAGATTGGAGTGAAATGGAGTCAACTCAGGGATACTTTAGGACTACGGCTGGTATCCCGTCAACACAACTTGCTTTATGAGAGTCTAATTTAGAGATGATGTCCAATACCATCGACGGGGTTATGCTCATCTCACTCAATACAGACTCAGTTCTAGGGGAAAAATAAGATGTGGGTAATCAACTTTTGAGTTGGATGAGTATTTCCGAGTAAAGCATCCAACCTTATCAGCTGTGGAAGTTAGGACTTCGATTTGATTGAATAGAGGAGGGATTGTGGATTTACTGTTGTTCAGCACACTCTTTCAGAGTCGCCAAGAATCTTTAGAAGTAAAGTGAATTGAAAAAGCAATAACATTTTTGCTCTTGTATATAAATACTTGTCACAAAATAAAACCCTTACATTTGCTTTGATAAAGTCCGCCAGAGTACGAAACACATCGTCGAAGGTAAGTTTTCGTTTTGTCTTTATTAATATTGCCCTTTTACAGATATACTCTATCTGAAATTTTATACACACGCATCCACACACACACACATATATATATATATATATATATATATATATATATGTGTGTGTGTGTGTGTGTGCGTGTGTGTATAAGCCAGTTAGCTATATGATAGTTCATATACTAACCTACACGTGGTCAGTCTGATTGATATTTATATCAACGGAAGGCTTATTACTCTGTCAGCTTGTCATTTTTTCAAAAATGGCGGGAAAACATAGCGTGTGTCAGATCGATGTAGTCGCTGAGAAAGTCAATTATGCCTTAAATAGAAATCGTTCACTGAGCGCCGAAGTAAACTCTAAGATCTGTTGCATTGTGTAGAACTGACCTTTTTCGACAAAAGGTGAGACTTGTCCCAGCAGTGGGCATAATCAAAATGCAGAATTGATGTTCAATGATTATTATTATTCGACAATGATATCCGTGTGAAACCGAAAACAACAATCTCGCAATATAACTTCTTTTCAGACTTGTTTCTACTTGCCATAGATAACGACGACAGTCTTGGAGAATTAATCGCAAGAGGGATAGATAAGTCAAGACCTTGAGTGACAGCATCACTTTTAAGAAATTTGCTGCCATTTGGCCTTCGTAACGAACTATCCAGAATTCATTTTAGAATAGTTAAAATATCACTCAATCTATTACTAGTACCTTTCGAATATTACTTATTTGATAAAAGAATTGTATGCATTGAAGAAATATTTTCAAGACAACTTCTCTGACGAGCTATTTTCACTGGTGCCCCAGCTACGTTCTACTAGGTTGGCATCTCACTCCCACCCTTTTACTGTCGAAAGCGTTAAATGTAACCACCTCATCTACTCCAACAGCTTCTTCTCCTGCACTTCTCAACAGTAAAACTCCCTTCCCTTTACTTGTTTCCCTGAGAACTATAATCTTCAAAAATTTAAATGTAATGATAATCGACATCTTCTAATACCTTGATTTTGATCACCGCCCTTCTCTTTATCCTTTCCTCAAACATCCTTCTTTTCTCTTACTTTCACTCTCTGTAACTCCTTGCGTGCTTGTGGCACTCCCGCCTTGTTTGGAGTGATATGCTTAAAAAAATATCCGATGTCTTTTATCCCTCTCGACCACGAACTGCGTAGATGATCAAGTGCTGTTCAATAATGACTTTAAATACAGATTTTTCCTAGACACTCAAAATATACAAAACTGCTGTTTCGTATCCTAACATAAACAAAACAATTTCCAAAGAAGTGGTGAATTTTTATTTATTAATCCTATTAAATTCTTTTTTTTTTTTTTTTTTTTGGAGGCGTTAAAGTTTACAAACTATTCCTTGCTTCAGTTACCTACCGATGGGGGGTAATTTTTGAGAGCAGCTGCCAATTTTACTTCTCATCATTATTATTCGACCGTAATTGGAACCATCGATCAATGCAAACGATCCTTTCTTTTAGCTGTATAATTAATATGTGCTACAGTTTTGAATTCAGAGTTACTTACTCTTCTAAAACGGTTGCCACCGAAGGCTAAGTCTATTCTACTATTTATCCATAACTGGGAAAAGGAGAAGAGGATTCATACCTTTCCCAAGCGCATAAGTGAATGCCATAGATCCGACTCGAATTCGAACTCGGCACTCCGATTCCTCAGTTCAAACCGTTATCCATTATTCCACTGCTAAGACAGGATTAAATAGTTGTGTCAGTATAAATACCTAGTTAGGAACTGATGATACCGAGAAAGTCGTTCATGAACATAAAAAACAACGTAAGCCGATGAATAGAGCCCTGGTGTCGGGGATGACGGCATTAATGTAAACGTATCTAGAACCGTTTCTGATCAACACAAATTTCATTACACGATCTTTTAAGAACTATTGGATTAAGCAAAGCAGAGATATATTACAGTAATATATAATATATCTGGCTATTCTAATGTTGTATTATATTCGATTACACGAAACATCCGGTTTACAAAGACTCTTGATTAATTGATGTAAAACTGATCTTAACTCTGGGTTTAATGTATGATTTACTGACCAAAATAGGCCGATTCTACTGTAGTATTTTACTTTTCGTTACAATTTTTCACCTTGAAAATATGACATATTTGAAGCAAACAAAATATGTTTCTATAAGTTTAAATTGAAGCAATATAGCTTAAGTAGGAAGGTATATAATTTTGGCTTCCGAAGAAGAGCATATTTCTAGCGAGTAAACAGTACAACCGAGGTTTCAGAATGTTCGTTTCGAAGACTAGAATACGAGGGTTGTTCAAAACGTTCTAGGCCTCACCCAAACTGTTTGCTTGGATCTTTTGTTCCAAGTGGTGAACGCAGATTTCATTTCGGGTTATTATTTTGCGGGGTACATTCTCAGGGTCAACCTGGAAGCAAGTCAGAAGTGTCCTTGAAATGTCAACCTTTTTCAGCTTCTGCTCTGGTGTCAGCATTCTCCCGGACAGCGTGCTCAACTCCTAAGATCTCAGTTAAAACAGTAGGAATCGAACCAGAACTAATGCCTATGGACTCTGACATTCAAAATCATACGGTATTAACTTGTTCATCAGTGGTTGAGGTTTTTGGACGTACCTGACCGAGGGTCACCTTCTATGCTGTCCTTGCCCCGCTTGAATTTCGCAACCCATTTTTTCTCAGCATGTGTTTGTACCCTGATCTCATGGATTAATAGTTTTTTCCAATATTCCAGGTAGTCTATCATGATTACGCCTTCAGACCCCAGCCCCCAAAAAACAAAAGCCACCACCCTACTAACAGACGCTGCCTGCTTGAACTTCGGAGTTGGAGAATCAGTGTGTTTCCACTCTTTGCTTTGAATCCTTGATTCAGGTTCGAAGTGATGGACCCAAGTTTCATCTTGAGTTACTAACCTACGATAGAAATTTTCAGGGTCAGCCTTGAAGCGAAACAGAAGTCCTGGAAATGTCAACCCTTTTTAGCTTCTGTTCTGGTGTCAGCATTCTAGGACTAATCTTGCAGACAGCTTTCTCAACCCCCAGATCTCAGTTAAAACAGTATGTACCGAACCAGAACTAATGCCTAAGGACTTAGCTATCTGCTTGACAGTAAGACGTATGTTATCCAAAACCATACGGTGAATGGTATCAACTTGTTCATCAGTGGTTGGGGTTTTTGGACAACCTGACCAAGGGTCATCTTCTGTGCTATCCCTGCCCCGCTTGAATTCCGCAGCCCACTTTTTCACAGTTGCATAGGAAGGGGTGTTCTCAGCATGTGTCTGTACCATGTCCTCTTGGGTGTCATACTTTTCTTCTGCAGATACTTTATGACTGCTCAGGCCTCTGTTTTGTCCATTTTTTAGATTTATCGCACACCTCTCACCTTTGTATGGACCTCACCTGCATAGAAATTAGGACACAAATCTGAATTAGTTTTTCTAGTTATATAAGCGGTGGTAGTGTGTTGCTACAACAAAAATGTTCAGTTATGGCTCTTCTTTCTTAGAGGCTTAGAATTTTTTGAACGATCTTCGTATTCAACAGACCTATAGGCGTTGTCAACGACGATTGATTTAAAAGAAAAAAATAGTTAATATCAAAAATAACTTAGAATTTGTCAATCCTTGAAGATTTTGATATATTTGTTTCTCGACATTTGACTCAGGTAGAGATAGTGAAAAACAAATCGAAAAAAAATACTCCACATGAGAAGAAAATTAGAAACCTCGTTGATTTGAGTTGTGATCGCAACAATGACGATTTATCCCTCAAACTTGTTATTATATGTAATGAAAGAAAATATTTTACGATATCACAAATGGATATTCTCAGATGGAGTGTATCTGTAGAAGGGGAAAATTAATAAAAAGAGAGAAGAAAAACTATGTTTGGTTTTAGTATAGTTTTCCTCTTGTCTCTTCATATATATATATATATATATATATATATATATATATATATATATATATATATATATATATATATTATAAAATGATAGGCAGTACGAAGCCCAAGAACCACTGTACAAGACCCAAGAGGTAGAGCGTTGCCGTGTAAAAGCTACGGTTTATGGGGATATGTCGGGAAGACTGGTTGAGCAGCCTTAGGTAGCCAAGCCTGGGAGAAGGAAAACGCTGAATTCACAAGGACGAATTATTTCTGAAACTTGTTATTATATTTAATGAAAGAAAATATTTGACGATATCACAAATGGATATTTTGATTGAAAAAAATTTTTTTTTAAATGACAACATTGCTTAGCTATCGACGTTTTACTTACAGAATCTATATTGTAATCCTTTGCAAATACTATGACTTTTTAAAAATTATTTCACACTATGTAAGGCAATAATGCTAATAATACGCAAGGGGGTTGCTGGGAGTGCTAGTGAATAAGAAGATTTTAGTGAGGAGAAAGGTCAATAAAAGAACAGGCTTCATATGAAAACAAAAGATGGCGACTGTAAAGTAGCAGGGAATCAAAAAAATCGAAGGCGATAAGTGCAAGAAAAGAATAAAACATACGATTGCATCTAGCAATTCCAACAGTAAAACGGCGAGAGCTAGTTGATATCTAGTAAGACGCTTAAATTTGATACAGAAAGTAAGCTCACCAAAACAATTGACGTGGAAGTATTTATAGAAAAGACAGAAAGAAACCATTTCGGTGAGAAAGTAGCTGGAGTCAAGATGCAAGATCAGGATAGATTACATTTCTTTGAATTTTGTCAAGATTCTTGAGATATATAGTAGGAACACCAAACCATATATGACAATAATATTTAATGTGCGAACGAACGGTAGATTTATAAATGGCGCAAGATGGACTCTGGTGAGAAAAATGTCTAGTAAGACAAGTTGAACTAGTATTTTTAGCAGCAGTCCTAGCAATTGATTCAATATAATCACTCCACTTTATGTCAGTGGAAAAACATGAAACCAAAAAGGCACAAAGAGTTGCTCTCATAGAATTGAACATCATCCATGCAGATAGCAAACAAAAAAGGTTCTCTATGGTGAGGAAATAAAAATATTTTTGTTTTGGTGGCGTTAGAATTGACAAGCCATTCCTTGCTCCGGTTAACCCCTGATTGGAGATGATTTTTCTTGTGGCTTTTGTCATTATTATTATTATTATTATTATTATTATTATTATTATTATTATTATTATTACACTATGATTGACGAAGATAATGCAGAAACGTTTCTTCCCTACTTACTCTTCTTATTTTTCATTAAAAAAAACAAGTAAACTATTCTGTAATTAGCAGTTAATAGACCTGGATTTATCTTTCTTGGCCAGACATGTTTGTCAATTGATATTTTATTTAAAAGTTACCCTGAAGCAGGTAGACCAAATGAAGTAGAAATTGTTTTATTCTCCTGGTTAGAGAATTTTAATGGTATTGTACTAACAAAAAAATGCTACGTCGTTCCTTTTTTTGCTAACAAACACACAAACATACAGAAATCGTGTAAATGCAATATAGATATAGCGTTTTGATTTTGTGTATCAAAGCTTGAGATTTTATATGATAATAAGTAATATTTTATCTGTTTCAGCCTAAACCAAGATTCATCGGATACCCAAGGGAAACTCAACTCTCCAAGTAGGAGTCAGTTTATGGGAATCAGATGTAATCAGTTTCATTATTAACTTTGAGAAAACTCTCTATTCTCGACTTTGATTGATACTAGAGGATAAATATTTAAATTCAAGTTTCTAGATTTAAACCACACATCCATTGGCTTTTTTTTAATTATCATATCCAAGGTAACTCAGAAGACTCACTTGAAAGATTGGCGCACTATAATCTTTCTATCAACCTTTGATCTTGTGCCAGACTAAGATAAATATGTATTCATGCGTATTTTCAGTTAAGTCAACAAATTAATCGATATGAATCAAGGTGAAGGATCGGTTTTAAATGTCAAGTTTCATATCCAACCTGATCATTTATCCCTAGAGAAATTAGTGTTATTTTCTCATGCGATAAATTTGGCCTTGTGTCAGACGTGGTTGACGCCAGTAAATCCCATTAGAATTAATGTTGTTCAGAATATAAATGTGTCGACCTTCGGGCTAAATATTACATATATAATCGATTATATTGTGAAGCTATGAAGAATCGTATATTTTCATAAGAAAATAAATCATTGAGGTCATGGAGTCTTTTATGTCAGGGAAACGACATGACGAACAAAGCATTTCACGCATTTGATGTTATGGTTAACTACTTGACAATATTACAGATTGTTTGTTTTTTTTTTGTTTTTTTTCAGACCAGTTATTTTGTATTTGCTGTCTTTGTATGAACGTTTCAAGCGCCGTTCCTTCCGATTTTCTCCAGCTTCTCGTCTGAGAATTTCAAACGAAAATCATTTGGCATTGTAATAAAACCGAGCCAAGCGTCTGGCTTAGAACGATGTCTAACACGCATGTCTAGCAGACTAATAGATTGTGTTGTGAATTTATTCACCACAAGTGAATCACTATACAGATTTTACACGTTACTTTTTTGTATTTTGTTTTAATATTTATATCATTTTCTTATATATATATATATATATATATATAAATATATATATATATATATATATATATATATATATATATATATATATAACTTGCATTATTTACATTATTCGAACTGTTATCTAATATTCAAATTCAAATTGTCACCTTCAAGGCGCAATTTTCGTATATATAGGCAAATACTAAGACGAAATATGTGTCTTCCATCTGATAGCTCGAATATAAGAATATTATTATTCAAGGAATTGATAGTAAGTTAATGTCTCATTAAGTCTTGTTAGCGAATTGATTTCAGCATTAATCACATTAACATTGCTAATTAATTCTTTATATAAATTGTTTCTTTATTATATAAAATATCAGCTGCACACACTAATATATATATATATATATATATATATATATATATATATACATACGTGTGGGGGGTATATGTATGTTGATATGTATGTGTATATATATATATATATATATATTTATATATATATTTATATATGTGTGTGTGGAGTGTATATGTAAATGTTCTCAGATGGAGGGTATCTGTAGAAGATACAAAATGAATAAAAAGAGACAAGAGGAAAAATTATATTTAGTGTTGTTCCTCCTGTCTCTTTATATATATATATATATATATATATATATATATATATATTATAAAATGATAGTCACTTTGTACGAGGCCTAAGTGCCACTGTACAAGACCTAATAGGTAGAGCGTTACAGTGTAAAAGATACGGTATATAGAACAGGTTACGATCAGGGAAGTATCCACGTGGAAGACGGTTTCACAAAGAAGCGGTTCATCGGAAGCTGCTCGATTGGAATTTACATCTCACCAATGGAATACGAAAGGAATGAGGTTGGTTTGCAACAATGTCCCTGATATGGCGGGTCTTAGCCGCGAAGTTTAGAACTGGTGAAACTCAGGAATGTAGTGCGTCTGAAAAATTTCAATGAAAATAGCGATAGAGCAAGGAGAGGTTTGTGAGTTTCGTCTGTGATAAAGGGAAAAATAATTCGTCACACACAAGGACGTGGGAACGTTTTCGAACTATATATATATATATATATATATATATATATATACACAGTATAACCCGGATATAAGAGACCCGGATATAAGAGAAACCCGGATATAAGAGATATTTTCTCTGGTCCCAAATTAGAGCCATACTTACCTAAACAAAATGAACCAAACCCGGATATAAGAGACTCCTTCTCCGGTCCCGACAACTCTCTTATATCCGGGTTACACTGTATATATATATATATATATATATATATATATATATATATATTATTTTTCATTTTTATTTTATTTTTATTTTATTTGTACCACTTTTATTTTATTAATACCATTTTTTATATCGCCCTATTTTACTCATGTTTATTAAGGCCGTGCGGATGATGTAACGAACATCAGTGTAGAAAAAGTAATCGGTATTCCGAGTTAGAATTTCGGATTAGTTTGTTGCATTCACTTTCGCAACAAATGCTCTTAGGAAAAGTATGAATCCATCTCTTCTCTCCACTGTCAGCTTTGGTTTAAATAACACGGTAGAATAGACTGTGTAACCTTAGGTAGCCAGAAGAAAGAAAACGTTGAATTCAAAACCAAAGAGACTGCAACAGGTTAACATTTCACTATATTTGTCAAAGAATGCATGTCAATTCCCAGATTATAAAGAAAAGGAACTGGCAGAGGATTATGATCACCTTGTCTCCTGAAGGAACTTGACATTTAAAGAAAAATTTCATTAGATTTACCTTCGCAGTAAGGTAGTGAATTTTGTTCGAAATGGACACTCCACATGTATAAATGTAGTAATTAGATGCATAGACATTAAAACATAAATTATCTAGATCAATTACAACTTAAAAATTAATTTATGCGTGTTCGTACGCCCATATATATATATATATATATATATATATATATATATATATATATATATATATATATATACATGAAGAAAAATATACGGAAGAAACAAACAAAAATCCTTATATGCAATTATTATTAAATTAACATTATCAATTCAACATGACAATTGTCATGTTGAATTGATAATGTTAATTATATTTTATGAATATGTCCTGAAGATGGTTTATTAGACCGAAACGTCTGAAGTTGACATTATATTAACATTAAAACAGCATAATTGCATATAAGGATTTTTGTTTGTTTTTTCTGTATATTTTTCTTCATACTGTCGGATCTATATCCATATATTTGCTTACATATATATATATATATATATATATATGCAGAATGTATTAAAAATACTTTCACAAAGTTTGGAGGCGGTTTCTTCACACAAAAACAAGTTTACTGTAGATGGTACTTGCCTTGCCAGTAGACAAGGTTATATTTGTCATTCTTGTACATTTGTAGCTAGTCTGTCTTCAACGTTTCACGTGTGAGTTAAGCGAGTTCCATTTAACAATGGCAGGATATTCATATCGTGAGCAGGCAGATATGGTTTCTATATACGGCTGCGCGAATGGTGATGGACGCAAAGTTGCACAGACCGAAGGCAGCCGAGTCATCCAATCTTTGCTGCTGTTTATTGTCATGTTGCTGAGACAGTATCCTTGGCACCACACACTATGAATCGAGGATTTTACTTTGGATTGTACATTTAATAGCGTCTACCGTAAACCTTTAACTTAATAACTCAAAAACGAAGGCTTTGCGGACATATATTTATATGGACTTTTGACCTTGCTTTGGTGTGAGGAATCCGCCACCAAAGTTTGTAAGTGTATTTTTGATGCACCCTGCATATTGAGAGACCGTCATTTTACCCAATCACTGAATTATTATCAATTATTATTTACAAAATGTGGTGGTCGGGCAAAAATAAAAGTGCATTTAATGAGGACTGAACTCAAAACACGCTAATGAATGACCTGAGAGACGAGCACACTAACAACCTCATTTCTAAATTTTGATTTCTGACAGAATTTTTGGTTTGAGTAGTTATTCTTATTTACTGTCGGACATCCTTATCACGACATTTCGGCCTTTTTGTTCCCCGGCCTTCATCAGATAGGAATAAGGTAATTTCGGACTGAAATCTTTAATCTGCGAGGGAAGATTGTTCTTGTTCTGCTTGTCATATATAGCGTCTTCATTTTTGAATAATCAGGCCAATGTAAGGATGGAACTCATAAGGTTCGTGGATGTTCTATGATTCTAGTTTCATAATATGGATGTCAGTTAAAGCCAAGACTAATAGGGTGTCAAAAAAGGCACTACACTACAAATAGTCATCAAGTCTAATTTGCATCCCAAAATTCTATAGCAACGACTGAATACTCGCCCAGTAAAGACAGACATGAACGAAAGGTGTCAGTGGACCGTTATCCAGCGACTATTCGCAACAGACAAAAAGTACTAATAGGGACCTGGAACGTAAGAACGCTATACCAATATGGCCAGCTTGAAAATATAAGCAAAAGATGAATAGATTAAATGTAAGCATTCTAGTCGTATGTGAAACTAGCTGAGCAAGTAATGGCGATTTCGTAAGGGACAGACATGATTATACATGTAGACGGATAGAAAGAGGTGTAGGGTTAATATCAGATAATGACACGAGAAAATGTATTCTGGGATACTGCCAATTCTGAAACAGAATCTTGTTAGTTAAACAGAAAGGGAAGCAATTAAACAGAATAATTATCGTTGTATGTGCACCGACAGCACAGAGCACGGAGGAGACGAAATATTCGGCAAGTTCGGACTAGAATCCCAAAATGAGGGCGCAAAATATGTGTCCAGTGGTGCACACCCAACAATCAAGTAATCACCAACACCTGGTTCCAGGAGCAACCAAGGCGCATGTGGACATGCAGAAGGCCATCTTCCAGTCTTGTGCTATATCAGGGGAAAAAATAAAAGTTAATTCAAGGCTTAAATTGCAATATGACAGACTCATGAAAGACCCAAGTTACAAGCAGATATACAAAAATAGTTATATATGAATATAACCTGAACGAGACAACAAAATCAAAGAAGGGTATGTTGAGAGAACCAGAAGTGACGGCCAACCCAGGGAAAATGAGGCAAGAATGAAGAAAACTAAGTAACGAAATAAACGGTTCAATTTGAAATTCCAATCACCTGATGAAGGCCGGAGTGCACAATGGCCGAAACGTTGTGAATATGACAATGAAGATGAGGATAACAGTCCGAATAATGAGGATAACAGTCGGAATAATGTAAAGAATTCAAGTTATATATATATATATATATATATATATATATAAACTTGCATTATTTACATTATTCGAGCTGTTATCTTCATTATTATTGTTATATATATATATATATATATATATATATATATATATATATATATAGGTAACTAAACTCGTTTCGAAAAACCATAGAATTTTTCCTGACGAACCGCTTAGGTGAAACCTGGGTAGGTTTGTCTGGCTCACTAGGTTTATCTATCTATCTATCTATCTATATATATATATATATATATATATATATATATATATATATATATATGGGTGTGTGTATGTGATAGGAAACCTTTATAAATCTTACATGTTTCACTTTTATTAAAACTTCATCATAGAATGAGATATGGTGAAGGAAAGAAAAAAAATTCTGCTATTTTTATTTTTGTTTTGTTTGATTTTCATTGGTTAATCAGGTTTCATGCGCTTTTCACTTGTTAATTTATGTTATGGCATTCTGAACTGAAAGAGAAATGATCTATCTTATTTAAATTATTCGGACTATTATTCTCATCTTTGTCGGCATATTTATTACAAATATCATAAATTTCACTTCCTACGTTATCCTCTTGCATTTAATTAGGTAATCATCTACCTTGAGTAAGAACAAGGAGTAAAAAAATCCCCTACATCGAAAAATCTATAAGGAGTAGATAAGTAACTAATACCATCGTAACGCATTTTCTTTTAATTTCTCATAGAAATGCGACTTAAAGCAAATGCTATACAGTGACAAAAGTTAGAAATCAGAGGTCACTTGCATGTAATGGAATTCTACTCGAAATGATTACGTCACAAATAGTCGGCCAGTATGAGTGAAGGTGGCACAGCTTGACACAACATATTTTACTATCAAGAGACGAGAATACGAAATGAAATATCTGCAGGAAAATTGTCCAAGGAAAATAATTGCTTGCTTGTCTTTGAATTGTAAAATAACAATGGAAAGACAGGCAAGCATTTATTCACGTTTGGATGTAATCAGCGACTCCAATAAATATCAACCACGATGTATTTATAAGTAAAAGAAAAATCTTGCAAACGAGTAACAGAATGCTGCCTGAGAATTTTTATTTTCTCTTACGAAACGGCAACATCAACCGATATTTTACATTCCTTTATATTTTAAATCAGGGGTAACATTAAACGTAATTTAGATATATTTTCCAACACACGCATATATATATATATATATATATATATATATATATATATATATATATGTGTGTGTGTGTGTGTGTGTGTGTGTGAAATGAGAATGAATCGAATATAAATTTCAACGTTCTTAACATTAATTTAAAAGAGGGCTCAATACAATAGTAGAGCAATATTCTTTGTTATAAGATATTACATTGAAATATCTTCTATATATACCAAATCGGGTAACAGCAAAATTCGGAAATAAAAGAAGTATTTATCAACGGAGCAATTTTCTTTCGTCTTTCAATAATCCGCGAATATGAAAGGATCCTAATGAAAAAGTAGACAGAACATGTCTAAATTATTCAAAGAAACAAGTCTCAATGAAAACATGCTGCCGAGGTATATATATATATATATATATATATATATATATATATATATATATATATATATATATATATATATATATATATATATATGTGTGTGTGTGTGTGTGTGTGTGTGTTCCTTAGCATGACAACACTAGCGAAACTCTTGAAAGGCTTTGCTGCGCCATCCGTCGACATGTCCCACTCTGTCAGCAACGTCTACTGCCCGCTAGAGTTGCGGCCGACAGGAGACTCCACAGGAGACGATATTCCTTAACTAAGGAATCTTTATATTTCTTCTATTGATTCCTTCTTCTCCGCCAACCAGAAACTAGTTTCGCGAACAGGTGGCTCTTTAGGGGGCTATGATCCATCACCCTCACTACAGAAGACACCGTCACTGAGATTTTATATGAAAAACAATCTCGACTTCATGATGTGTCTTTCCGTTGTCTATAAATATTATCATGGCGATTTTTCTCATGAGCTCCCCCCTTGGTACCTTGATTGCATATATTCAAGCATGATACTAGATTGGCATTTCGGTCTCACCGTTTTTACTTTTGAACTAGCTACCGAAGTTCTAATCTAATAGGTTCTTTTCTCGTAATCCTCGCCTTTCGATTTCTTGCTTCCCTGCCGCCACTTACAATCTTCAAAAATATAAATGTAACACCAATCGTTATCTTCTGTCTTCCTGAATACTGTTCTTTTATTGTCCTTTCGCCTCACTAAAGTCTTCTCATTCCCTTTCACTCCCAGTAATTCCTTGCGTCTTAGTAGCATTATCGCTTTACTTGCGATGGAATTTTTTTTTTTCAAATCAGCTAAGTAACTTGTGCAATAATTTAAGCTTGATCTTGATAACGGTTCCGAAATTAAAAAAGCATCGAAAAAACATCTTTGCTAGATGAGCAATTCTCCTTACCCACAACAGATCAATATGCCGATACTTAATTAAACAATTAGAATTCACTTTGTAATTGGATTCCAATTTCTGGAGTAGTTGAAATATTTGTAAGCGAATGAGTTTCAGATATTGCCGAAAGCAAATGTTCTGCAGGGAAAGTTTCCGTTTGTTTATTTTTCATTCAGCGAAATTGTCAATTGTTATCGTAATCAGTCTGACGTCAATGTGCCAGCATGTTTGCATTCTTGATTAAAATGCAGGGGAGGAAGCGGAAACACAATCCTAGAAGTAGTTTGGAAGATAATAATGAAAATAGCGTGCTTTTGGGGAGAATTAACCAGCCTACGCGATCAACAAACCAAAAAACGTGTTAGAAATTCTGAGAGTTGGAAATTGATAATACTGCCAACTTATTATTCTTATTTCAATAAAGAAAAGAGGAGAGAACGACTAACCAGTAGTAAGAGTTGTTTTTACAGACTTTAAGCTGACATATAGTATTATAATATTTATCTACTTCCTTTTATGTACGATAGTTACGTTTTGCAAACAAGGGGTGGACTCGATAACCGTTGCTCAATCTGAACCACAGAAATGTCGGTCTCAAGTGTGTCTTCAAACTTACCTTTTAATATCTCCGTACTATTTCTTTCTTTCTTTCTTTCTTTCTTGATTTATTTTTTATATATATTTATTTCTATCCTAACTAATTTATTTTTATTCATGTTGTTTATTAATTTTATACGTATAAATTTATAATTTATATACATACGTAGATATATTTTCATTGTAGGATTTACGCTAATTTATTATTATTATTATTATTATTTCCTTTGATTTCTGGCGTTTACACATTTCTTTCCGGCTCCCGCCCAGGGACCTAAGGTTAGAAATGGCATCATGACACTTTCCACTGGCAAAAAAAAAAAAAAAAATTACATAGATAAAACCCTTCGTAAAGTGTGGGCTGTACTTGTCAGAACAATTTTTTTGTATCTCTTGAGGCATGGACTTCCAGGAATCCCCTCAATTAATTTACTGGAATCTTTTCCAACCAATCCTAGAGCTCCAATTACAACAGGGATTGTTGATATTCCCATGTGCCACATTTTTGAGATTTCTATTTCAAGGTCCTTGTATTTTAACAGTTTTTGAATATCTTCAAATATACATTGCAGTCAGCAGGGACTGACATATCAATAAGGAGGCACTTTTTTTGTTTGTGGTTTCTAATAACAATGTCTGAACGGTTGGCTTTGATTGTTCTGTCAGTGTTTATTGTGTAGTCTCATAGAATTGTAACAGGTCCTATCTCCGTAACCGGGTCTGGGTGGTGCTCATACCAGTTTCTTTCAGATTATTATTATTATTATTATCATCATCATCATTATTATTATCATATACATTATTATTATTATTATCAGCATCATCACCATCATCATTATTATTATCATATACGTTATTATTATTATTATCATCATCGTTATTATTATCATATACATCATTATTATTATTATCATTTTTATTTTCTTTGCTTTCTGGCGTTTACACATTTCTTTCCGGGTCCCACTCAGGGACCTAAGGTTAGAAATGTCATCATGACACTTTTCACTGACAAAAAAAAAAAAAAAAAATTACATAGATAGAGCCCTTCGTAAAGTGTGGGCTGTACTTGTCAGAACAATTTTTTGTATCTCCTTGAGGCATGGGCTTCCAGGAATCCCTGCAATTAGTCTACTGCAATCTTTTCCAACCAGTCCTAGGGCTCCAACTACAACAGGGATTGTTGATGTTCCCATATGCCACATTTTCGAGACCTCTATTTCAAGGTCCTTGTATTTTGACAGCTTTTTGAATATCTTCAAAGATACATTGCAGTCAGCAGGGACTGCCATATCAATAAGGAGGCACCGTTTTTGTTTGTGGTCTTTAATAACAATATCTGGTCGGTTGGCCTTGATTGTTCTGTCAGTGTGAATTGTGTAGTCCCATAGAATTGTAACAGGTCCTATCTCCGTAACCGGGTCTGGGTGGTGTTGGTACCAGTTTCTTTCAGTTTCCTTCCCGTAGAAGTTGCAGATTTTCCAGTGCAGATATTGGCCCACTCTGTCATGTCGGCTTTTATATTCAGTGGGTGCCAACATCGTGCAACCTGATACAAGATGATCAATCGTTTCTGGATATTTATCACAGAATCTGCATTTTTGGCTGACACAATATTTTAGTATATGTGCTTGATAATTCCTAGTTAGCAAGCATTGGTCCTGCGCAGCAAGGATAAAACCTTCAGTTTCCGCTTTCAACCCTGCACTGCGTAGCCACTGATGGGTACGGGTTTTGTCTACATCAGCTTGGTTGATACGGGCAGAGTATTGGCCATGAAGCGGTTTATCTTGCCATCGCTTCTGTATCTGGTCGGTTGCATTCGTCTTTGCTGTCTTTTTCAAGTATTTTGCAGTTTCAGCCGGTGTATTGTGCTGTAGTTGCATCTCTACGCCCATTTGAAACTCCAGTTTGAATTTGTTGGCTTCTTTCATTACGGAGTAAAGACGCTTACTACTTTCATGTTCCTTGACGCATACCATCATCCAGTCTTCTGTAGTTTCCAAGTATTTTTGGAGGCCAATTGTTGTAGTTTTGTAGGACAGTTCTAGTTGAACTAATCCTCTGCCTCCTTCGGATCTGGGCACATACAGACGATCAACATCAGCTTTGGGATGATGCATGCGATAGCAAGTGAGAAGCTTTCTCGTTTTGGCGTCCATTCGCTTAATTTCAGCTATGGTCCAGTTAAGGACATTAAAGCTGTAATGCACCACTGGGACAGCCAATGTGTTTATAGCTGATATTCTATTTTTTGAGTTTAGTTCAGTATTTAGTATCAGACGTACACGCCTGTAGTACTCTTTTCTTATTTTTTCTTTCATTTGGGGGTGTTGTATGCCATCTCCTTCGCTAATTCCTAGGTACTTATAAGCTTCTTCATGCTCCAATTCCCTAATCTTTGTGACAAAATCTAAATCTATTGAGGGTGTTTCTGTAATTCTACCTTTCTTGAATGTTACTTTTGCACATTTATCTAATCCGAAGTCCATACCTATGTCGTCACTAAAGTATTTTACAATATTGAGGAGGCCTTTCAACTCATTGTCGTCTTTGGCAAAGAGTTTGAGATCATCCATGTATAGTAGGTGATTGAAAATTTTCTTATTTATTTTGTAACCATAGCTACTGTTGTTCAGTTCATGTGTAAGAGGGGTTACGGATAAACAAAACAGAAGGGGTGACAGAGAGTCTCCTTGAAAAATTCCACGTCGGATATTCAGACGGTTGGATATAGCAGTGCCCCCGGTGTGCCTAAGGTATAGTTTTGTGTTCCACATCCCCATGCTGTGTTTAAGAAAGTTTAATACCACAGGGGAGACTTTGTACATTTCCAAAGCCTTAAGGATCCAAGAATGTGGAACACTATCAAAGGCTTTACGATAATCAATCCACGCTGCACTGAGATTTCTGCGTCGTCTCCTGCAATTTTCCAGGATCATTTTATTTATCAGAAGTTGATCTTTGCAGCCATATGAACCTCTACTGCATCCCTTCTGTTCCAGCGGGAGAATGCTGTTTGTTTCGAAAAAGGAATAAGTACGGTTCGTCAGTACAGACGTGATCAACTTATACGTTGTGGAAAGACATGTTATCGGTCTATAATTTTTCGGGTCGTCTGTTTCAGTTGTTTTTGGTATGAGGTATGTAATACCTTCAGTAACCCATTCCGGGATTTTATTGGGATTATTTACAAGCGTTGATAATGTTTTTGCAAGTATGCCATGGGTAGATGAGAGATGATACAGCCAGAAATTGGGAACCTTGTCATTTCCTGGGGATTTCCATTTTTGGGATTTCGTTAGTGCTTGCCTAACATCATCTGTGGATATATTTACCCATTCTTGCAGAGGTGTATCCAGCAGTCGTTCTTCTTCACGCCGTATCCATTCTGCATTTGGGTTACATTCCTTTGGGTTGCTCCAAATATTTTCCAAAAATGTCTGTACATTATCAATCGATGGTGGCGTTTCGACATGTATAGGCGTTTTTCCAATTTCCCTGTAAAATTTCTTAAGATCTGTTCGGAATGTTTTATTTTGGCGATAGAATCTACAACGTTTCTCGTATCGTCTTGTTCTCTGTGCTTTTAGCTGAAGTTTCTGTTTCAGCATTTCCTTGATCGATGGAATATCAATTAGGGATTTAAGGCTATATTTCCGTTTGATCTTTTTGGATTTACGTGTGGAAATATTAGGGTTTCTGGTGAGCTCATCTAATATAGACAGCTCACATCTGATTTGTTTTATTTCTCGTATCAGTTTGGTTTTCCAAGCTGGTTCTCTGTGTCTGTTAATTCTATTTATTGTCTTGACACCAAGATTCCGAGTCGCTGCTAGAGCTGTTGCGTATATGACGTTGTTAACTTCTGTTATGTTTCCCGGTGGTTTATCTGTTAACAGTGTTTCCAGGGCAGCATTGTATATTTTCACGATGTGCTTGTTGGGATTTGTCATATGGATTTTCGGGAGCTGGTCTCTGTCTGACAATTGTATGAAAGTTACTCTGCTGAGTACTTGGATGACGTCATTTTTCGCTTCGGTGATTTCAGCTTCGTGGTTTTCAAGGAATTCTAAATTAATGTACCTGGAGTCATCTTCAGTGACAATTTCTGGAGAACTAGAGGTTGTGTCTAAGGCAGAATCTTCGGTTTCATTTCCTGGGAGATGATTTCGTATTTCATTCGCTTTAGCGTCCACCTCATCCTCTGTCGCTATTCTTTATTTCAACATTCGTCTCAGCAGAGTTTGAGTGATGAGCCATAGTATTTTGCCTTATATCTAATTTCATCTTATCTATTTTTGCCTTTGAGAGTCTGTTGTTTCGCATGATATCTCTGCGGACATTGGCAAGCATGTTTGGATTGAGGTTAGGTCTTATATCATTTCCCACCATATTTCTCCATATTTGGTATGTTTGATTGGTGGTGTTCTTTGCTGGGTTTTCGAGTGCAGTGAAGAAGGATGTCATAACTTGTCGATACTCTTCGCGGCTCCATTTCGTTCGTTTCATTTTTACTAGTCGATTTGGCATTGAGACACTTGGTCCAAGGTTGGCGATAATCCGGGTTTGGTGACCTAGTGTCTCTTCGTGTGTGGAAGAGTTTGTTCCAGTGACAGACTTTTCGACCTCAGACTGGTTCCTCTCTGAGGGACGCGGCCCTTGTTGTCCCGGTTGACGGCCGATCCGGTATGAGATATTATTCGTATTCATTGAAATTGGAGGAGATGCGTTTTAACCTTGACCGCCAAGGGGTAATTTTGTTCAGATTACCAGCTTTAGGACGAGACTTGAAGAAGGTCCAAGAGCAAGACCAGATTTGAGATAGTGGGTTTATTAATATATCGAAGTTAAAAGTTCATAACAGTGTATGGTATTCAGTTGGGTAGATAATACTAAGTTTTAACAGTATAAGTCCGAGAGACACCTCCAAGTGGGATAATTAGATTTCAGTATATAGGCATAAAAAAAAAAAAAAAAAAAATGACCACGGGTGTCCGCTTAAGGTCTGGGGTGTGGATTAAAACTTGAAATACAAGTTAAAACAAAAAAAAAATTATTAGAGGAGAGAAAAGGGGACTGAAAAGCAAGGAATTAACTTGAGACATTAGGATTTACAATCATATCAAACTAAAGGAAAGGTATCATTCAAAGATGCTACATTTACCATTTCTTACAACTTCGGAGCATGGCACAAGTGACTCTCCACAAATGTTCAATTTTCCGTCGCCAACGACAGATACTTATCAAATTTTATGGGGTAGGCTGGACTTATACTACAGATTGGTAGGGGGAATATCGAAGAATTCATTAAACAGAGAGGTAGGAGCAAGGGAATAAAAGTTATACTTTTCGGTCATCTCTCAACCTACTTGCCGCTGAAAGATATGTTTTAGAATATTCACTCAAAGAGATGATAGACAAAGGGCAGAGCATTGTAGGAAAATTACACCTGTAGCCATGAAAAAAAAAAAAAAAAAAAAAAAAAACAGAAAACACAGATATAATACAGTATGATCCCTGTCAGTGTGGACATATCTACATGTACATTCAATATATATATATATATATATATATATATATATATATATAGAGAGAGAGAGAGAGATTAGCAAACATGTACATATACACGCACCGACAGAGATATGGGATGCCTAGGGTAAAAAAAAAAAAAATGGACACGGGTGTCCGCTTAAGGTCTGGGGTGTGGATTAAAACTTGAAATACAAGTTAAAAAAAAAAAAAAAAAAAATTATTAGAGGAGAGAAAAGGGGACTGAAAAGCAAGGAATTAACTTGAGACATTAGGATTATTATTATTATTGCGGATGTTATGATTTGGATGCAAAAATTTGACGTATGGGATTTACCCATTAGCTCATTTTGTAAGAAAATTGAGTGCGAAACGTCAGAAGCTACAAAATTAAAAGAAGAACTACACAGGGAATTTCCCGAAGTATTCTCGAGCGGTTTGGGACGATGTAATAAGTTTGCAGCTAAAATTGAACTAAAGGAAAATGTTAAGCCAGTATTCAAGAAAAAGCGAAACGTGCCTTTCGCAAACAGAAAAAATTGACCAGGAGTTAGATAGATTGGTACAAATTGGAATCCTTTCAAAAATCGAATTCAGTGAATGGGCGGCACCAGTGGTCTACGTAAAGAAAAAAACGGAGAAACACGTGTTTCCGCAGATTTCTCGACTGGGTTAAATAAGGCTATCAAGGATTATCACTACCCATTGCCAAGACCGGAGGAAATATTTACCAAGCTTAACGGTGGTAAGGTATTTTCTAAGATTGATTTAAGCGAAGCTTATCTTCAGATTCCAGTAGAAGAAGAAAGTACAAAAATTTTATGTATCAATACTCACAAAGGACTTTACAAATTTAACAGATTGCCATTTGGGATAAAAGTAGCACCGTCAATCTTTCAACAGACCATGGATACCATGCTCATGGGACAGAACTTTGCTACTGCTTACTAATTTAATTTAATTTTAATCAAAAGCAATAATGAAGAAGAACACGCAACACATATTAATGAAATCTTTAAAAGAATTCAGGATTTTGGTTTTAAAGTGAAGGAGAAAAAATGCGATTTTTTTCTAAAAGAAATCTAGGCCATATAATCAATGAAAGTGGTAGAAAACCAGATCCAGATAGGACATCTGCAATAAAAAATATGTCTGAGCCGAAAAATGTCACAGACATACAAAGCTTTCTTGGCCTAGCGAACTATTACGGTGAATTCATTGAAAACATGCACAAATTGAAGGCTCCCCTCAATGAATTATTGAAAAAAGATAACAAATGGAACTGGACAGAAGATTGTCAGAAATGAGATCATAAAGAAATTAACGTCTGATCTAGCACTGACGCATTTTGATCCCAAACTGGAAATTATCATTGCTAGTGACGCAAGCTCACACGGAGTGGGAGCTTGTATATTACACAAGATGCAGGATGGCACAAGGAAACCTATATCTCACGCATCTAGATCGTTGTTACCAGCAGATAGGAATTATTCGCAAATTGAGAAAGAAGCGTTAGGCATAATATTCGACATAACTCGCTTCCACAGATACATATATGGAAAAGAGTTTACTCTTCAAACTGACCATAAACCTCTTCTCACTATATTCGGATCGAAAAAAGGACTACCAATTTACACAGCCAACAGACTTCTGAGATGGGTAACTATATTATTGAATTATAATTTCAAACTAGAGTTCCTACCGTCGAAGAAAATTTGTCATGCGGATGTATTATCTAGATTGGTACCTGCGAAATGCGAACCTTTGGAAGACTCGGTAATGGCGGCTTTGCGAGCCGAAGACGATATTAGTAAATTTCTAAACAATGCAGTAAGGGAGTTACCAGTGACCTTGTTAGAAATCAGAAGAGAAGCTGAAATGGATGAATTCATAAAAAGTACAAAGAGAAAAATAGAAGAAAAAGAAAGAAATCTAGTGGAGTGTTTTTCAATTTGTAATCACGTATTACTTTATAATGAAAGAGTGGTCATACCCAAATCTTTACAAAGACGAATTCTGAAGGACTTTCATCTAGAACACCCATGGAAAAATCGTATGAAGGCGTTAATGAGAAGTTTCGTGTATTGGCCTAATATGGATAACGACATTACTCAAATAGTAGAAAAATATAGAAGCTGTGCTGCGGCAGCAAAGGCACCACCTGTTATACAAAAACCATGGCCTAAGGGGGACACACCTTGGTCTTGAATCCATGCGGACTATGCAGGACCCATAGATGGATATTACTACTTGATAACGGTAGATAGCTTTAGCAAGTGGCCAGAAGTTTTCAGATACAAAAACTCTACGACGGAAAACACTATTAATTGTCTACACGAGTTATTCGCAAGATTCGGCGTTGTAGATTGCCTTGTAACGGATAACGGTACCCAATTCACCTCGAGCGACTTTCAAGAATTCTGTGCGACTTATCAAGTCAAACATATTAAAATAGCACCATACCATCCACGATCTAACGGGCAAGCTGAAAGGTTTGTGGACACGCTTAAGAGAGTCTTGAAAAAAGCAGAGGACGTACCAACAGAAAGAGCCATACAACAGTTCCTACAAGTCTACAGAATCATATCGAACGGAAACACACCATCTGGACTTTCCCCAGCTGAAGTGATGTTTGCCCACAAAATACGGTCTGTTTTTGATAAACTATTACCCAGCAAAAATAAAAACCGGCATACACCGATAATGCCTAAAAGATCCTTCAAACCAGGCGAACGGGTCTATTTCAGAATGTTCAAGAACAAACATACTGGGAACCAGGTACGATAATAAACAGACTGGGGAATGTTCTATACACGATCCAGGGTGAAAAATTCACTCACAGGAGACACATAAATCAAATACAGAAAAGACGGGTAGAGGAACCAAACTCGTCACCTTCCGAAAATGAAGACGCGAGGGAGGCGATTTTCGAAGCCTTCGAAATTCAAAAACCACAAGTAGCCACGGAAATCAGAAGAAAAAGCCGAAAAAGAAAATTCACGGAACTACGAATAATAGACCATAAGCGAAAAATATTAACTCCCCCCCAAAAAAGAAGCTAAGGAGGGGGGTGTTGTAGAGCTCTCCCCTTTTTACATAAGATGGACTCGTCCAAATTATACTTATACTGACAGAGAGAATACCTGCTGTTGAGACACGTTGAGATACGTTGAGAGATACGGAGACTGACACAGGGTGTTCTCAGAGAGTTATACAATAGTCCAGAGAGAGAAAGAGAGAGATGATTACGGCTTTACTTACAGAGTCTTGTACATATACTTTCTACTAACCCGCATTCCTGGACTACTAATCTTCCCTTCAATTCTGTATTTTTACTTTTAATACACTTATTTTTATATCTCAATTACTGGCGTTGTTTATTTATTTGTGCAGGATTCCATTCACGGAATTCACAACAGATATTGAAACTGTATCGCACAAGAACAGCCAAAGTGTTCATGGCTGACATACTGTTTTGTGAATTCAGCTCGACATTTAACACCAGATGCACACGCGTGTAATATTCTTTTCTTACTTTTTTCTTCATTTGGATTTCGCTGTATTCCATCTTCATCGCTGACTCCTAAGTATTGATATGTTTCGTTTTGTTCCCGTTTCCTAATCTTTGTGACAAATCAAGATATATTGTGTGTGTGTGTGTGTGTGTGTGTGTGTGTGTGTGTGTGTGTGTGTGTGTCGGTAATTATTTCGTTCTTGAATGTTACTTTTGTCCATTTATCTAATCCGAAGTCCACACCGATGTCATCAATGAAACATTTTGCAGTATTAAGAACTTTCAACACATTGCCGCCTTTGGCAAAAGTTGGAGATCATCAATAAGTGATTAATACGTTGTTGCTTATTTTGTATCAATAGTTATTATTTATTTAGTTCATGCGAAAGTTGGATTAGAGACAAAAAAAACAGTAAGTGCTGACAAAGAATCTCCTTGAAAAATTCCTCCTCGGATATTCAAGTGATTGAAAGTAGCCTTTGGTGTAATTAAAGTGTAATATAGTTGTTCATAGTCCTACGCTATATTTAAAGAAATATACTGTCACCGAGTTGACTTTATACATTTTCAAAGCCTTAAGGACCCAAGTGTGCGGCACACAATCGAAGGCTTTAAAATTATTATTATTATTATTATTGTTGTTGTTGTTGTTGTTGCTGCTGTTGTTTTATTTCCTTTGATTTCTGGTGTATATACATTTCTTTCCGGGTCCCGAACTAAGACCAGAGATCTAAGGTCAGAAATGTTATCATGACATTTTCCACTGGCAAATTAAATAAAAAAAATAGAAAGAAAGAAAAAAAAAACACATATTTTACATGCATAAAGTCATTCGTAATGTGTGGGCATACTCGTGAGAACAAGTTTTTGTATTTCTTTAAGGCATGGGCTTCCAGGATTCCTTTCAATAAGTCTACTGGAATCTTTTCCAACCAATCTGACAGCTCCAACCACAAAAGGGATTGTTGATATTCCCATGTGCCACATTTTTGAGATTTCGGTTTCAAGGTCTTTGTATTTTGATAGCATTTTGAAGATCTTCAGAGATACATTACAGTTTGTAGGGACTGTCATGTCAATAAGAAGGCAATTTTTTGTTTGTGGTCTTTAATAACAAATGTCTGAGCGGTTAGCTTTGATTGTTCTTTATTATTATTATTATTATTATTAGTCTTTTAATACAGCTTATTGTATGATACAAGCTGGTTTTGCAGTTATTGGACATCAAGTCCCATCCCGAACCATTAGGAATCTAGTACTTTTCTGATTGTTTATTCTGTGCCAAACAAACACGTCTTTTAAAATGCATAAAACTCACCGATAAATCCAATGCTTTCAAATAATAGACAAAATTCTTTGACTCTGTTCCTAAACCTCCAATTACAATATACACCCATTCTACCTTTCTACAATTTCATATTTTCTTGATTTCGTCCTTTAAGTCTGTATTATTAATAACAATAATAATAGCTTCACAATACACACAGTCAGGACAATCAATCTAATCGCCCAGACATCATGATCAAAGATCACAAAACCCAAATATGGTTTCTTACTGACATCGTGGTCCCTGCAGATTGTAATCTTTGAAAAGCTTAAAAAAATACAAGTGTCTTGAAAGGGAAATCTAAAAAAAAAATGTGGCACATGAGGACATCAATAATTTTAGTTGGAGTTGGAAACTTCGGACTGATTGGAAAATGATTCCGATAGACTCACTGAAGGGATTCTTAGTAGCTCATGCCTTAAAGAAATACAAAAAATTGTACTCACAAGTACAGTTTACACATGACGAAGTGTATTCTCTCCATGTAAAATGTGTGTACTCTTAGGTGTTTCCTGTGAGGTTATAAAAATGATCAGTGAAAAATGTCATGGAGCCATTTCTGACCTTAGGTCTCTGGTTGGGAACCGGAAAGAAATGTGTATACACAACCGAAATCAAAGGAAATAATAATAATAATAATAATAATGAATGAATGAATGAATGATGTCACAAACTGTGATGGAGTAACTATACTTTGGAATTTCCCAATCCTCACAGACAGGAAAAATTGCCCACAAGATGCCAGTGTTTCTAAAAAATAATTTCAAAACCTCTCAAATTATAAGGACCTGCAAATCGAAGTAACAAACATGCGGAAACTTAAAACCACAATTATCCCTGTTGTGATAGGAGCATTGGGTATGATAAAGAAGGGTAAGGAAAATCATGTGAGTAATATTTCTGAACACATCAGCATCTCAGAGCCACAAAAGATTACTTTGTGTGGAACTGAACATATCATCTGGAAAACCCTCTTCGTCTAAACGAAATGTCCCAAATGCGCATTGATAACTCTTCCACACTGTCCATCTTACTCACAGAACCCAAAGGAGACCCAGTAATTAGGCACTTAAAATTACTGTCGATCCTGGCAGGATGATACCACATATAATAGTATTCATGTTTAAATATGACTGTCTCTACAAATATCCAGAATCTTCCTCACCATTCACGCAGACTCCACTTTACCATGATCTAAACAGTGGCAACGCTTCCTCTTATCTTTCCAATACTATTTCTTTTGAAACGGTTTCTTTTATTAAGCCTTGTCTCTCATGTATTTACTTGTGTGTAAAATATATATTCCAAAAAGATAGCAGATATGAATAACTGTATATCCACCCAACTTGATATTAAATATTTCAATCCATTTACCATTGATCCTAGAAAATAAAACCAAAAATATCAAAACGGATTAACTAATCAGTATAAACACCAAGAACATCTCTGTTAATCTTTTCGTGAGGAATGTTGTGGAATAACCAATATGTTATTTTTTTTATCAACTGTGTTCCTGTTTCTGAGTCATAACATGTGAATTTATGTTCAGTTCAAACTTTAAAATGACAACAGTACAAACACCATATTAGCTATTTGTAGACTTTCAATATTTTTTCTTTGAAAACTGCTGATAATGGTTTAAAGAACCCAGGTGTTAAAATTTAATTTCGGTACGGTTCCTTACAAGATTTTATCTTAAATAAAGCAACACCAAAAGAAACAATAGAAATTATCTGCCTATTCTATTTAATAAAACATGTTTAGTTAGAAAGAAAGAAAGAAAGAAAGAAGGAAGGAAGGAAGGAATAATCTGTGTTGAGTTTTATGTTCAAACTATATATATATATATATATATATATATATATATATATATATATATATATATATAAACGTTCCGCTCTGATATTGAGCAATCTCCTGCTACAAATATAGCGAATTTTGTTTGAATAAGAAACAAGTCGGGAAACTTTTATAAATTTGTCATGTTTCTTCATTTATTTAGCTTAATCAGTTATCTGTGAGGAAGTCTGGGAAAAATTCCCAAATACCTCTGATGAAACTGGAAAAATAGCGAAACATTTTCCTACTTGTTCCTTATTTAATCATTCCCGATCCGGCTAAGAAACATTCCCTCTCCTTACAAAACTAAAACGTTTGATTATTTGATGTGGGAAGTGTATTGGGCCGAGAAATTTTTATTACCCTTTCTAATATATAAAAAGGGTTACGGCCAAATCACGTTGAAACTGCTGTTCCCATACGATCACCGAAGTTAAGCAACCTCGAGCTTGATCAGTACTTAGGTAACTGCTTGTAAGCTTGTATGTGCAAGTAGTGTAATAGATAATGGCTCGAAATTGTTAATGAGAGAACCGAGTTCCAATCTCTGTTGGGTTCATTATATTCACTTACCCTTGAATACTCTTGGAAAAGGTATGAATCCGTATCTTCTTTTGTATCACTAAAACATTATTATTTCGAAAAAAAATTCTTACAATACAAAACTATTTTCTGGCCTTAAATAACCTGAAAAGGGTTGACAAAGAGTAAAAACGAATCAATCAACCAATCGATCTAATATTTAAAAGCAGGGCATGTAGAAAATGGGTTACAGATTCACAAACGCGACACACAAACACAGAAAGAGAGAAACTTTGACAGAAACGAAAAAGAAAAACTGGTAGAATAAAATGCATAAAAATAACTATTTTAATTTTTTCGTTTTAGCGTAAATCATAAGATACTAGATTTATTGTAATGGTAATTCTATACTAAAGAAATCAATATAGGCTGAAACTGACACTTACTTTCTGGAGAGCTCGCTCAAACCGTTGAGAAATCTTTAAATTCTCAGCTGTATACAACCGCTTTCTCAGATCAAAATTAAAAATGGCTTCCAGCGAATGAAGCCTTTAGGTCATAGAGAGGAGTTAGTGTGCTGGCGTTACAGAATCACAAGCAAAGAATTGTATCAAATAACAGAAACCACCTCACTTGAAGACTTTCAACAACAGCAACAACTAAAATGGATGGCACAAAGAGAAAATTTCTACACTACTTGAAACAAAAGGTTAGGAAGGAAACCTCGACCCCTCAGTAATGGAAAGAGAAATAACACTTTTACTGGATTTGAGAAAGTATTCTGACATTGTCATTCGTTCTTCGGTCAATCAATGTTTTCTTATAAAGAAACGGTTAATATTACCATTACACCTACACACCGGGAGGAATAAACGTTCGGAAAAAATTGAACAAAGTACACAAAGCGAATGTAGTATGGACATTTTCTCCTGCCCTTTTTGAGCAGTATTCTTTGTGAGCCCATGTAAATATGTTCAAGTGGAAACTGTTGAAAATTAGACGCTAGTGCAATTTGTTATTTTCTTTGCTTAAGTTTTTCCGACCTTTTCATTAACGGTTCGTGGAATTTCTTGTTTATTTATGGACGGATTCTATCGGAGCTCTTTACAAGTCACACTTTCATGATCAATGAATACGTGCTCATCATCACAAGGTCAAATTTTCATTCAAACCGATGACATGTAAATGGCCAGGATAAGTGACTTGAAAACAGACGGATGCTCTTTGATCTTCCGAACAAATAGCATTTCCGTTCTTCCGACTTGAGAGACACAATTGTAAATATCAAAGAACAAATCGTCCAAAACATGTTTATGCCTATCACTCATTTGTATTAGAGAACGGAACTGGCCAATTAATTGTATGACCAGCTGACCAGGCATTGGCTTCATTCACGCGCCTTGGATAATGCAATCAATAGCCGACAAACTCGTCTCTACCCTTTGTCCATTCTTCATTGCCGTCTATCCGAGAAGCAGCATGCGTTAATCAATCGATTACTTCGACCCGTGCGGTGGATGCGGGAGGGGGTGCGTATGGAAGCAGCTTAATTAATTTAGTGCAATTTGATGTTCCGCTTTAATGAGAAAAGAAATATCCCACGCCATCGTTTTGGGGCTAAAAGCAGGCATTTGTAACAGACCCACTTGCAGATATGAATGGCAAATTACCAATTTTCTATTTAATACTTCTATTGAATTGGAACTTTCGTTGCCTACCAAAACGCAATAATAATTTTTGCACAACAATTTACTAGTTTAGTGAGTTCTATCCTCATTGGGTACCTAACCTACTGTCTTGTGCTAGATTGATCTAAGCTTATTAATTAATTATATTTAAGATTAACTTCACATTTTAGAATTCTAATATTCTGAATGATTGATTTACTAGTTTAGTGAGTTCTATCCTCATTGGGTACCTAACCTATCGTCTTGTGCCAGATTGATCTAAGCTTTAATATTTGAAGTTAGGTCAGAATTAAGAATCGTCAAATTAGTTCGATTCAAAAAGAATTTGTGAAACGACAAGGATTATAATTGGTTAAGATATGTGACTTTTTAGTAGATAAAAAAGTAGTATATACACTGGTTTTCAAGCTCATTGAAAAGTTACGAAATCGAAACCTGATTTTCAAGGCAGATAGGCCCTCCCCACTTGTTAGTTTTCCATATTACATTTTATCATGTGACGGAATAAGCTAAGTCTATAAAATAAAACCCTTTCGTCTTGAAGCTCATAAGTAGAAACATTTTGTTTCTGTAGATTCGTTTCCTATTTTTCTTAAATATCAGCAGAGTGACTTCTTATGGCTTCTGGGGTAAATCTTTACCACTGACATGAAGAGGAAAGATTATCTTGCAAAAAATGGCTAAGTTTACTGCTAGAAAAGTTAGTTCACTGTGTCATGTTTGAGAATTTTTTTCGTCAGAATTTTACACGATTATAAGCATTCCATTCGTTCTTGTATTAAATATCGATGCCATGTCTGGTCTGGTGCTTTTTCCGATGTATTTAGAGATTCTTGATGCTGAACTGGCATCTCAACTTCAGTCACTTTCCCATCGTCAAAACATAGCTTCTTTGTGCCTTTTCTATAAATATTTCATGGAAATTCTTCAGGTGAGCTTTGGTACCTCGACTTTGCGCATTTAAGCGAAGTACTAGATTGGCAGCTAGGTCTCAGCATTGTACAGCTGAAATTGCTACATGTAACCGTACGTTCTATGCCAACAGCTTCCTCTCACACTTCTCGTTCTTAGAACTCACTTCCGGCCTCTGGCTTCCCAGTCAACTTCGATCTTCAAAATTTTAAATACAATGTCAATGTTATTTTCTATTTTAATACCTGTTGTTTTCTTGTTCTCTCTCTTTTTCTTTTTCTGATATTCTTTCTCGTACAGTAAATCCTTGCGTCTTAGTGGTTTTATTGCCTTGCTTGTGGGGGTATTTTTAAAAATGTCAATAAGTATTTTCTTTTTGGCAGAGGGATCTAAAAATAATGCTGGCATTAATGATTAAGCTTTAAGGAAATACATTTGTTTACTTTACTGACAACGTTCTAAAAACATCTCTTCCAAAAGTTTAAAACGTAAGAAAAATTAGACTTTCCAGAAACTAAGAGGACAAAAGAAATGCTCATCAACAAGATGCATAAATCCCAAGGATAGGACACTTTATATTAGCGGAAAAATACTTCAGGGATGGAATGGATACATCGGAGAACTTATCCAATATAAAAGAGGACAACCCGCAATAAACAGAAAAATGAAAGGACTAAAAATATTTAAATCTGAAGAGAAATCAGGACACAGGCCAAATTGAACATAAAGCTGCAGGACCAAACCGAATTGCAGCCATAGATGATTCCATCATTGACAAGATTACAGACATAATAAATAAAATAGACAACAATGGGGATATACTGAAGGAACAAAGTAAATGTACTTTCATAGCACTGCCGAAGAAGTCAAGTGCAAATGAATGTAAACTCCAACGGAGAATCAGTCTAATGACACATAAGAATACAACATCCGAATTCTGATGAATAAAGCATGCTATAAAATTATACTGGAAAAGACACTCGAACCAGGAATAAGATATAACCAAACCACCAAAGACACTGGAGCAAGGAATATGATAGAATCAGACCTCTAAAGACACTGAAACCAGGAATGAGATATAATAAAACCATTAAAGACACTGGAACAAGGAATATAATAGAATCAGACCTCTAAAGACACTAAAACCAGGAATGAGATATAATCAAACCATTAAAGACACTGCAGCAAGGAATATGATAGAATCAGACCTCTAAAGACACTGAAACCAGGTATAAGATATAATCAAACCATTAAAGACACTGGAACAAGGAATATGATAGAATAAAACATCTAAAGAGACTGAAACCAGGAATTAAATATAATCAAACCATTAAAGATATTGGAACAAGGAATATGATAGAATCAGACCTATAAAGATACTGAAACCAGGAATGAGATATAATCAAACCATTAAAGTCACTGGAACAAAGAATATGATAGAATCAGACCTCGAAAGACACTGAAACCAGAAATGAGATATAATCAAACCATTAAAGACACTGGAACAAGGAACATGATAGAATCAGACCTCTAAAGACACTGAAACCTGGAATGAGATATAATCAAACCATTAAAGACACTGGAACAAGGAATATGATAGAATCAGACCTCTAAAGACACTGAAACCAGGAATGAGATATAATCAAACCATTAAAGACACTGGAACAAGGAATATGATTGAATCAGACCTATAAAGATACTGAAACCAGGAATGAGATATAATCAAACCATTAAAGACACTGGAACAAGGAATATGATAGAATCAGACCTCTAAAGACACTGAAACCAGGAATGAGATATAATCAAACCATTAAAGACACTGGAACAAGGAATATGATAGAATCAGACCTCTAAAGACACTGAAACCAGGAATGAGATATAATCAAACCATTAAAGACACTGGAACAAGAAACATGATAGAATCAGACCTCTAAAGACACTGAAACCAGGAATGAGATATAATCAAACCATTAAAGACACCGGAACAAGGAATATGATAGAATCAGACCTCTAAAGACACTGAAACCATGAATGAGATATAATCAAACCATTAAAGACACTGGAACAAGGAATATGATAGAATCAGCCCTCTAAAGACACTGAAACCAGGAATGAGATATAATCAAACCATTAAAGACACTGGAACAAGGAATATGATAGAATCAGACCTCTAAAGACACTGAAACCAGGAATGAGATATAATCAAACCATTAAAGACACTGGAACAAGGAACATGATAGAATCAGACCTCTAAAGACACTGAAACCAGGAATGAGATATAATCAAACCATTAAAGACACTGGAACAAGGAATATGATAGAATCAGACCTCTAAAGACACTGAAACCAGGAATGAGATATAATCAAACCATTAAAGACACTGGAACAAGGAATATGATAGAATCAGACCTCTAAAGACACTGAAACCCGGAATGAGATATAATCAAACCATTAAAGACACTGGAACAAGGAATATGATAGAATCAGACATCTAAAGACACTGAAACCAGGAATGAGATATAATCAAACCATTAAAGACACTGGAACAAGGAACATGATAGAATCAGACCTCTAAAGACACTGAAACCACGAATGAGATATAATCAAACCATTAAAGACACTGGAGCAAGGAATATGATAGAATCAGACATCTAAAGACACTGAAACCAGGAATTAAATATAATCAAACCATTAAAGATACTGGAACAAGGAATATGATAGAATCAGACCTCTAAAGACACTGAAACCAGGAATGAGATATAATCAAAGCATTAAAGACACTGGAACAAGGAATATGATAGAATCAGACCTCTAAAGACACTGAAACAAGGAATGAGATATAATCAAACCATTAAAGACACTGGAACAAGGAATATGATAGAATCAGACATCTAAAGACACTGAAACCAGGAATGAGATATAATCAAACCATTAAAGACACTGGAACAAGGAATATGATAGAATCAGCCCTCTAAAGACACTGAAACCAGGAATGAGATATAATCAAACAATTAAAGACACTGGAACAAGGAATATGATAGAATCAGACCTCTAAAGACACTGAAAAATGGAATGAGATATAATCAAACCATTAAAGACACTGGAACAAGGAATATGATAGAATCAGACCTCTAAAGACACTGAAACAAGGAATGAGATATAATCAAACCATTAAAGACACTGGAACAAGTAATATGATAGAATCAGACATCTAAACACACTGAAACAAGGAATGAGTTATAATCAAACCATTAAAGACACTGGAACAAGGAATATGATAGAATCAGACCTCTAAAGACACTGAAACCAGGAATGAGATATAATCAAACCATTAAAGACACTGGAACAAGGAATATGATAGAATCAAACATCTAAAGAGACTGAAACCAGGAATGAGATATAATTAAACCATTAAAGACACTGGAACAAGGAATATGATTGAATCAGACCTATAAAGATACTGAAACCAGGAATGAGATATAATCAAACCATTAAAGATACTGGAGCAAGGAATATGATAGAATCAGACATCTAAAGACACTGAAACAAGGAATGAGTTATAATCAAACCATTAAAGACACTGGAACAAGGAATATGATAGAATCAGACCTCTAAAGACACTGAAACCAGGAATGAGATATAATCAAACCATTAAAGACACTGGAACAAGGAATATGATAGAATCAAACATCTAAAGAGACTGACACCAGGAATGAGATATAATCAAACCATTAAAGACACTGGAACAAGGAATATGATTGAAACAGACCTATAAAGATACTGAAACCAGGAATGAGATATAATCAAACCATTAAAGACACTGGAGCAAGGAATATGATAGAATCAGACATCTAAAGACACTGAAACCAGGAATGAGATGTAATCAAACCATTAAAGACACTGGAACAAGGAATATGATAGAATCAGACCTCTAAAGACACTGAAACCAGGAATTAAATATAATCAAACCATTAAAGATATTGGAACAAGGAATATGATAGAATCAGACCTATAAAGATACTAAAACCAGGAATGAGATATAATCAAACCATTAAAGTCACTGGAACAAAGAATATGATAGAATAAGACCTCTAAAGACACTGAAACCAGGAATGAGATATAATCAAACCATTAAAGACACTGGAACAAGGAACATGATAGAATCAGACCTCTAAAGACACTGAAACCAGGAATGAGATATAATCAAACCATTAAAGACACTGGAACAAGGAATATGATAGAATCAGACCTCTAAAGACACTGAAACCAGGAATGAGATATAATCAAACCATTAAAGACACTGGAACAAGGAATATGATTGAATCAGACCTATAAAGATACTGAAACCAGGAATGAGATATAATCAAACCATTAAAGTCACTGGAACAAGGAATATGATAGAATCAGACCTCCAAAGACACTGAAACCAGGAATGAGATATAATCAAACCATTAAAGACACTGGAACAAGGAATATGATAGAATCAGACCTCTAAAGACACTAAAACCAGGAATGAGATATAATCAAACCATTAAAGACACTGGAGCAAGGAATATGATAGAATCAGACCTCTAAAGACACTGAAACCAGGTATAAGATATAATCAAACCATTAAAGACACTGGAACAAGGAATATGATAGAATCAGACCTCTAAAGACACTGAAAAATGGAATGAGATATAATTAAACCATTAAAGACACTGGAACAAGGAATATGATTGAATCAGACCTCTAAAGACACTGAAACCAGGAATAAGATATAATCAAACCATTAAAGACACTGGAGCAAGGAATATGATAGAATCAGACATCTAAAGACACTGAAACCAGGAATGAGATGTAATCAAACCATTAAAGACACTGGAGCAAGGAATATGATAGAATCAGACATCTAAAGACACTGAAACCAGGAATTAAATATAATCAAACCATTAAAGATACTGGAACAAGGAATATGATAGAATCAGACCTCTAAAGATACTGAAACCAGGAATGAGATATAATCAAACCATTAAAGACACTGGAACAAGGAATATGATAGAATCAGACCTGTTAAGACACTGAAACCAGGAATGAGATATAATCAAACCATTAAAGACACTGGAACAAGGAATATGATAGAATCAGACATCTAAACCCACTGAAACCAGGAATGAATTATAATCAAACCATTAAAGACACTGGAACAAGGAATATGATAGAATCAGACCTCTAAAGACACTGAAACCAGGAATGAGATATAATCAAAGCATTAAAGAAACTGGAACAAGGAATATGATAGAATCAGACCTCTAAAGACACTGAAACAAGGAATGAGATATAATCAAACCATTAAAGACACTGGAACAAGGAATATGATAGAATCAGACATCTAAAGACACTGAAACCAGGAATGAGATATAATCAAACCATTAAAGACACTGGAACAAGGAATATGATAGAATCAGCCCTCTAAAGACACTGAAACCAGGAATGAGATATAATCAAACCATTAAAGACACTGGAACAAGGAATATGATAGAATCAGACCTCTAAAGACACTGAAAAATGGAATGAGATATAATCAAACCATTAAAGACACTGGAACAAGGAATATGATAGAATCAGACCTCTAAAGACACTGAAACAAGGAATGAGATATAATCAAACCATTAAAGACACTGGAACAAGTAATATGATAGAATCAGACATCTAAACACACTGAAACAAGGAATGAGTTATAATCAAACCATTAAAGACACTGGAACAAGGAATATGATAGAATCAGACGTCTAAAGACACTGAAACCAGGAATGAGATATAATCAAACCATTAAAGACACTGGAACAAGGAATATGATAGAATCAGACCTCTAAAGACACTAAAACAAGGAATGAGATATAATCAAACCATTAAATACACTGGAACATGGAATATGATAGAATCAGACCTCTAAAAACACTGAAACCATGAATGAGATATAATCAAACCATTAAAGACAATGGAACAAGGAATATGATAGAATCAGACATCTAAAGACACTGAAACCAGGAATGAGTTATAATCAAACCATTAAAGACACTGGAACAAGGAATATGATAGAATCAGCCCTCTAAAAACACTGGAACAAAGAAATGTGATAGAATCATACACCTGAAGACATTGAAACAAGGAATGTGATAGAATCATACCGCTGAAGATACTGAAACAAGGAATGTGATTGAATCATAGCGCTGAAGACACTGGAACCAGGAATGAGATATAATCAAACCATTAAAGGCACTGGAACAAGGAATATGATAGAATCAGCCCTCTAAAGACACAGGAACAAGGAATATGATTGAATCAGACCTCAAAAGACACTGAAACTAGGAATGAGATATAATCAAACCATTAAAGACACTGGGGCAAGGAATATGATAGAATCAGACATCTAAACACACTGAAACCAGGAATGAGTTATAATCAAACCATTAAAGACACTGGAACAAGGAATATGATAGAATCAGACCTCTAAAGACACTGAAACCAGGAATGAGATATAATCAAACCATTAAAGACACTGGAACAAGGAATATGATAGAATCAGACCTCTAAAAACACTGAAACCAGGAATGAGATATAATCAAACCATTAAAGACAATGGAACAAGGAATATGATAGAATCAGACATCTAAAGACACTGAAACTAGGAATGAGTTATAATCAAACGATTAAAGCCACTGGAACAAGGAATATGATAGAATCAGACCTCTATAGACACTGAAACCAGGAATGAGATATAATCAAACCATTAAAGACACTGGAACAAGGAATATGATTGAATCAGACCTCTAAAGACACTGAAACCAGGAATGAGATATAATCAAACCATTAAAGACACTGGGACAAGGAATATGATAGAATCAGAGCTCTAAAGACACTGAAACCAGGAATGAGATATAATCAAACCATTAAAGACACTGGAACAAGGAATATGATAGAATCAGACCTCTAAAGACACTGAAACAACGAATGAGATATAAGCAAACCATTAAAGACACTGGAACAAGGAATATGATAGAATCAGACCTCTATAGACACTGAAACCAGGAATGAGATATAATCAAACCATTAAAATCACTGGAACAAGGAATATGATAGAATCAGACCTCTAAAGACACTGAAACAAGGAATGAGATATAATCAAACCATTAAAGACACTGGAACAAGTAATATGATAGAATCAGACATCTAAACACACTGAAACAAGGAATGAGTTATAATCAAACCATTAAAGACACTGGAACAAGGAATATGATAGAATCAGACGTCTAAAGACACTGAAACCAGGAATGAGATATAATCAAACCATTAAAGACACTGGAACAAGGAATATGATAGAATCAGACCTCTAAAGACACTAAAACAAGGAATGAGATATAATCAAACCATTAAATACACTGGAACATGGAATATGATAGAATCAGACCTCTAAAAACACTGAAACCATGAATGAGATATAATCAAACCATTAAAGACAATGGAACAAGGAATATGATAGAATCAGACATCTAAAGACACTGAAACCAGGAATGAGTTATAATCAAACCATTAAAGACACTGGAACAAGGAATATGATAGAATCAGCCCTCTAAAAAGACTGGAACAAAGAAATGTGATAGAATCATACACCTGAAGACATTGAAACAAGGAATGTGATAGAATCATACCGCTGAAGATACTGAAACAAGGAATGTGATTGAATCATACCGCTGAAGACACTGGAACCAGGAATGAGATATAATCAAACCATTAAAGGCACTGGAACAAGGAATATGATAGAATCAGCCCTCTAAAGACACAGGAACAAGGAATATGATTGAATCAGACCTCAAAAGACACTGAAACTAGGAATGAGATATAATCAAACCATTAAAGACACTGGGACAAGGAATATGATAGAATCAGACATCTAAACACACTGAAACCAGGAATGAGTTATAATCAAACCATTAAAGACACTGGAACAAGGAATATGATAGAATCAGACCTCTAAAGACACTAAAACAAGGAATGAGATATAATCAAACCATTAAATACACTGGAACATGGAATATGATAGAATCAGACCTCTAAAAACACTGAAACCATGAATGAGATATAATCAAACCATTAAAGACAATGGAACAAGGAATATGATAGAATCAGACATCTAAAGACACTGAAACCAGGAATGAGTTATAATCAAACCATTAAAGACACTGGAACAAGGAATATGATAGAATCAGCCCTCTAAAAACACTGGAACAAAGAAATGTGATAGAATCATACACCTGAAGACATTGAAACAAGGAATGTGATAGAATCATACCGCTGAAGATACTGAAACAAGGAATGTGATTGAATCATACCGCTGAAGACACTGGAACCAGGAATGAGATATAATCAAACCATTAAAGGCACTGGAACAAGGAATATGATAGAATCAGCCCTCTAAAGACACAGGAACAAGGAATATGATTGAATCAGACCTCAAAAGACACTGAAACTAGGAATGAGATATAATCAAACCATTAAAGACACTGGGACAAGGAATATGATAGAATCAGACATCTAAACACACTGAAACCAGGAATGAGTTATAATCAAACCATTAAAGACACTGGAACAAGGAATATGATAGAATCAGACCTCTAAAGACACTAAAACAAGGAATGAGATATAATCAAACCATTAAATACACTGGAACATGGAATATGATAGAATCAGACCTCTAAAAACACTGAAACCATGAATGAGATATAATCAAACCATTAAAGACAATGGAACAAGGAATATGATAGAATCAGACATCTAAAGACACTGAAACCAGGAATGAGTTATAATCAAACCATTAAAGACACTGGAACAAGGAATATGATAGAATCAGCCCTCTAAAAACACTGGAACAAAGAAATGTGATAGAATCATACACCTGAAGACATTGAAACAAGGAATGTGATAGAATCATACCGCTGAAGATACTGAAACAAGGAATGTGATAGAATCATACCGCTGAAGACACTGGAACCAGGAATGAGATATAATCAAACCATTAAAGGCACTGGAACAAGGAATATGATAGAATCAGCCCTCTAAAGACACAGGAACAAGGAATATGATTGAATCAGACCTCAAAAGACACTGAAACTAGGAATGAGATATAATCAAACCATTAAAGACACTGGGACAAGGAATATGATAGAATCAGACATCTAAACACACTGAAACCAGGAATGAGTTATAATCAAACCATTAAAGACACTGGAACAAGGAATATGATAGAATCAGACCTCTAAAGACACTAAAACAAGGAATGAGATATAATCAAACCATTAAATACACTGGAACATGGAATATGATAGAATCAGACCTCTAAAAACACTGAAACCATGAATGAGATATAATCAAACCATTAAAGACAATGGAACAAGGAATATGATAGAATCAGACATCTAAAGACACTGAAACCAGGAATGAGTTATAATCAAACCATTAAAGACACTGGAACAAGGAATATGATAGAATCAGCCCTCTAAAAACACTGGAACAAAGAAATGTGATAGAATCATACACCTGAAGACATTGAAACAAGGAATGTGATAGAATCATACCGCTGAAGATACTGAAACAAGGAATGTCATTGAATCATACCGCTGAAGACACTGGAACCAGGAATGAGATATAATCAAACCATTAAAGGCACTGGAACAAGGAATATGATAGAATCAGCCCTCTAAAGACACAGGAACAAGGAATATGATTGAATCAGACCTCAAAAGACACTGAAACTAGGAATGAGATATAATCAAACCATTAAAGACACTGGGACAAGGAATATGATAGAATCAGACATCTAAACACACTGAAACCAGGAATGAGTTATAATCAAACCATTAAAGACACTGGAACAAGGAATATGATAGAATCAGACCTCTAAAGACACTGAAACCAGGAATGAGATATAATCAAACCATTAAAGACACTGGAACAAGGAATATGATAGAATCAGACCTCTAAAAACACTGAAAGCAGGAATGAGATATAATCAAACCATTAAAGACAATGGAACAAGGAATATGATAGAATCAGACATCTAAAGAGACTGAAACTAGGAATGAGTTATAATCAAACGATTAAAGCCACTGGAACAAGGAATATGATAGAATCAGACCTCTATAGACACTGAAACCAGGAATGAGATATAATCAAACCATTAAAGACACTGGAACAAGGAATATGATTGAATCAGACCTCTAAAGACACTGAAACCAGGAATGAGATATAATCAAACCATTAAAGACACTGGGACAAGGAATATGATAGAATCAGAGCTCTAAAGACACTGAAACCAGGAATGAGATATAATCAAACCATTAAAGACACTGGAACAAGGAATATGATAGAATCAGAGCTCTAAAGACACTGAAACAAGGAATGAGATATAAGCAAACCATTAAAGACACTGGAACAAGGAATATGATAGAATCAGACCTCTATAGACACTGAAACCAGGAATGAGATATAATCAAACCATTAAAATCACTGGAACAAGGAATATGATAGAATCAGACCTCTAAAGACACTGAAACAAGGAATGAGATATAATCAAACCATTAAAGACACTGGAACAAGTAATATGATAGAATCAGACATCTAAACACACTGAAACAAGGAATGAGTTATAATCAAACCATTAAAGACACTGGAACAAGGAATATGATAGAATCAGACGTCTAAAGACACTGAAACCAGGAATGAGATATAATCAAACCATTAAAGACACTGGAACAAGGAATATGATAGAATCAGACCTCTAAAGACACTAAAACAAGGAATGAGATATAATCAAACCATTAAATACACTGGAACATGGAATATGATAGAATCAGACCTCTAAAAACACTGAAACCATGAATGAGATATAATCAAACCATTAAAGACAATGGAACAAGGAATATGATAGAATCAGACATCTAAAGACACTGAAACCAGGAATGAGTTATAATCAAACCATTAAAGACACTGGAACAAGGAATATGATAGAATCAGCCCTCTAAAAACACTGGAACAAAGAAATGTGATAGAATCATACACCTGAAGACATTGAAACAAGGAATGTGATAGAATCATACCGCTGAAGATACTGAAACAAGGAATGTGATAGAATCATACCGCTGAAGACACTGGAACCAGGAATGAGATATAATCAAACCATTAAAGGCACTGGAACAAGGAATATGATAGAATCAGCCCCCTAAAGACACAGGAACAAGGAATATGATTGAATCAGACCTCAAAAGACACTGAAACTAGGAATGAGATATAATCAAACCATTAAAGACACTGGGATAAGGAATATGATAGAATCAGACATCTAAACACACTGAAACCAGGAATGAGTTATAATCAAACCATTAAAGACACTGGAACAAGGAATATGATAGAATCAGACCTCTAAAGACACTGAAACCAGGAATGAGATATAATCAAACCATTAAAGACACTGGAACAAGGAATATGATAGAATCAGACCTCTAAAAACACTGAAACCAGGAATGAGATATAATCAAACCATTAAAGACAATGGAACAAGGAATATGATAGAATCAGACATCTAAAGACACTGAAACTAGGAATGAGTTATAATCAAACGATTAAAGCCACTGGAACAAGGAATATGATAGAATCAGACCTCTATAGACACTGAAACCAGGAATGAGATATAATCAAACCATTAAAGACACTGGAACAAGGAATATGATTGAATCAGACCTCTAAAGACACTGAAACCAGGAATGAGATATAATCAAACCATTAAAGACACTGGGACAAGGAATATGATAGAATCAGAGCTCTAAAGACACTGAAACCAGGAATGAGATATAATCAAACCATTAAAGACACTGGAACAAGGAATATGATAGAATCAGACCTCTAAAGACACTGAAACCAGGAATGAGATATAATCAAACCATTAAAGACACTGGAACAAGGAATATGATAGAATCAGACCTCTAAAGACACTGAAACAAGGAATGAGATATAAGCAAACCATTAAAGACACTGGAACAAGGAATATGATAGAATCAGACCTCTATAGACACTGAAACCAGGAATGAGATATAATCAAACCATTAAAATCACTGGAACAAGGAATATGATAGAATCAGACCTCTAAAGACACTGAAACAAGGAATGAGATATAATCAAACCATTAAAGACACTGGAACAAGGAATATGATAGAATCAGACCTCTAAAACACTGAAACAAGGAATGAGATATAATCAAACCATTAAAGTCACTGGAGCAAGGAATATGATAGAATCAGCCCTCTAAAGACACTGGAACAAAGAAATGTGATAGAATCATACACCTGAAGACATTGAAACAAGGAATTTGATAGAATCATACCGCTGAAGATACTGAAACAAGGAATGTGATAGAATCATACCGCTGAAGACACTGGAACCAGGAATGAGATATAATCAAACCATTAAAGACACTGGAACAAGGAATATGATAGAATCAGCCCTCTAAAGACACTGGAACAAGGAATATGATTGAATCACACCTCTAATGACACTGAAACCAGGAATGAGATATAATCAAACCATTAAAGACACTGGAACAAGGAATATGATAGAATCAGACATCTAAAGACACTGAAACTAGGAATGAGTTGTAATCAAACCATTAAAGACACTGGAACAAGGAATATGATAGAATCATACCAATAAAGATACTGAAACCAGGAATGAGATATAATCAAACCATTAAAGACAATGGAACAAGGAATATGATAGAATCAGCCCTCTAAAGACACTGGAACAAAGAAATGTGATAGAATCATACACCTGAAGATATTGAAACAAGGAATGTGATAGAATCATACCGCTGAAGATACTGAAACAAGGAATATGATAGAATCAGACATCTAAAGACACTGAAACCAGGAATTAAATATAATCAAACCATTAAAGATACTGGAACAAGGAATATGATAGAATCAGACCTCTAAACATACTGAAACCAGGAATGAGATATAATCAAACCATTAAAGTCACTGGAACAAGGAATATGATAGAATCAGACCTCCAAAGACACTGAAACCAGGAATGAGATATAATCAAACCATTAAAGACACTGAAACAAGGAATATGATAGAATCAGACCTGTTAAGACACTGAAACCAGGAATGAGATATAATCAAACCATTAAAGACACTGGAACAAGGAATATGATAGAATCAGACATCTAAACCCACTGAAACCAGGAATGAATTATAATCAAACCATTAAAGACACTGGAACAAGGAATATGATAGAATCAGATGTCTAAAGACACTGAAACCAGGAATGAGATATAATCAAAGCATTAAAGACACTGGAACAAGGAATATGATAGAATCAGACCTCTAAAGACACTGAAACCAGGAATGAGATATAATCAAACCATTAAAGACACTGGAACAAGGAATATGATAGAATCAGCCCTCTAAAGACACTGAAACCAGGAATGAGATATAATCAAACCATTAAAGACACTGGAACAAGGAATATGATAGAATCAGACCTCTAAAGACACTGAAAAATGGAATGAGATATAATCAAACCATTAAAGACACTGGAACAAGGAATATGATAGAATCAGACCTCTAAAGACACTGAAACAAGGAATGAGATATAATCAAACCATTAAAGACACTGGAACAAGTAATATGATAGAATCAGACATCTAAACACACTGAAACAAGGAATGAGTTATAATCAAACCATTAAAGACACTGGAACAAGGAATATGATAGAATCAGACGTCTAAAGACACTGAAACCAGGAATGAGATATAATCAAACCATTAAAGACACTGGAACAAGGAATATGATAGAATCAGACCTCTAAAGACACTAAAGCAAGGAATGAGATATAATCAAACCATTAAATACACTGGAACATGGAATATGATAGAATCAGACCTCTAAAAACACTGAAACCATGAATGAGATATAATCAAACCATTAAAGACAATGGAACAAGGAATATGATAGAATCAGACATCTAAAGACACTGAAACCAGGAATGAGTTATAATCAAACCATTAAAGACACTGGAACAAGGAATATGATAGAATCAGCCCTCTAAAAACACTGGAACAAAGAAATGTAATAGAATCATACACCTGAAGACATTGAAACAAGGAATGTGATAGAATCATACCGCTGAAGATACTGAAACAAGGAATGTGATAGAATCATACCGCTGAAGACACTGGAACCAGGAATGAGATATAATCAAACCATTAAAGGCACTGGAACAAGGAATATGATAGAATCAGCCCTCTAAAGACACAGGAACAAGGAATATGATTGAATCAGACCTCAAAAGACACTGAAACTAGGAATGAGATATAATCAAACCATTAAAGACACTGGGACAAGGAATATGATAGAATCAGACATCTAAACACACTGAAACCAGGAATGAGTTATAATCAAACCATTAAAGACACTGGAACAAGGAATATGATAGAATCAGACCTCTAAAGACACTGAAACCAGGAATGAGATATAATCAAACCATTAAAGACACTGGAACAAGGAATATGATAGAATCAGACCTCTAAAAACACTGAAACCAGGAATGAGATATAATCAAACCATTAAAGACAATGGAACAAGGAATATGATAGAATCAGACATCTAAAGACACTGAAACTAGGAATGAGTTATAATCAAACGATTAAAGCCACTGGAATAAGGAATATGATAGAATCAGACCTCTAAAGACACTGAAACCAGGAATGAGATATAATCAAACCATTAAAGACACTGGAACAAGGAATATGATTGAATCAGACCTCTAAAGACACTGAAACCAGGAATGAGATATAATCAAACCATTAAAGACACTGGGACAAGGAATATGATAGAATCAGAGCTCTAAAGACACTGTAACCAGGAATGAGATATAATCAAACCATTAAAGACACTGGAACAAGGAATATGATAGAATCAGACCTTTAAAGACACTGAAACCAGGAATGAGATATAATCAAACCATTAAAGACACTGGAACAAGGAATATGATAGAATCAGACCTCTAAAGACACTGAAACAAGGAATGAGATATAAGCAAACCATTAAAGACACTGGAACAAGGAATATGATAGAATCAGACCTCTATAGACACTGAAACCAGGAATGAGATATAATCAAACCATTAAAATCACTGGAACAAGGAATATGATAGAATCAGACCTCTAAAGACACTGAAACAAGGAATGAGATATAATCAAACCATTAAAGACACTGGAACAAGGAATATGATAGAATCAGACCTCTAAAACACTGAAACAAGGAATGAGATATAATCAAACCATTAAAGTCACTGGAGCAAGGAATATGATAGAATCAGCCCTCTAAAGACACTGGAACAAAGAAATGTGATAGAATCATACACCTGAAGACATTGAAACAAGGAATTTGATAGAATCATACCGCTGAAGATACTGAAACAAGGAATGTGATAGAATCATACCGCTGAAGACACTGGAACCAGGAATGAGATATAATCAAACCATTAAAGACACTGGAACAAGGAATATGATAGAATCAGCCCTCTAAAGACACTGGAACAAGGAATATGATTGAATCAGACCTCTAAAGACACTGAAACCAGGAATGAGATATAATCAAACCATTAAAGACACTGGAGCAAGGAATATGATAGAATCAGACATCTAAAGACACTGAAACCAGGAATGAGATGTAATCAAACCATTAAAGACACTGGAACAAGGAATATGATAGAATCAGACCTCTAAAGACACTGAAACCAGGAATTAAATATAATCAAACCATTAAAGATATTGGAACAAGGAATATGATAGAATCAGACCTATAAAGATACTAAAACCAGGAATGAGATATAATCAAACCATTAAAGTCACTGGAACAAAGAATATGATAGAATAAGACCTCTAAAGACACTGAAACCAGGAATGAGATATAATCAAACCATTAAAGACACTGGAACAAGGAACATGATAAAATCAGACCTCTAAAGACACTGAAACCAGGAATGAGATATAATCAAACCATTAAAGACACTGGAACAAGGAATATGATAGAATCAGACCTCTAAAGACACTGAAACCAGGAATGAGATATAATCAAACCATTAAAGCTACTGGAACAAGGAATATGATTGAATCAGACCTATAAAGATACTGAAACCAGGAATGAGATATAATCAAACCATTAAAGACACTGCAGCAAGGAATATGATAGAATCAGACCTCTAAAGACACTGAAACCAGGAATGAGATATAATCAAACCATTAAAGACACTGGAACAAGGAATATGATAGAATCAGACCTCTAAAAACACTGAAACCAGGAATGAGATATAATCAAACCATTAAAGACAATGGAACAAGGAATATGATAGAATCAGACATCTAAAGACACTGAAACTAGGAATGAGTTATAATCAAACGATTAAAGCCACTGGAATAAGGAATATGATAGAATCAGACCTCTAAAGACACTGAAACCAGGAATGAGATATAATCAAACCATTAAAGACACTGGAACAAGGAATATGATTGAATCAGACCTCTAAAGACACTGAAACCAGGAATGAGATATAATCAAACCATTAAAGACACTGGGACAAGGAATATGATAGAATCAGAGCTCTAAAGACACTGTAACCAGGAATGAGATATAATCAAACCATTAAAGACACTGGAACAAGGAATATGATAGAATCAGACCTTTAAAGACACTGAAACCAGGAATGAGATATAATCAAACCATTAAAGACACTGGAACAAGGAATATGATAGAATCAGACCTCTAAAGACACTGAAACAAGGAATGAGATATAAGCAAACCATTAAAGACACTGGAACAAGGAATATGATAGAATCAGACCTCTATAGACACTGAAACCAGGAATGAGATATAATCAAACCATTAAAATCACTGGAACAAGGAATATGATAGAATCAGACCTCTAAAGACACTGAAACAAGGAATGAGATATAATCAAACCATTAAAGACACTGGAACAAGGAATATGATAGAATCAGACCTCTAAAACACTGAAACAAGGAATGAGATATAATCAAACCATTAAAGTCACTGGAGCAAGGAATATGATAGAATCAGCCCTCTAAAGACACTGGAACAAAGAAATGTGATAGAATCATACACCTGAAGACATTGAAACAAGGAATTTGATAGAATCATACCGCTGAAGATACTGAAACAAGGAATGTGATAGAATCATACCGCTGAAGACACTGGAACCAGGAATGAGATATAATCAAACCATTAAAGACACTGGAACAAGGAATATGATAGAATCAGCCCTCTAAAGACACTGGAACAAGGAATATGATTGAATCAGACCTCTAAAGACACTGAAACCAGGAATGAGATATAATCAAACCATTAAAGACACTGGAGCAAGGAATATGATAGAATCAGACATCTAAAGACACTGAAACCAGGAATGAGATGTAATCAAACCATTAAAGACACTGGAACAAGGAATATGATAGAATCAGACCTCTAAAGACACTGAAACCAGGAATTAAATATAATCAAACCATTAAAGATATTGGAACAAGGAATATGATAGAATCAGACCTATAAAGATACTAAAACCAGGAATGAGATATAATCAAACCATTAAAGTCACTGGAACAAAGAATATGATAGAATAAGACCTCTAAAGACACTGAAACCAGGAATGAGATATAATCAAACCATTAAAGACACTGGAACAAGGAACATGATAAAATCAGACCTCTAAAGACACTGAAACCAGGAATGAGATATAATCAAACCATTAAAGACACTGGAACAAGGAATATGATAGAATCAGACCTCTAAAGACACTGAAACCAGGAATGAGATATAATCAAACCATTAAAGCTACTGGAACAAGGAATATGATTGAATCAGACCTATAAAGATACTGAAACCAGGAATGAGATATAATCAAACCATTAAAGACACTGCAGCAAGGAATATGATAGAATCAGACCTCTAAAGACACTGAAACCAGGAATAAGATATAATCAAACCATTAAAGACACTGGAACAAGGAATATGATAGAATCAGACCTCTAAAGACACTGAAACCAGGAATGAGATGTAATCAAACCATTAAAGACACTGGAGCAAGGAATATGATAGAATCAGACATCTAAAGACACTGAAACCAGGAATTAAATATAATCGAAGCATTAAAGACACTGGAACAAGGAATATGATAGAATCAGACCTATAAAGATACTGAAACCAGGAATGAGATATAATCAAACCATTAAAGTCACTGGAACAAGGAATATGATAGAATCAGACCTCCAAAGACACTGAAACCAGGAATGAGATATAATCAAACCATTAAAGACACTGGAACAAGGAATATGATAGAATCAGACCTCTAAAGACACTAAAACCAGGAATGAGATATAATCAAACCATTAAAGACACTGGAGCAAGGAATATGATAGAATCAGACCTCTAAAGACACTGAAACCAGGTATAAGATATAATCAAACCATTAAAGACACTGGAACAAGGAATATGATAGAATCAGACCTCTAAAGACACTGAAAAATGGAATGAGATATAATTAAACCATTAAAGACACTGGAACAAGGAATATGATTGAATCAGACCTATAAAGATACTGAAACCAGGAATGAGATATAATCAAACCATTAAAGACACTGGAGCAAGGAATATGATAGAATCAGACATCTAAAGACACTGAAACCAGGAATGAGATGTAATCAAACCATTAAAGACACTGGAACAAGGAATATGATAGAATCAGACATCTAAAGACACTGAAACCAGGAATGAGATATAATCAAACCATTAAAGACACTGGAACAAGGAATATGATTGAATCAGACCTATAAAGATACTGAAACCAGGATTGAGATATAATCAAACCATTAAAGACACTGGAGCAAGGAATATGATAGAATCAGACCTCTAAAGACACTGAAACCAGGAATAAGATATAATCAAACCATTAAAGACACTGGAGCAAGGAATATGATAGAATCAGACATCTAAAGACACTGAAACCAGGAATGAGATGTAATCAAACCATTAAAGACACTGGAGCAAGGAATATGATAGAATCAGACATCTAAAGACACTGAAACCAGGAATTAAATATAATCAAACCATTAAAGATACTGGAACAAGGAATATGATAGAATCAGACCTCTAAAGATACTGAAACCAGGAATGAGATATAATCAAACCATTAAAGTCACTGGAACAAGGAATATGATAGAATCAGACCTCCAAAGACACTGAAACCAGGAATGAGATATAATCAAACCATTAAAGACACTGGAACAAGGAATATGATAGAATCAGACCTGTTAAGACACTGAAACCAGGAATGAGATATAATCAAACCATTAAAGACACTGGAACAAGGAATATGATAGAATCAGACATCTAAACCCACTGAAACCAGGAATGAATTATAATCAAACCATTAAAGACACTGGAACAAGGAATATGATAGAATCAGACCTCTAAAGACACTGAAACCAGGAATGAGATATAATCAAAGCATTAAAGACACTGGAACAAGGAATATGATAGAATCAGACCTCTAAAGACACTGAAACAAGGAATGAGATATAATCAAACCATTAAAGTCACTGGAACAAGGAATATGATAGAATCAGACATCTAAAGACACTGAAACCAGGAATGAGATATAATCAAACCATTAAAGACACTGGAACAAGGAATATGATAGAATCAGCCCTCTAAAGACACTGAAACCAGGAATGAGATATAATCAAACCATTAAAGACACTGGAACAAGGAATATGATAGAATCAGACCTCTAAAGACACTGAAAAATGGAATGAGATATAATCAAACCATTAAAGACACTGGAACAAGGAATATGATAGAATCAGATCTCTAAAGACACTGAAACAAGGAATGAGATATAATCAAACCATTAAAGACACTGGAACAAGTAATATGATAGAATCAGACATCTAAAAACACTGAAACAAGGAATGAGATATAATCAAACCATTAAAGACACTGGAACAAGGAATATGATAGAATCAGACGTCTAAAGACACTGAAACCAGGAATGAGATATAATCAAACCATTAAAGACTCTGGAACAAGGAATATGATAGAATCAGACCTCTAAAGACACTAAAACAAGGAATGAGATATAATCAAACCATTAAATACACTGGAACATGGAATATGATAGAATCAGACCTCTAAAAACACTGAAACCATGAATGAGATATAATCAAACCATTAAAGACAATGGAACAAGGAATATGATAGAATCAGACATCTAAAGACACTGAAACCAGGAATGAGTTATAATCAAACCATTAAAGACACTGGAACAAGGAATATGATAGAATCAGCCCTCTAAAAACACTGGAACAAAGAAATGTGATAGAATCATACACCTGAAGACATTGAAACAAGGAATGTGATAGAATCATACCGCTGAAGATACTGAAACAAGGAATGTGATTGAATCATACCGCTGAAGACACTGGAACCAGGAATGAGATATAATCAAACCATTAAAGGCACTGGAACAAGGAATATGATAGAATCAGCCCTCTAAAGACACAGGAACAAGGAATATGATTGAATCAGACCTCAAAAGACACTGAAACTAGGAATGAGATATAATCAAACCATTAAAGACACTGGGACAAGGAATATGATAGAATCAGACATCTAAACACACTGAAACCAGGAATGAGTTATAATCAAACCATTAAAGACACTGGAACAAGGAATATGATAGAATCAGACCTCTAAAGACACTGAAACCAGGAATGAGATATAATCAAACCATTAAAGACACTGGAACAAGGAATATGATAGAATCAGACCTCTAAAAACACTGAAACCAGGAATGAGATATAATCAAACCATTAAAGACAATGGAACAAGGAATATGATAGAATCAGACATCTAAAGACACTGAAACTAGGAATGAGTTATAATCAAACGATTAAAGCCACTGGAACAAGGAATATGATAGAATCAGACCTCTATAGACACTGAAACCAGGAATGAGATATAATCAAACCATTAAAGACACTGGAACAAGGAATATGATTGAATCAGACCTCTAAAGACACTGAAACCAGGAATGAGATATAATCAAACCATTAAAGACACTGGGACAAGGAATATGATAGAATCAGAGCTCTAAAGACACTGAAACCAGGAATGAGATATAATCAAACCATTAAAGACACTGGAACAAGGAATATGATAGAATCAGACCTCTAAAGACACTGAAACAACGAATGAGATATAAGCAAACCATTAAAGACACTGGAACAAGGAATATGATAGAATCAGACCTCTATAGACACTGAAACCAGGAATGAGATATAATCAAACCATTAAAATCACTGGAACAAGGAATATGATAGAATCAGACCTCTAAAGACACTGAAACAAGGAATGAGATATAATCAAACCATTAAAGACACTGGAACAAGTAATATGATAGAATCAGACATCTAAACACACTGAAACAAGCAATGAGTTATAATCAAACCATTAAAGACACTGGAACAAGGAATATGATAGAATCAGACGTCTAAAGACACTGAAACCAGGAATGAGATATAATCAAACCATTAAAGACACTGGAACAAGGAATATGATAGAATCAGACCTCTAAAGACACTAAAACAAGGAATGAGATATAATCAAACCATTAAATACACTGGAACATGGAATATGATAGAATCAGACCTCTAAAAACACTGAAACCATGAATGAGATATAATCAAACCATTAAAGACAATGGAACAAGGAATATGATAGAATCAGACATCTAAAGACACTGAAACCAGGAATGAGTTATAATCAAACCATTAAAGACACTGGAACAAGGAATATGATAGAATCAGCCCTCTAAAAACACTGGAACAAAGAAATGTGATAGAATCATACACCTGAAGACATTGAAACAAGGAATGTGATAGAATCATACCGCTGAAGATACTGAAACAAGGAATGTGATTGAATCATACCGCTGAAGACACTGGAACCAGGAATGAGATATAATCAAACCATTAAAGGCACTGGAACAAGGAATATGATAGAATCAGCCCTCTAAAGACACAGGAACAAGGAATATGATTGAATCAGACCTCAAAAGACACTGAAACTAGGAATGAGATATAATCAAACCATTAAAGACACTGGGACAAGGAATATGATAGAATCAGACATCTAAACACACTGAAACCAGGAATGAGTTATAATCAAACCATTAAAGACACTGGAACAAGGAATATGATAGAATCAGACCTCTAAAGACACTGAAACCAGGAATGAGATATAATCAAACCATTAAAGACACTGGAACAAGGAATATGATAGAATCAGACCTCTAAAAACACTGAAACCAGGAATGAGATATAATCAAACCATTAAAGACAATGGAACAAGGAATATGATAGAATCAGACATCTAAAGACACTGAAACTAGGAATGAGTTATAATCAAACGATTAAAGCCACTGGAACAAGGAATATGATAGAATCAGACCTCTATAGACACTGAAACCAGGAATGAGATATAATCAAACCATTAAAGACACTGGAACAAGGAATATGATTGAATCAGACCTCTAAAGACACTGAAACCAGGAATGAGATATAATCAAACCATTAAAGACACTGGGACAAGGAATATGATAGAATCAGAGCTCTAAAGACACTGAAACCAGGAATGAGATATAATCAAACCATTAAAGACACTGGAACAAGGAATATGATAGAATCAGACCTCTAAAGACACTGAAACAACGAATGAGATATAAGCAAACCATTAAAGACACTGGAACAAGGAATATGATAGAATCAGACCTCTATAGACACTGAAACCAGGAATGAGATATAATCAAACCATTAAAATCACTGGAACAAGGAATATGATAGAATCAGACCTCTAAAGACACTGAAACAAGGAATGAGATATAATCAAACCATTAAAGACACTGGAACAAGTAATATGATAGAATCAGACATCTAAACACACTGAAACAAGCAATGAGTTATAATCAAACCATTAAAGACACTGGAACAAGGAATATGATAGAATCAGACGTCTAAAGACACTGAAACCAGGAATGAGATATAATCAAACCATTAAAGACACTGGAACAAGGAATATGATAGAATCAGACCTCTAAAGACACTAAAACAAGGAATGAGATATAATCAAACCATTAAATACACTGGAACATGGAATATGATAGAATCAGACCTCTAAAAACACTGAAACCATGAATGAGATATAATCAAACCATTAAAGACAATGGAACAAGGAATATGATAGAATCAGACATCTAAAGACACTGAAACCAGGAATGAGTTATAATCAAACCATTAAAGACACTGGAACAAGGAATATGATAGAATCAGCCCTCTAAAAACACTGGAACAAAGAAATGTGATAGAATCATACACCTGAAGACATTGAAACAAGGAATGTGATAGAATCATACCGCTGAAGATACTGAAACAAGGAATGTGATTGAATCATACCGCTGAAGACACTGGAACCAGGAATGAGATATAATCAAACCATTAAAGGCACTGGAACAAGGAATATGATAGAATCAGTCCTCTAAAGACACAGGAACAAGGAATATGATTGAATCAGACCTCAAAAGACACTGAAACTAGGAATGAGATATAATCAAACCATTAAAGACACTGGGACAAGGAATATGATAGAATCAGACATCTAAACACACTGAAACCAGGAATGAGTTATAATCAAACCATTAAAGACACTGGAACAAGGAATATGATAGAATCAGACCTCTAAAGACACTAAAACAAGGAATGAGATATAATCAAACCATTAAATACACTGGAACATGGAATATGATAGAATCAGACCTCTAAAAACACTGAAACCATGAATGAGATATAATCAAACCATTAAAGACAATGGAACAAGGAATATGATAGAATCAGACATCTAAAGACACTGAAACCAGGAATGAGTTATAATCAAACGATTAAAGCCACTGGAACAAGGAATATGATAGAATCAGACCTCTATAGACACTGAAACCAGGAATGAGATATAATCAAACCATTAAAGACACTGGAACAAGGAATATGATTGAATCAGACCTCTAAAGACACTGAAACCAGGAATGAGATATAATCAAACCATTAAAGACACTGGGACAAGGAATATGATAGAATCAGAGCTCTAAAGACACTGAAACCAGGAATGAGATATAATCAAACCATTAAAGACACTGGAACAAGGAATATGATAGAATCAGACCTCTAAAGACACTGAAACCAGGAATGAGATATAATCAAACCATTAAAGACACTGGAACAAGGAATATGATAGAATCAGACCTCTAAAGACACTGAAACAAGGAATGAGATATAAGCAAACCATTAAAGACACTGGAACAAGGAATATGATAGAATCAGACCTCTATAGACACTGAAACCAGGAATGAGATATAATCAAACCATTATAATCACTGGAACAAGGAATATGATAGAATCAGACCTCTAAAGACACTGAAACAAGGAATGAGATATAATCAAACCATTAAAGACACTGGAACAAGTAATATGATAGAATCAGACATCTAAACACACTGAAACAAGGAATGAGTTATAATCAAACCATTAAAGACACTGGAACAAGGAATATGATAGAATCAGACGTCTAAAGACACTGAAACCAGGAATGAGATATAATCAAACCATTAAAGACACTGGAACAAGGAATATGATAGAATCAGACCTCTAAAGACACTAAAACAAGGAATGAGATATAATCAAACCATTAAATACACTGGAACATGGAATATGATAGAATCAGACCTCTAAAAACACTGAAACCATGAATGAGATATAATCAAACCATTAAAGACAATGGAACAAGGAATATGATAGAATCAGACATCTAAAGACACTGAAACCAGGAATGAGTTATAATCAAACCATTAAAGACACTGGAACAAGGAATATGATAGAATCAGCCCTCTAAAAACACTGGAACAAAGAAATGTGATAGAATCATACACCTGAAGACATTGAAACAAGGAATGTGATAGAATCATACCGCTGAAGATACTGAAACAAGGAATGTGATAGAATCATACCGCTGAAGACACTGGAACCAGGAATGAGATATAATCAAACCATTAAAGGCACTGGAACAAGGAATATGATAGAATCAGCCCTCTAAAGACACAGGAACAAGGAATATGATTGAATCAGACCTCAAAAGACACTGAAACTAGGAATGAGATATAATCAAACCATTAAAGACACTGGGACAAGGAATATGATAGAATCAGACATCTAAACACACTGAAACCAGGAATGAGTTATAATCAAACCATTAAAGACACTGGAACAAGGAATATGATAGAATCAGACCTCTAAAGACACTGAAACCAGGAATGAGATATAATCAAACCATTAAAGACACTGGAACAAGGAATATGATAGAATCAGACCTCTAAAAACACTGAAACCAGGAATGAGATATAATCAAACCATTAAAGACAATGGAACAAGGAATATGATAGAAGCAGACATCTAAAGACACTGAAACTAGGAATGAGTTATAATCAAACGATCAAAGCCACTGGAACAAGGAATATGATAGAATCAGACCTCTATAGACACTGAAACAAGGAATGAGATATAATCAAACCATTAAAGACACTGGAACAAGGAATATGATTGAATCAGACCTCTAAAGACACTGAAACCAGGAATGAGATATAATCAAACCATTAAAGACACTGGGACAAGGAATATGATAGAATCAGAGCTCTAAAGACACTGAAACCAGGAATGAGATATAATCAAACCATTAAAGACACTGGAACAAGGAATATGATAGAATCAGACCTCTAAAGACACTGAAACCAGGAATGAGATATAATCAAACCATTAAAGACACTGGAACAAGGAATATGATAGAATCAGACCTCTAAAGACACTGAAACAAGGAATGAGATATAAGCAAACCATTAAAGACACTGGAACAAGGAATATGATAGAATCATACCGCTGAAGATACTGAAACAAGGAATGTGATAGAATCATACCGCTGAAGACACTGGAACCAGGAATGAGATATAATCAAACCATTAAAGACACTGGAACAAGGAATATGATAGAATCAGCCCTCTAAAGACACTGGAACAAGGAATATGATTGAATCAGACCTCTAAAGACACTGAAACCAGGAATGAGATATAATCAAACCATTAAAGACACTGGAACAAGGAATATGATAGAATCAGACATCTAAAGACACTGAAACTAGGAATGAGTTGTAATCAAACCATTAAAGACACTGGAACAAGGAATATGATAGAATCATACCAATAAAGATACTGAAACCAGGAATGAGATATAATCAAACCATTAAAGACAATGGAACAAGGAATATGATAGAATCAGCCCTCTAAAGACACTGGAACAAAGAAATGTGATAGAATCATACACCTGAAGATATTGAAACAAGGAATGTGATAGAATCATACCGCTGAAGATACTGAAACAAGGAATGTGATAGAATCATACCACTGAAGACACTGAAACCAGGAATGAGATATAATCAAACCATTAATGACAATGGAACAAGGAATATGATAGAATCAGACCTCTAAAGACACTGAAACCAGGAATGAGATATAATCAAACCAGTAAAGAACCTGTAACAAGGAATATGATAGAATCATAAAAGACACTGGAACAAAGAATGAGATATAATCAAACCATTAAAGACCCTGGAACAAGAAATGTGAAAAGATCAGACCGTTAAAGACACTGAAACAAGGAATGTGATAGAATCATACCGCTGAAGAAACTGGTACAAGGAATGTGATAGAATCCGACCGTTAAAGACAATTGAACAAGGACTGTGATATCTATGCTCAGATAGAGCAATACAAATGAAAAACCGGTATGTTGTATACATAATGCAAAGCCTTTGATAAACAACAAATTCAATAAATCAAAATATATAGTTGTCAGTAAATCAAATAATCTAACATGTAAATTGACAAAAATCAAGCAAGTACAATTATTTAAATATATAGGAATTGTTTTAATAGAGTAGGTAAATTGCGACTCCGATATCAGAAGGCGCACTGGGAAAGCGAAGGGGTCCTTCTAAAAACTAAGCAAAGTATTAATAAATAGAAAAAAATCGTTAGAAACAAAGACAAGTGTACTTAACTTATATGGCAGTGGACGCTGAACAATCTCATCACAGATAAAGAAAAGACTTGAAATAACAGAAATGTTGTTCTACAGATGGATGCAGAGAATACCATAGACTGAACATGTGAGCAACTACGAAGGTTTAGGGAAAATGGTAACAAAAAGAAACACTTATGCTTAACAACAGAAAGAGACAGCTGAAATTACTTTGACTGTAGAGACCTTGGAACAACGAACACTCACTGAACATTTATGAAGGCAAGAGGGACAGAGGAAGCTAGCGCGTAACTTACCTAACGAATTTATGTAAATGAATAGCAGAACAATGTTGAGGAGAGATGGCAAAAAGAAGACAAAATTTACTAAGATTCATGATGGTCAGCGTCCTGAAGAAACACTGCACATAGATAAGAAGAAGAAGATGTTAAAGCAACATCAGGTCAAGAAGTCTCATTCCCAGATAAATTTGAACGTGAAACAAGGAAACTTTGTAAGAAAAATAAATAAATTAAATAAACGTTTTGAATCATCGTAATTCTCAAAGAGTATCTTTGAGAATTACGATGATTCAAATCATCAAAACTTGAAAATGTGTCACTTTACTTAAGGGCAACTTTTCTACTGAATGTGAAATGCTTTGTTAAATTATTATTATTTAAATAATAGGTATTTTTTTTAAAAGTGACAAATTTAATTTTTCAACGATGTTCATAAAAGCGATAACATCTTTATACATGAGCCTCTTTTCATCGTCTTTTTCAGACCAGCGAAAATCCCTCAGTAAATTTTATTTCTCATCTGTACGTTACTTCTGAAGGAATTTTTACATTCACGTATTAAACTCAATCATTAGAATTTGTTTCTTGTCTAAACGTATTTCAATGCTCAAATGTAATTTATCGAATCTTTTCGCCACATGCAAGACAATAAAGCCAAACGGGTTTTTTTAACATAAGAGCGGAGATAAAAGAAAGAAACCTACATAGACTTCCACGAGTGAAAAGTGCGAAAGAAGAAACTGTTAATATAGAACCTACGGTTACATCTAGCCATTTCATCTGTACAATGATGGGACCTTAGCGCCAATCTAGTAGTATCCTTCAATTCTTACCAAAAACGAAAGCTCATCACAACAATTTCCATGAAAATACCTGCAGAAGATGTTTAATTTACTTCCATTTGATTTATAAACAAATGTAATTGGGTAACATTACCCTCACTTTCGTCTTAACATCAGACTTCGCTAAGAATTACTGTAAATGTAACAGGGGATTTTGACTTCGTGCTTTTTCAAAGAATATAAATGCGAAATCCATGAACAGTCGACCATCAGGATCGAAACCATTTTCATAGTTCTGTATGCTATATCCTATTCATTGGATCAAGGTCCTTATTAATATTTACGCGATATCAATAATTCTTTCTTTTTTTATCAAAAGACTCAATGCTTACTATGATGATAGTTTAAAATTGATTTTCATGGATCGTGTCAGTATCTTTGCTTGGATCTCCCATCCAAAAATCCATAATTGTACGAGTGGAGACAGTACAGTCGCAGTCGTGTTATCGCATATTTTACAAGTAGATGACAATCTTCAATTTTACATGACTCCACGCCATAGAGGATTCGAATAAATAGAAGATACTATTATAATTCTCTAGTATTCGTCTTCTCTTTATCATATGCATTTTTATCACGTATCGTGATGTATTCACCAAATGGGAGAAGAATATTAATTCATGAAATTTGAAACTCTTTTGAATACCTAAAAAGTACGGTCGTTTCCTGGAACATTTGGCTAAATTAAAAAAAAATGTCACGGAGATTCCTACCATTCGGTCATGCCAAAAAGAAACAATGAAGGGCGGCCATTTTTCTTTATGTTAAAAGTGTTTCTTTTTACCGTTTCTTCTTCTCTTCACCTTATTGTTTTTGTGCATAATATTATTATCATTTGTGTATGTTGTTTCCAACTTTGTATCCTGTAGAGCCGGGTCCTTAGGCCCCATACGAGAATTGTCATTTAATTGATAGCACTTTTCTTAGTATAAGGTTGGTGCAAAAATAATGACGTAATAATGTCGTTTTTTGACGTATTTTTTAACGTATTTTTTAACGTCAAAAAACGACATTATTACGTCATTATTTTTGCACCAACCTAATATATAGGATGTTCCTAGTAGGGCGATCTTCTGGGCAACTTGTTTGTTGATGTTACCTGGGACACTATTAGTAAAATTGTCCATTCCTTTTCTCACGAGGTCCAGAGCTCCGATTACTATTGGTACAGTCCTCAGTCTTCACTCCCCACATCTTGTTAATCTCAATCTCCAGGTTCCTGTATTCGGACAATTTCTCGATAATTTTCATGGAGGTGTTTATCTCAGAAGGTACTGCTATGTCAATAAGCATACACTTCCTGAATTTATTGTCTTTTATGGTAATATCAGGTCTGTCGGCTTTTATTTCCCTGTTATTTTGAATTGGCATCTCCCAGAGGATAGTTACATCGTTATTTTGGGTGACTGTGTATGGTTAATCCTCATACCATTTCTCAGTGCATTCGATTTTGTGCTTCTTGCACATATTCCATTGCACATATGTCACTACCTTGTTATGTCTGTGAATTTATTCATTTTTTGCCAATTTCGAAATATCTTCAGATTGGGTAACCCATTCCATTCAGATGGTCCCCGATTGGAGCTGTTCCTAAATATTTAAATGTAGTTCCCAAGTCGCCTTGGCTGCCTCGTCCTTTAAACAAAAAAAACAGCCCTCTCGATACATGGCCATGGTGTTTAAAGTATTTATAGAAAAGGCACAGGGAGGCAACTTTACAGCAATGGGAAAGTGGCTGAAGACGAAATGGCAAATCAGGACCAATAATATTGCTGATTCTTCATTGGATTTTATCAAGGATTTCTAGATATATATCGGGAACATCGGATTATATGCGGTAGCAATGTTTTAAACATGGAAGAATGGTAGACTTATAGATATGTAAGATAGATTCTGGAGAGGAAAATTGTCTCGCACGACACAGTAAACCAACTTTCTTAGCAGCTGAGCTGGATTCAATATAGTCTTTCCACTTCATGTCAGCTGAGACCGTTAGTCCGAGAAGGCGCAATAAGTCACTTTCCTCGAGGTTAGCATCCGCCATGTTAATTGAAGATAGAGGGGGGGGCTCTCAGCTTATTAATGGAAATAAGTTTAGTTTTGGAGACGTTAAAATTAACAAACTATCTTTTTCCCCAGTTGACAACAAATTGAATGTCATTTTTGTTAACAGCCTCCAATTTGATTTTATCAGACCGATCAGACTTATCGAGACAAGAGTAAATGGTTGCGCCACGAGCATAGATACCCAGTTGAGAGCTGATGCCATCTGGAAGGTAATTAATGAAAATTTAAAACAAAGTAGGACCAATGATAGAGCTTTGGGGGACACCTACCTCAGTACGAAAGGATCTAGAAGTGTAGCCGTTCAGGAGATAATTTTCATTTCACGATTTGATAAGAAAGACTGGATCAGTTCAAAATTTTGTCTGGTGACATCGTAACTTTCAATTTGTGAAGAAGATATTTATTCCAAGACCCCGTAACAGTCCGAGCTTCAGCATTCTTATCTAGAATCATTCCAGAATTATCGCCGGTACATCAGCAGTTGACCTAGAGAAATGAAAGCCATATTGCTTGTCTGAAAGAAGACCCTGCCATGTGATATACTTAACCAGTTCAGCATTGACTGGGGCTTCTAGTAGTTTCCCTCCAAAAATTCAATCTTAATATCTTGATTGTACTTTATGTAATGTCAGATTTTAAAATGAAACAAAACTCTTGCTGTCAACAGCAATCATCTTTTATTGATATTACACTAAAAACATTTTCTTTTATTCTGTTGTAGCATACCTACGGATGATGATGAATATGTCCCCATTCACATAAATACAGTAGTAAATACTGTATGTTGGTCTACAGTCGGAGATTCGTCTCCAGCTGAGCTGGTCAAGCTCTCTGCCTCCGAACAGAGAGGATCTCCAGACGAGGCTATGTCGAAGGGCAGAGTCTCGTCTCAAGTAACAGCTACCCGACCCGGTTTTATACAGGGTCTACGGGGAATTTTTGGCCGAGCGTACGGGCTCGGTACCCCACATTAAATTCGGCCTTGTGCCACATCTGACCGAGTGGGTCGGTTGGTAGATATCCTGTAGTCGGAGATTCGTCTCCAGCTGTGCTGGTCAAAACTCTCTGCCTCAGAGCAGAGAGGATCACCAGACGAGGTTATGTCGAAGGGCAGAGTCTCTTTTCGTCTCGTCTCGGGAAACAGCTACCCGACCCGGTTTTATACGGGATCTACGGGGAATTTTTGGCCAAGCTTTTGGTCAAGATTCGTCTCCAGCTGTGTTGGCCAAACTCTCTGCCAACGTCCTGAATAGACACAGAACATAGAAGAAGATGTTGGTAAACGAAAATGCTATTCCACTACTACATTTGTCTATGGTCACAGAAGAATTCTGCTCTCAAGCAATAAACAATTAAGATCTACAATAATACACAATTAAGATCTACGTAACTAATATTAGCCGAAGGTTATGGACCAATTCTTCTCTATGATAACGTTTGACCAGCCACTTTACGAAGCACTGATTAGAAATCAATGAAATTTTGCCATATTTATCGCACATAATAAACTCGCTCCAACGGATTTCCATGTTTTCAGACAACTAGAATATTTTTTATGAAATAAATAATTTGAAAGTCATTTGCACTTGTAAAAATGGAAGAATTCGGATCATTATGATATATTGGGTTATGTTGTAACTTAGGGAAAATTACTGAATAGAGTAATTAACTGACGGTTGGTAACGAACGATAACACTTAGGACAAGAACAACACATATAAGATTCGCCAGCGGCGCGTGGAAGAAGTAGTCAACTGCTAGAAGTGAATTCCACAATCAATCTCCAACTGCGCGATATCTACCAACTGCGGTCAGATGTGGCATGAGGCCGAATTTAATGTGGGGTATCCGAGCCTGTGGGCTTGGCCAAAAATTCCCTGTAGACCCCGTATCAAACGGGGTCGGGTAGCTGTTTCCCGAGACGAAACTCTGCCCTTTGACATAGCTTCGACTGGGGATCCTCTGTCCGAAGCACAGACTAATCTCCAACTGGAGAACAACATACAGTATTTACTACTGTATTTATGTGAATGGGGACACACCCATTATCACCCGTCGGTATGCTACAACAGTTTAACAATCGTGGAAGTGTTTGCTATTACTGTTCGTTTTTCTTTTGGTGCCCTTACAATACACAAAAAAAGGTTATCAATGTTGTCTGTTTTGTTGGGGTGCCGTTGCTTTGGCTACGTCTGTCACGAAAAACAAATATGTTTAAAGCAGAGACATTCTACGGGATACTTAGTCGGGGTCTGTCCGACTTTCGGCCTGATCTTGTTTTGTCATCTTATAACAATTTTTTTATTGAATAATAAGTGATACAAAAGTGTGTAAACGAAAAACAATGCAGGCAAAAATTAATGACAGATTTTGTGCAAACTCAGACGCACGCTCACACACGCATAGTGTCATATAGGAAGAAAATGTGTAACTACCAACACTAAGGTTCGAACGTGACACTCTTGGCTTATGAATATATGTTTTCCGCCAGGTGTATAAATAGCGGTGTCAGGCTGGAAGTGATTATAGAGTAACTATTGACTGTAACTATCTAGTCGAATTAGTGTGAATTATTCTGCGTCGATGATTTGAGTTTTGATTTAGGATTTATCAGACATTAAGCCCAGCCACGCTACTAACAAGGTATTCACTGAAATAGTTAATTATCTTTGGTTGACTTTTACTTATTTCTTCTTGTTAAGTATTTATTTGCAGTTGTAATTCAATACTGTTTTATCTTAACATTGAAGTCTTGAGTTATCATTAACGGCCACCGTACATCACAAAACATACATATACGCATACAATGGGAGTAAAAAGGAGACTTCTATTTTATATGAAATTAACAAATGATAGAAGCATTTTGTCCGTGGTTCTGTAGCCGTTGTCCTTGCTAAGAGCTACATGCTTCATTCGCTCGAAGCCATTTTTAACCATTGATTTGAGAAATTGCTTGCATACATTTTAGAGTTTGTATATTTCTGAATGGGTTTGCTGTCATGGATGATATTCAAACTCAATCGAGTTTTTAGGGTAATTTTTTGGTTTTGTAGTAATTTGTGGTGTTTCGTCAAAGCATAGTGGGTAGCTTTGGTTTCGTTTCGTTTCGTTTACAGCATATTAACCTCAGTGGGTTATTTAATGCTGACAAGATTTTTATTGCTGGTAATATTTTCTTTTTCAAAAATGTATTTCTGGTACTATTTTCTTCAAAAATGTATTACTGGTAATATTTTGAAAAAAAATTTATTCTTGGTAATAAAAACTATTTTCATAACGTTTTGACCCCTGCTTGGGGGTTAAATATTTTCCCATAGCTGGCACCCTAACATGTGCTACCACCCCGTGTCAGGCTGGACCTGAGAACACCAGTAATTAAGAGGTGGTTAATCGCTCTTCAAATCCTCCTGATCAGAGGCCTTGCTGTTGGATGTAGTTTATCGTCTTACCCAGGATGCTGATGTAGTTTATCGTCATACCCAGGACGGATACGGGGTAGCTATGATCACCCTAGTCCTGAAAGGGCTTGGAACATTACAAAAGAAGAATGATTTTCTTGTTTAAGGACTGATGTGAAATATCTTTTGCTGTAATCTTCTTTTTTTTTTGTAATTTTTTGTTTTTGTTTTTTTTTTGGTGGGGGGTTGTTTAGTTTTTTTTTTGTCTTACTATTGTTTACCTAATACAAGAGCCAGTTGTGGTAAAAAAAAAAATTTTGTTGAGGAAAACTTCCTCTATTCAACGATATTATTATGCTCCCCTCATTTGCTTTAATTTGCGAAATAAACTGAATCCATTATTTTTCGGAAATTAACTTACATACGTAAGGGCTTCTTGTATGTTGACTATAAATTATTATTCCTTCTAGATATTTTCGCCGTAATCAGCCTTTTTTATAAGGTTGCATCTTTTAAAATCAAAATTCTGGACTTTTTAGTTTCTATATGTTACTAAGCAATGTAATGTGATGGCAATAAAAGTAATTTACTATCACTATATGCAATAAATATCCACTAAAAACACTATTTTATATCACCAATATTCATAAAGCCTATACTTACAGAAATTAAAGATTACTCCACATTATCACAATTACAACATTTCTGATGAAGCTAAATCCGTTGCCAAACATGTCAAATTTATGAAGATTTTCAAAATTGTTCCTTATTTAATAATTGTAGTGTCGGATTTAATCCCTATTTACTTATGTATTGATTTACTCACTCATATATATCATATATCATATATATATATCCGAGCCGCTGGCTTATTTCGTATAGAGAAAAACATTAAAATTCCTTTCCTGCCGTGCGACGGTGGCCTAGAAACAAGATATCTAACTGATATCAAATCAGTCGGGTTTCGATCCCGGCTTGAAGCAATCGGATGTCTAGCCACATTGATGAGTTTTGATAGAGAAAAACAGTCTGTCTGTAAATGACTATGTATATATAAGAGGGAAACATTATTTTTGTGTAGTGTTTCCAACTTACAATTTTTCCGCTTGGTGGGAGTAAGGCGTGCAAAGATTGTCCATTATGCCATGCGCTTTCGGTCACCTTTTTAGCCATTTTCAAGGGAGGTGGTAGGTATTGCTAATGCTTTGACATTTTTTCATTTTCTGACTGATATGTATATTTTTGTGCTGTTTTGAATACTAGTAGGATCGTTTAAAGAGAGCTTTCTTTTTTTTTTTTTTTGAGCGCGGCTGCAATTCGAGTGGGGTTTTTACTATTTATTTAAACTATCACCGCACCATTTCCGGTGTTAAATAAGGTGAGGTTGATAATGGAAGAGAAATGTTTAATATAATGGGCCACTCTTATAGCGAGATGATTGCAGTAATGTGATTTATATAGAATTTTAGCCTTTTCGACCAGATTTTTTCTCAAGGGGTCTTGTAAATTGTGGGTAGATAGACTTTTTTTTATAGCACTGTGATCTGATAAATGACACGTGAGGCATCTACTCAAGGAGGTGGTAGTGTGTCCGATATGGGTAATCGATTTATTAAAGAGATACACTCTTTAAAAAAAAAGAACAGCTTATTATGGTGAAAATAATTCATTAGATTTTACTTGTCTGTCATATTTAACCAAATATGCTTAAAATAAAAATATCTGCCAAAATAATTTATATATATATATATATATATATATATATATATATATATATATATATATATATATATATATACTCATTTATGTATTCGTTAATATATATATATATATATATATATATATATATATATATATATATATATAAATATATATATATATATATACATTCTTTTTAGCGGGTATGTGTGTTTGAGTTGCTATTACTGTTTTGGTGTTTTTTTGTGTTTTTTTTTTCTTTAGCAGTAAAATTAATAACAGCCGGCCTAGATTGAGAAGTCTTACTCAAAAAAATGTTGTCTCCGTAAGGAGTCGAATCAGCAGCCTTTTTTGCTCTTATAGAAATCGCTTTTTTTTCCGCCCAAACCCGCCGCTACCAGTTTGGGTCACGGAGACCAGTCTGAAGGATCAACGTTTGAATTGCCAATTTAAAGAAAAGACGTTTTTCTCATTGGGACTTCTACGAATCCAAATCTAGATTTTTAAATAATGTGTTTTTATCCGACATTATTAATTTTTACTTGCTTGAAACAAAATGACTAAAATAAATGAAATAGATATTTGTGTAATTATTCTTTTTTTCTCTCCCATCAAAAGAGACAGAGAAACTGAAATCAATCCAGTTCTTCATACTAGAATGCTGACATGTCTTTCGCAAAAATAATGAATAGTTGATGAACCTTTTTGTTGACTTCCACAATCACCATAATCTGGTTGAATGCAATGGCTTCTTTAAAAAAAAAAATGTTTGCGAAAATACCCGATAAGCATTATCGAAAACATTTAAGCATAGAATAAAGGATTGTAAAATATTCGCCATTCACCAAAAATAATGGGGCTGATGCCATAGATAGCGGCCCGGAATTCTTATTATTTTCGAAAACTGCCTTTTTAAGGAAAAAGATGTTTTTCTCGTTGAGTCTTCTACGAATCCAAATCTTCTCGCTTCAGTTTCGTACTCGGAATGTAAACAATAACTTTTTAAACAATACGTTTTTATCCGACATTATTGATACTTGTTTCGAGCGAAATGATTAAAATAAATTGTAGTATAAATAAGTCTATTGCTCTCCCAGCAGTCACTTGTACAAATCACAATATCGCTGGTTCAATTCACCGTTCTCGCCTTCTTCACACGTCACTACCTATAGTCAACGTTTTTTTTCCCCTTTTTCATGGCTCCAGCACTCTTTTATCAGGCCAACACCGCGGTTCCCAGCCAATCAGTTTTCTTCGCTGTTATTCTCGGTTACACAGGCAAATTGCCTCCTCCAGTTCTACCAACCAGCACGCGACTTGCTATTGGTGGAAGCATTCCAAACTGTACAAAAAAAAACCCATTCTTGTACATACTGCTGGACGGGAGAGTAATGCCATTTTCACGAAGCAAACTTGATGTCACGTGCTGCCCATTAAGGTAAGACCCTTATTCTCCTATACACCAGATGCAAGCCACTCTGGCTCGCTTGCTTCTACGGGACTGTTCACCACATAAATAAATGAAGTAGACATTATTTATAGTGACAATACTTGTTTTAGTTGCTATCCCTGATTTTTTTTTAATTTTCTTTAACAGTAAAATTAATATCAACCGGTTTAAAATGAGAAGTCCTACTGGAGGGGTCTCGTCTTGTATAAGAAAAAGTCCTGAATGAAGACAGTCTTGACTACAAACGAGCCACCATCCTTCAAGTGAGAAGGATAACTCAGACTTGTAAAACTCTGTTCCCGCTAACAGTCGTTCTGTTTAAGCATGCGGCACGGTCGAGGTGTTGAATTAAGAGAGGAGCCCTTCATTCTAAATTTGACTTGCGATCACTTTGACACCTGACATGGTACATTCTGCACATGTACAGTTGGGGCTTTTTGTATGGGGAAGAGAATTCTTTGTGTTGCACATACAGTTGAAACAATGGTTAGTGAAGTTTCTTAACACACTCATAAAATCATAATGATGATGAAGAAATATCGCCAATGGCAGGTGGAGAGTGACAAGTGCCTTTTTTTAATTTTGTACAGAGGTGAGAAATGTTAGATGGCCGTCGTTCAGGACAACGCCTGGAATTTCTCGGTTCCTACCCGCCTTTCCCATTGAGACATTGCTCTTTAGGGACGACACGGCGTTTCCGTAGGTGAAGTGGCATCTAGAAATATGGTCTTAAAATTGGATGCTCGGAAGCATCCTGTTGTCATTAATTACAAGTGACTGGGCATCCACAAAATGCACAAGTGTATATAGATATAGATATAGATATATATTTGTAGTGAAAGAGATAGTCACCTACCTCGAAAAAGAGTTCGTGTTTTTTTTGTGCGATCTGCCGAAGAAAATTTACAAAAAGTAGTTAGCAAAAATCTACTACTTTAGTATCAGAATCTATGCTAATGTACTTTCCTCCCCTGAATGACGTAACCAATTATAAAAATCTCTCGGTAAATAAAAGCCTTTGTTCTTTCGCTTACGCGGGTATTTTTCTGAGTTTGGTGGACGAATATGCGTTTTTTGCTGGTGAGAAGTGACCCCAATTTGTCGTTTCTACGTTGCCTGTTGGACTGTTACGATGGACTATCGTTTGAACTGTGATTTGGCCATAAAATATATATATATAATGATTAGAAACTCAGATTAAGGGATCAGAGAACCAAGTTCGAATTCTAGTCGACTTCATTGCATTCCTTTACGTACCTTGGGAAAAGTATGAATCCATCTCTTCTCTCTTTGGGTAAAATAGAATTATAGACTGAATAGCCTTGTGTGGTAACCATTCTAAGAGAAGGAATCTGTAAATTCAAACTGGATCGTACTATCCTAAAAGTGTGCATTGGGGACCGTTGTGAATTAAAACTCCCACTGAAACTCCTCCTATGGATTTGCACGTCAGAAAGAATACGACCTCTGCTACGCTTGGTCAGCTTGTCTTCGAATACGGTGGGTTCGTTTGACGTAGCTGGGTCAACCAACCGGGTGAATGCAGTAACAGGTACAGTTACATGTAAGCAAAGCGATAACACCACTAAAATACAAGGGGCTACTGAGAGTGAAAGAGAAAAAACCGGAAACCCAATCCTAAACATGAGACAAGAAATAAACCTCTACTCCTGTTGAAAAAAATATGCAATATTTAAATTTTTGCAGATGACGTAAACTCGTATTATGCGTTCATTTGCAATATTTTTTAAATTTATCATGCAGACAGCCACTAATGGGCGCGTGGCCAAGTGGTTACAACGTTCGCTTTCCAATCACAAGACACGAATATCATAATTCGATTTGTTGATGAAATAGGCGATGCCAGTGTGCGGGACTTATGGAAAGTGCTTGAAAACCATACCGCACGGGTTGACCCAAGCCTTGTGAGGGGACGGAATTGTTCGTCGATACTTGTGCTAGCATGAATTCATTGTGACAGAGGGTATGAACCTACTGGGCTTGTTCAAACTGTTGATCACCACAGATAATGCGGTCTCTAACAGAAACTGTAACTAAGGTTCGCTTAGGAGAGTTGCAGTAGAAACCACAGGTGGACTCTATGTGTGCTGAACAAACACAAAATGTGCGCGTTCAGCCTGACTGTTAGCCGCCCACGCAGACAGATATTGTCGGATTCGAGAGACCAGCCATTTACATGCACTAAAAACCCAATTTCTAATACATATTTTCGTTGACATTGCAAGTGTTAAACATAAACACAAAGATGGTAAGGTATACACATGACGTTTGCACAACCAAACAATAAAAATGATTATTGTATCGTGAAATTACAAGATATTGTAAATCCGGTGGGAGGAACATCAATAATTACTAGAATTTCGAGGCAGAAAACATTTAGCGTAGCTGCCATATTTGAGACCAGACCATCAAAAAGGAAAGAAGTAATCAGGTATTTTCTTTTTAAATCATATCATCCAAAGCAAGGCAATAATTGCACTAAGACGCAATGGGTTACTAAGTATGAAATAATATGAGAAAAAGAAAAACTTTAAGGAGAGAGAACAATAAAAGAACAGAAATTAAGAAGAAAGAAGTTAACGATTGACATTGCATTTAAATTGTTGAAGATCAAAGTTGGTCGGAAAGCAAGAAATCAGAAGATAGTTCCACAACCAAGAAGTGCAAAAAAAGAACCTGTTAGCATAGAACTCACGGTTCCATCTAGCCATTTCACCTGTAAAAGTTAGCTGCCAATCTAGTACCGCGCTTAAATAACTAATCTAGATACCAAGAAGGAAAGTTTATCAGCACAATTACCATGAAAATATTTATAGAAAAAGGCTCACGATACGGTGGAAAACTAAGTGAAGGCCAGGTCGAATAAAATTGCATGTTCTTCTTTGGAATTTATCGAGAATAACGAAATACATGGCAGAAACAAACAGACCAAATGTGGCATCTATATTGAATGCAGGGACGAATGCTTCACAAATAGACTGGAACCTCTATCTTAACAAGAGTTTCTCTTTTCGTATCTAAAACGATACAACAGTTATGCATCCATTTTGTGTTGTTATATTCCTATAGTAGACTGCTTGTCTCTCGGATAAAAAAATAATTCTAGTCTTCAGGAAATACTGTGAAAAGTCAAGTTTCTCTACAAACTGTATACTAAATGACTTCAACGCTCATCTAGTTAATGACCATGTCTCCCGACCAAACTTGCTAGGAAAATTCTAATGGCTTTCTACTGCTGCCTCTCTGCAATAAGTTTCATCTCCTTGTGACAAATGCAGTTTTTCAGCACGCAAAGCACCTTAAGACTATCTAGACGCATTCTAAATCAAGTTATTAGCGTATGATTGATTATATAATCGTTCGTCATTGTGACAGACAGGAAGTAAACTCGTTCGCACGTAATCGAGGTGTGTTTGTCAGACGACAAAATCGTTATATCTCATATCAACATGCATGTGAGAAAGGACATTCGTAATAATTGCAGAAAGATTGACGTCAGTAAATTGAAGAACAAAACATACTTTAATTCTTTGTCTGTCCACATCGGGTAGAGGATCCAATTGATATGGACAGTCATTAGGTATTCAAGATATAACTCTGTAAAGAAATAATGAGCAACGTTCAGCGTAAAAAGCAAGATCGTTTTGATTCCAATGAGCCTTGTTACTGTACAGATGATGTAAGATCATGATGTCTGGAAAAACATATGCTTCTAAAAGAACCCCATCTCCATAGACCTCTTTCAGTTACCAGCATGCTGATTGGGACTCATTCCGGGATTTTCTTCGTGACGCCCCCCTTTGAACTGACATCTTCACCATCTCAATTGAAAATTGCGCCACTGAGGTATCTTCTTGGCTCAAAGCCGGTATGGACATTTCTTGGAAATCTTAGGTGAAACCGCAATCCTCTCCATGGTTAACACCAGCATGCTTCCGGCTATATCAGCGCGTGACAGCTCTCGACATAACAGGTGCCTATTCGCTACTGCTCGTAATAAATGTAAGCGAGTTCCCGAAGGAGCTAAGCACCCGTTTGCTGAGAGAATGAGGCACCGTATAGCCTCTATCAAATTTGGTTCTCACGATTACTGGCGTCTCTGTAATAGGGTACAAAATAAGTACAAGGTCTCTACCCCCCACATCTTCAATCAATTTGAGGTGTTAACATCTGCTGATAACGCTGAATGCCTTGCCCGCAAATTCTCAAACTCTACTCTTGACTCATCTGAAGTAACCCTGCCTAACTTCCCGCTTACAACTGAGTTTCTGTTGAGAGATATGCATATAACCCCCTTCCATGGTTTTTGATGCCATCTCATACCTTGATCCCCACAAAGTATATGGATCCGATGATATCCCTGTAATTATCATTAAGTAATTTGTTACCGAATTGGCTCCTGTTTCCTCTAAACTATATAATAAATGACTCGCTGTCTCATGCTATCTTGCCTGCTGGAAGTTACTGTCTGTTTTTCTCAGACAAGCAATATGGTTTTTGTTTTATCAGATGAAGGATAAATGTTTTATCTATCAAGAAGAATTTTCTGTTGTTCCACTTTTTAAGAACTTCTGGTGAACTGTCCAATCCTACCAACTATCGGCCTATTAGCTTTGTGCCTCTTTTTGGGGAGCTCCTAGAGGCCCTAATCAATTCTGAATTGGTTCATCATTTCTCATCACAGGGCTTTTTCTCAGACAAGCAATATGGCTTTTGTTTTATCAGATGAAGGTTAAATGTTTTATCTATCAAAATACTTACGGAGAGATCTCATCAATTTGCAGTTGAACTGGCTAGATGTAACCGTAACTTCTATGCTAACAGTTTCTTTTCTCGCACTTCTCGCTTGTGCATCTCCCTTTCAGCTCCATGATTTCCAACCAACTTTAATCTGCAAAAATTTAAATGAAATGTCAATCACTGTCTACTCCTGATTACTCTTTTCTCTTTCTACTCATTACTAATGATTCTGTTGCTAATTCCTCCACACCTTGTAACGCATTGTATGCTAGTGGCTGTACTGCCTTGCTTGGGGTGATAACCGATTTTTTAAAAAAGCACTGATATTCAAAATTAGCCAATAGCAAAGCATGGTTTGAGACGAAAGAGAACTGTTATTTATATTCGATTTAATGTTCCCATAGTTGCACTCTCCGGCCTTGTTCAGGTGACTGTCCATCCGGGTAACCTTCAGGGCATTTTAACAACCATTTAATTAATCTACGAGAATAAATTTCTCTCGTTCCACTGTCAATATCTAGAGATTTTTCTGTGAAATTTTTTCTTCTTTTGCTAATGAACTCTTACAATGCCACCCAGGCGCGTATACGGAGAGTCGGGATGGTCAGGTAGCTCCACCTTTCACCACAATCACTAGCAAAACAAAAGCCAATTTCTTAAAAAAATATCTAGATAAAAAAAGTTATAAATTGCAAAAAGAAAAGAAATAATTTCAATTAATCATTTTTTGTCGTTATTTCCTTTCAGGACCTAACCGATTATGGCCCTCCCCGGACTCCTTTTCTTTATTATCAGGCATTCTTAGGAAAGATCGTGCGGTGCTTTCCCATTACTTTTTACACAGTTTGGATTTTAGAGTTTTCCCTCTCTTAGACTAGTTGCCACCCAAGGCTATAGAGCCCAGTCTACGATACTAGATAGCCTATAGTTGGGGGGGGGGGGTAGAGATTAATGCATTTCAACTGAATGCAACAGGTAAGGATGGAATTTGAACTCGGCTCGCAGATTACACTTTCCGAGTCGATATCCGCTACTCTGCCCGCATATCCTAAGTAATCATTAATTAACATTAAAAAACAGAGACATTTATCACCAAGTTTGTCTTCCATATGTTTTTTTCATTTGTATCCCACAGCTGCTCAAAAACGTGGATTCGCCTCTCCGTCCTTTAAGCATTTTAAGTAGATATTGTAATGGAGTTATAACTAGTAAATAATATCAATAATTATAAACCCTCCTTACATTTATCTATATTAAAATATTCTTAAAAAGGAGGAAAAGCAAGAGGCGAAAACAACAAAACGAGTATTACTTATCTAGTCGTTATGTGGTGTTGGAGAATACTAGAGACAGTAAAACCGCGTAAAATTGTGAGTTTGGGCTCAAATTTAAATCAGAATCCGACTGAAAAAATAAAAAATAAGCAAAATGTATAGTCTTTCTCGCATGCCTTTTTTTTTTTATAGATGTGTGCAATGAGTGTCTAGATAATTTTGCTTGAAAATACTAGAAGTGTCTTGAGTTTTCTTACCTCGAATTTTTGTTGAGTACTAAAATATAAATGTTAGTGCTAAAATGAGAATGTTTCGTGTCTGTGTATGTAGAGGAGAAATGTAAGGTTGATTCTCATTGGTTCAGAATCAGTGAATTAATGATAATTATAATTATTATAATTATTTTATTATAATTACTTTTGACAATATAATTAATTTTGTTTTATGGACACGACATCGTGACAATATAATTATTTTTTATTTATGTATTTCTTCACGGACATGACAATATCTTTAGAAATGTTTTTGCTTATAATTTTTATTATAAACAAAAAGTATTCAACAGATATTTAAAGTTATAAAAGCCAGCTTTATTATAAATCATTTGCAATAGGAAATCATTCATTTGCTAATGTTTTAAGAAACAAAAAACAGTTTTACTTTTTTTTTAAATAGAAATCCGCTGCGATAAGCACCAAAACATATCACATATTTTCCATTTTCGTTCGAAGCCATCTTAAAAAATGCATTTTTTTTCTTCTAAGATTGACCGTCATGAAATTATTGTAAAAAATATTTGGCACTACAAATGCACTGAAATAACAGCAACAAAAATAAGAACAGAAGTTAAAGATTTAGGATAATTCTCTGACAAATTCTGAGATGAAAAACGCAGACATTTTGAGCGCAACAGAAGGCCAAAAGGTTATGGGCGCAGATTTTCTCCTGCGAACGGTGCAGACGACCATTAACGGCTTAATTTGTTGTGTGAATCCCTTCAAGATTGACGTCCCACTTCAATTAATCGGGAATATCGCAAAGCGGAAATAGCCGATAAATAACGGAAATGGTCGGGAAAAAACGAAAAGTGACGGAAAATAAGCAATAGCTTTCCGGTGAAATTTATACTTTTAGAGGCGAGAAATTTAACTGAATGGAATATGATGGTGAGTTCACTCCAGACTTTTCTGTCGTCTAAAATCACTTTCATTAATTTACAAAGTAGATAAGAGGGTCAGATTTACGTCTGTCAAAATGCAAACGATTTTCTTTTGAATAATGGTTCAAACATACACACACGCAATATACATACATATATATATAAATATATATATATATATATGGAGAGAGAGAGAAAGAGATAGAGAGAGAGTGCGATGGGTAAATTGTTGCTATTTTATATCTTTAATTTTGCACATGTTCGTTGTTTGTTTTTGATTTTGTTGACTGCACAGTATAGTAGGGTCAGTTGGGCATCGTCTGTAAGAAAAAGAACACCATGAAGCAATTAACTCAGTCATGCTGTGGATTCGGAAAGAGTTGGATGGGTCTAACGGTGATTACGAAGGTCAAGAGGTTGGCTGCTATGAGAAATTGCTTTCTTTTCGTTTCGGATAAAATTTCGAGAAAATCTGGACAACTGAATTTACCTTAAAGGCAAATAAGTTTTCTCGAATGAGCAGGACAGTAGACAAAATAAAAACTATTTAAAATAAAACGGAGCGTCTTCTCAAATAAGTGTATCCACTAAAAATAACGTTTCATGTTATTTATATATATATATATATATATATATATATATATATATATATATATATATTCAAGTATAGGATTGGTGTATACAGAATAAATTCCAATATCTAAAAATACTATTCTTAAAAGAGTGCTCAATACAGGATAGAGTAAATATAATCTACTCGAAAATTATAACATAAATATGTTATAACATCACTACAAAAATAGCCATTGTGTTTCAACATTTCTGATGTCTTATCAAGTGATGGTGTTGAATGTAGAATTTACATTCACTGGAGAGGATTGTGAAAGAAATGATGAGTGTAATAATAATTACGAAGGTGTTTAGAGTGATCACCGATAATGGCGACGTTATGCTTCCTTTCATCTTTCCAGAAGCAGAACTCAGTGATGATGGTCAGACAATTTCTGCGGTCACATCACCCCTTACATCTGGCCACCTAATTCCCCAGACAATACTTCTCCTGATTATTATTTGTTGTGCACCTTTGAGTGGGAGACCAACAAAACTCTTTGCAACACCAAAGATGAGCTGAAGGCAAGGATTATGCCAGCATTCACAAACTTAAACAAGGAGACCATCGAAAAGAGTTCCAGGATATTCCGAAGTCGTCTGGAGGTCGTGTTTGAAGCCAATGACGATTTTATTGAATAAATTTGCTCTTTATTATTTCACATTCCATTTTAAAAAAGTGAGAAGAATAATAGAACTGACGAACGCTATTCCTGAAATCTATTGTTCTTTTCAAACAGTCAGCCATTTTAAAAAAGCACTAAGCGTGAAACCGAGCCGTAAATGAGTAAATACAATATGTCATTTTATGTGCATTCAATTACGCTGACATATATAAAGAAGTAACATGCAAATAATATATATATATATATATATATATATATATATATATATATATTATTTTATATTCCTATTTTAAATGAATATAAAATGATGCACCTTAATATACATAAAAAAAAGGAATATACAAATAATATACTCCACTCCTTAAGAATGCACCATTTTAAATT
>OZ010585.1:20813529-20891029 GCA_963932145.1 Acanthosepion lycidas
TCAACCTTTTTTTAACCGATGGACCACTTTTGCTCTTATTTTTTGATTTTTTTGCTGGACCCCCACCCCACTTCCATAACCATTCGGTGAAAAAGAAGCTCATTTTATTTTTTACTAATACATAAGTTTAGAAATTGTATTATAGAAATAGTAAACGTATATTCTTTATTTTTAAGTAAAACTAATTTAATGACAATGAACTTAACAATGTATTTAATAACTAAATTCTATCGAAATCAAACTTTAGTGATATAGTTTTATCCTATTGTTTTCAATATATACGAAGAGTATCCGGTATTTGAGGACATACTTTTAGCAAGCCATAAATGGACAACAACCTCGCATATTATACAGAATACTCACTTCTCTTTCAAATGTATCAAGAGAATTAACATGACAGATTCAAATATGATGCAGGAAATGAAAAATAATCATACCATGATTAAGCCAACCACAGTGATACAGAGATAGCCAGCTTCTTTAACATTACCAAATTCTTCGTATTCAGGCTGGAATCCTCAAGAAAGAATGGATCACCCATGGTACAGAGCAGTAGTTCTCAACCTTTTTTTTTTTTTACCTATGGACCACTTTTACCCTTAATTTTTTTTGTGGACCCCCATAACTGTTCGATGAAAAAAGCATATTTTAGTTTTTACTAATAGATAAGTAAAGGAATTGTATTATAAAAATAGCAAAATTTATTTTGAAGTAAAACTAATTTAATGAAAACAAACTTGTATTTAACTAAATTATAGAACATTCATGCACACTAGTAAGATGCCTCATAATAAACCATTTTAAAATGGACCCCTGTAGACCCCAGTAATGTTACATGGACAGCAATGATCTAGATTATGGAAAATGTAACACAGAAATCAGAAAACGCATAGAAACATCGAAAGATGCCTTCCAGAAAATAAGTATCAAACAGAAAATATCATTAGCAACAAAAAAAAAAAAAAAAAAACTGATACTGATCTGATATCTACTGAATTGATCTGATATCTTGATAATATTGGATGCTTGACATGAAATGACATAGATAAGGTTCAACCGATGAAGGTTAGTAATATTATGGAGAGAACATGCGAGCAAAAAGTTTTAAGGAAAATAATAACAGCAATTTATATTTACTGTTAAAAAGAGAACATCTCTAGTACACATGATGAGGAAATAAGGACTAGATAACTGAACGCACGTGTGACATATTGTAGGCAAGAGAAGCAGGGGAAACAGCGAGTAATCTACTTAAACGGAAGGCACACCCGGGACCAAGAGAATGGTAGCAGGTCAAAAGTTACTTAGAGCAACAAAAGACAGGAAGTTTTTAAGAGTTTTGAAGAAAGGAATAAACTTAAACGTTCTTGAACAATCTCTGTTCATCATTTCTCTTAATGATGTCTTGTCACCAATGGAGAAGATAAAAATCAGAAAATGTTGTTATCTCAAATATACTTATCTCGTTAAAACCCACATTAAAAGAACAGTCCTACTAATTCTGTCAAATGCTTCACCTCCTGTAGGTTGTACTTATTTTAACTAAAAGGGAGGAGCAATGCCAAAAATGTTAGTAAACCACCTTTTCTTTTACTCTCTATCATTAGTTGGTAATATTGCGACAAAATAACAATCTTGTTCTTTAAACATTTATCCTAAAAAGAAATTATATTTAGTATGACAAACTGATTTTATGTCTAATTTACTTTTAAATTTCTACTTGAAATATGAAGCCAAGTAAAAGTAAAATTTTTAAAAATCTCCATTTAAATTAGTAAAGAATATATTTTCTTGCAAGCAAGGTAGAGTTGTACATGATAAATTATATATGAATGACAGCATTGTTACAAATTCATATAACGAAAATGGAGAAATATTCAGGAAAAATAAATGACTTAATTCCTTTTGGTAAATACGTCCGCATTCCATTCATCGTTTGTCCCAAATTATAGAGTCCAAGATAAGTCACTAATTCGAGAGAAAATAACCAAGATTCAGTAGTAGCTATCATCGGTCGAAACAAAAGAAATAACCAAATCTGTAAGCAGGCGTGACAGAGAGGCGGGGAAAATAGACGCGGGAAATTCTCTTTCTCTTACCCAAACCATAAAGTTGTCTACGTTGACGGGTTAACAGTAGATTTAAAAAGAGAATGTTATTTCAAGAACAGACACACAAATACGCCTACGTAGAAAGAAAAACTACTTTGATAATTGACAGGGATTACTGACCATCAACCCGTGTTGTCTACTCAAGACAGTTAAGCTGTCGCTTTTACTAATGTGTTTTTGTTAAATAAAATGTCCCCCGAAATCCAAAGAGAACGAGGAAATGGTCATTTTTTTCTCTGTTAAAGAAACTGGAAGCGCCCTTTACAAATATAACAATGATTCGTTCGCACTTTCCAGGATAAATACTTTTTACGCATATGTACATGCAGTTAGTTATTTTAATATATACTCGCATTTGAGTAGACGTTCCGTTTATTTATTCATTGGTATATTTGTTTGTTTTCGCCTACCGGCCTGAATATTCAAGAAAAACATGCGCTTATTAGAGAAAAATATACACTATGCCGGAGCGCTCTATTGGCATTTCTGTGGAAAATGGTGAGATGAGGTTTTATTCTTTAATTCCACTAGTTCAGGTATTCTCAACTAGGACCTGGCAAGCTATTAGGTTGGTGCAAAAATAATGACGTAATAATGTCGTTTTTGACGTTAAAAATACGTCAAAAAACGACATTATTACGTTATTATTTTTGCACCAATCTAATATTTCCACGGAGTTAAATCATCCTCATTTCTTCCGTGTTGCAAATCTAAGAAGGAAGTTCCACTCCGTTTTTGCCCTAAAAGTCTTATTACATGGAACAGACTTCCGAGTGGGTGCTTTCCTGATTAAAACAATTTAAAACTCTTCAAGGGTCAATCGTTATATATCCTCCTTATCTTCAGAATTTTCACTTCCTATCAACACCTCTTTCATTCATATCACACACCTTATTCATCATTTTGAATATAACCTTCTACTTCGGGTGGCTCTTTAGACTTTTGGGGGTGAATTTTAGTAGACATAAGTAATCAATAACGTAGTTGACTTTGCTGGTGTTTCTGTGCTTCTTCATACCATCCATAGATCTTGATATCGAAAAACATCGAAATAATAGCACAAGTATTGACGATTGGTCAATTGTATATTAATTATTAGGTTGGTGCAAAAATAATATCGTTTTTTGACGTTAAAAAATACGTCAAAAAACGATATTATTTTTGCACCAACCGAATATTTAGAAGTATGTTTTTCAAAGTTATTTTTATGTTTTAAAATTGTTGTAATTAAATGCCACACTCTTCCTATTGTGGAGTGACTATATCAGTAGATATATATAGTGTGCATAGGATATATCTGCGGACTTGCTTTGGGAATTAGTTGGAGAAGGGCAGAGTCTCGTCTGGTGTGGTAGACAGCAACCCGACCCCGTTTTTTTACAGGGTCTACGGGGAATTTCTACCCGAGCCTACGGGCTCGGATACCCCATGTTAAATTCGGCCTTGTGCCACATCTGATGACGTGGGGCGGTTGGCAAATATCCTTGCTTTGGGAATTAGTTAGATTCGTCTCCAGCTAGGCTGGTCGAACGCTCTGCCTTCGGGCGGAGAGGAACCCATACGAAGCTCTGCCGAAGGGCAGAGTCTCGTCTGGGGTGGTAGACAGCTACCCGACCTCGTTTTTTACGTTGTCTACGGGCTCGGTTTTAACATAAAGGCCTTGTGCCACATTCTGGCTCGCGGGGAGGTAAGGTAAATACCCTTACTTCGGCACCAGCTATGTAGGTCAAATTATCTGCTTCCAGGCAGAGAGGATCCCCAGACTATGTCGAAGGGCAGAGACTCTTCTCGGGAAACAGGTACCTGACTCTTCTCGGGAAACAGGTACCTGACTCTTCTCGGGAAACAGGTACCTGACTCTTCTCGGGAAACAGGTACCTGGCTCTTCTAGGGAAACAGGTACCTGACTCTTCTCGGGAAACAGGTACCTGACTCTTCTCGGGAAACAGGTACCTGACTCTTCTCAGGAAACAGGTACCCGATACCGTTTTATACGGGGAATTTTTTGCCGAGCCTACGGGTTCGGATGCCCTACATTAAATTTGGCCTTGTGTCACATCTGACCCCGTGGGGTGGTTAGTAGATATCCATGCTTCGGGAACTACTAACTTACTAGCCAATTCCCTGTCTTTCAGTGGTGTATTCTCTTTTTAAATAAACCTCTCTTTCTTTCATTTACGTGTTGCTGTTCCTTTCACTCGAGTACCACCTTTGTTTGTAACCTTCTTGAAGGATGCAACAAAAATTGTCTAAGAGGCAAAGATTTTTTTCTATATATTTTTCCCTAGAATTCGTGGGTCAATCTTTATTTTCTTTTTAAATGTGTAGCAAACAAGTCCTGATAAATACGAATTGGACATGGCCAAGCTTAATGCAATGTCACATTTCTTAAGACCCTGATGAGAATTAACTTCATTTTCAAAGGATTACGAAATTAACATACTGCCCCTTTTTTTATAAAAAAAAAGGAACATCTTCTTTTTTATATATAGTAGCAAAAAAAAAAAAAAATGGCGCCGTTCTTTACGTAGAGCTCTGCATATGACAGACTTAAGTTTCGTCGCTCTATCAAAAATTAAAATGCTGCTTCCCAGTCATCTGCTGAGGATCAGAGTATAGTAACTGTACACTCTGCCAAAGATCAGAATGCTGCTCTGTCAAAAATGTTACAGAGAAGCGCGTGTACACCTACATCCACATATGTAAGTTCTACACACACAGACACACACACACATATATATATATATATATATATATATATATTATATAAAGATATATATATATATATATATATATATATATATATATATATATATATATATATATATATATATCCCATACATTTACACCATTAAGGTTCGGTTATATTATTAGGAATAATGTATCCGAAATTCTTTAAGACGAAGATATTAAAGTAAAAATTTAATCAGAAGAGGTTGCATCAGTTGTGTGGGGGGGGGATGTTGTTTTTTGGTAGTTATTAAGTAATAAGGTAAGATATATATTCTTATATAAGTTTGAACCTGATTCTATGCCTACATATTATGATAAAATATAGTTTCAAGGTATGCTATATTATGTGTGCCAAACATCAGAGATAGAGCATACTATATTAAAGTGGACACTGAGGTCAACACCAAGCGGTGACAGTCTGTTATGAGCTTAAACGCAATATTCAGACCATATATATATATATATATATATATAAATAAATATATATATATATGAGATTGGAAATTATTTCCATTTATATATATTGATAGAGAGGGACAGCGAGATTAGTATCACGTAGCTGAAATGCCTTTACAGTTCGAAGTCCTTTTAATACGCGCGCTCCCAGATTGAAACAAATTTTATTGATAGCTGACAGCTGTACTTTTAGTTGATGGTCTTTTAGAATTTCTAATCGTTTTTACACTTGGATTGCCAAAGTTAAGTGCAAACATGTTAAATTTCGTTTGAACTGTAATATCATATATAGTGGCAGTATGTGAACCCACATTTCTTTCAAATATAGGACCGTTAACAACCCACACGTTGTTTAAAATTTCTAACTTCATCGCTCGATACCTGAAACTGACAGTTGCCATGAAGTTGCTTTCTATATCCATATTATATATATATATATATATATATATATATATATATACTAGCAACATAGACCGGCGTTGCCCGTGCTTGATTCAAAAATCGTACGACTCATACAGCAATCGCTATCACTTGACTTAAAATATTTTTGCCCTTCCTTGCCTTTAAAGGAGTGTCCTTTGCCGTGCTGATGTTGCTACATGCCTTACTTCTTGCCTATCTAACACTGCAATTTTTTTCTAAGTTCTATACTAAATATTAAATCTGTTACGAAAAAAGAACTAAACAAAATGAACACAAAACGATCAGCTTTAAAAAAGGACTCGTAACTGAAAAAACCGAATGAAAAAAGAATATTAACAACAAATACTTTTTCACACCCAGCCCAGTTCTGCGGAATCAGAAACAACGTTGAGTTTAAGCCAGTGAATGAGCCAATTGGAGTAAAGTGCCATGCAGATTTAAATTTTTCCCACTTGTGACGAATGCAGCTATCGATTTTTTGCATGATAGCATGCTAGTTAACATTCGTGTCAGTCAGCTGTTGGCTGTCATGCTGGCCAATAGAATCTTCCTGCCTATTCGTGGCAGCCAGCTATTGGCTCTCACTCTAGCCAGTACAAAATGGCCGCAAACTACAGGAAAACTGCCGTAGAAGCATGAAAAAAATCGATTATTTCCACTATCGATGGGAGTTGGGAAATGCAAAGTCAGTCTTGGCCTTCCCGCTAACTTGGAGCATATGCATATAAATTTTGGTGCAAATCCGTCGAAAATTGCGGCCATGCATTCGTTACACACACACACACACACGCACACACACACATAGACAGAGATATAATAGGCCATTTAATATAATTTGAGGAATAAAAGAAAACAAAATGATATCAATATTGTCAATAAAACTGCTATTTATTATATATATTTTTGACCTAATTGAAGCACGAAGAGATAGATTTTAATGTCGGAATTTTTTGAACACGCTTGTGTTCTTTTTCAACGATACAAGGAATAAACAAAGAAATTGAACTTACTCTCCCGAGGAATGTTGTTGATTAGAGGTCTCCCAGTGGAAATTATACTCCCTGAGTAAACCCAAATCCCTGTTTGAATTTATTTTGAAAACAAATTTCAACACCTATCGGCGTCTTTCTTCTCCGCTGTTCAATAAAAGCACGCATCAGATGTCATCGACCCTATGAAATGGTTGGCTTTTTCTTTTTTTTTCTTTTTTTAGTTATTGAACTGAAGACAGAATTCTATTCCAGTTTCTCCAAAATAATTTTCTTTTTTGCATTTGTGGCAGAAAAGCAAATATATCAGATTTGAACTGTCACAATTCAGAGCATAAAATGGGTTTTTGCTGAATATTTTTCCTTTGATTGAGTTTTAAATACTTGAAATCTTTTGTTAAGATATGGGAAAGCTTATGAATGTTGTAATTAAAATAAAAAGACATGGGAATTCTGGAATTGTTCTTTTTTGCTTCTATTTCTATTTTGTTTGGAAGCCTGAGTAATTGATTTTTGGGGGATTTTTTTTTTTTTTTTTTTTTTTTTTGGTAGTTTTTAAGTCGGTAATTTCTATTGAGAAAGTAATTGAATAGTCGTCCTATTTTTTTTCTTTGTAATTCTCATTTTTTTGAACAGATGAATTTTATGCGTAAATATTAACTGTAGATTATTGATTTTTTTAGCTTGGTAGGTGGTTATAATTTAGATGTACCAGCACATCCAAAAACCGAATAGAAGTAGTGGAATATTCGATTGTGAATTTGATGATGTTTTTTAAGGTCTCGGAGACTGTTCTCTCCGTGTGCCCACATAGAGAAGATATCATCTATGATGTATCTGTGGTAATGTAGGGGTTCTAAGTGGTTTGGTTTGTTGTGTTTTACGGCTTATCAACCTCAATAGATTATTTAATGCTGACAACTTTTTTCCCCTAATATTTTTTGTCAAAAATCTATTTCTAGTAATATTTTTTTCCTCAAAAATGTATACATAGTAATGTTATTTTAAAACATGCTTTGCTGGTATTTTTGCGTTTTTTGTTGTTTTTTTTTCAAAAATATATTGCTGCTAATAGCTTTTTTTTCTTTAAAAATTTATTTCTGGTAATAATTTTTTACAAAGTATTTCTGGTATTAAAACCTATTTTTACACTTTTATGATGCTTTTTACCCTAGTTTGGGGGTTAAGTATCTGCCCATAGCTGGGACTCTAACAGGTGCTACGGCCCCGGGTCAGGAACACCAGCAATTAAGAGGTCGTTCCACGTTCCTCAAAACCTCCTGATCAGAGGCCTTGCTGTCAGATGTAGTTTATCGTCTTACCCTGGACGCAGGTGTAATTTATTGTCATACTCAAGACAGGGTGCTAAGTGGTAACATATATATATATATATATATATATATATATATATATATATATATATATATATATATATATATACGGTGCGATGTATAAATTGTCGTCTAAATTATGCAAAAATTAAAATAACACTGACATCTCATTTTAACATATATATTTACCAAAATTACACAAAAATATCTTGAAATACTAACTAAAAAGCAAATTTATTCAATATAATCATCATTAGCTTCAACCACTACCTCCAAACGACTTTGGAATCTCCTGCAACTCTTCTCGATGGTCGCCTTGTTTAAGTCGGTAAATGTTGTCATAATCCATGCCTTCAATTCATCTTTGGTGTTACAAGTTTTGTTGGTCTCTCGCTCAACTGCGCCCCTCACATAATAATCAAAGAATTTATTTAAACTTAACGTACAATTTCTCACAACTACATCTAAAACAAAATAGACTTTATTAATACAAAATTATAACCTTTAACTTGAAGCAGTAATTTACTCTATTACTGTAAAAATTGCCACAAAGAATACATCGGAGAAACCTCAAGAAATGTAAACAAAAGATTATATGAACACAAAAGTGAAATGTTACAAAACAACACGTGAAATGCATTAATTGCTCACCGTAACGAGACTGACAACAATTTTTATATAAAAAATGCTACTTTAATTAAAAGAGAAAACAATTCACTAAGATGAAAATGTATAGAAACTGCTTTAATCACTATCTCATCCACAGAAATTTGCGTCCAGGTTCGTAAAAAATTTCATCATTCTCAGCAGACCTTCTATTATCACAATGCGGGATACTCAATAACAAAAGTAATGGAAATAAAAAGAAAATGAATCTAAATGAAATCGGATAGATTATATATCGAAAAAATATTTAAAATTCATCTTTAAATTTAAGATTCTTTAGCGTCCCTCGCTCATTCGTGCGTATGTGTAGTCGAACCAACGTAAATATAAACTTTGTTCGATGAAACGCGTCACACTTTTTCTACTTTGTTTTATATATAAATATAAATGTGTGTGTGTGTGTGTGCATAAAATGACAAGTCCTTTCAGAACTCAGGTGGACATGGCTTGCTACGGCTTATTTAATATCCGTAAATTTTACATTGTCATTCCTTTTGGGAAACAGTGGAGTGGCTGCCCGTTGACTTCCCCTCAGTTGTGATTTAAGACTGGTTCTTCTCTTAGACTGTTTGCCCTACCAATGCTAAAGCGTCCAGTCTGCCCTACTATTTTAACCAGATACCCTAATGACTGAGCAGATTATCAATTCTAAATAAATTCGAGGCCTCCATCCCATTCCACACTTATTTGTTCCAATAGTCTTTGCCTGAAGTCAAAATCATTGCTTCTTGTCTTTGAATAAATCATGCATCGCGCCTAAGCCTACCCTGACCGACGCACACCTTCGGCGAAACACTTCGCACACCAAACTCAAAAAAGTAATAGAAATCAACCGTATTCTGTTATTTTCCGATAAATGCCCGATTTTCTTTCGATTTTTTTTTTCTTTATGTTACGAAAAACAGATTTTCACTCGATGACCTCTAAAATAGTATGACATAATGTTTTGGATCGTCAGCTTCTAAAATCCCCGATTCAGCAACAACAAGCAACAACTTCAAAATCATAACATGAAGAATAGATGCGCGCAGTCGCAGCAAATGTAAATATGTTTTTTTACTTTGCAAATTAAACGTTGCAACAACCAGGGCAGCAGGCGACAACAGGAGAAGAGAGAAAAAAAGTAATAGAAAAAAAATGTGAGTGCTTTGCATATATTATCAATATGGATGGATGGTGCTTTCAGTTATTACGTTTGGTTATACATCAAGTCAAGTTCACCTAAATCCAATACAATCAATAATTTGCAGAAAATTTGAAACCAATTTTGTATTAATACCGAATAATGCTAAAGTCGCTTTGAAAATGTAAGACATTCTATAGAGTACTATTCTATTTGACAATGCAGAAGAATACAACATCGATAGGGAATCGAATAAAGTCAATAATAAACATGCATGTAAAATATGATTTACAAGATTTTCCGACGCAATGATTGTATTGGTAATATAGTCACTGAAAAGATTCCAGTTATAGCTTAATATAGTTTACTGCCAAGGCAGATTCACTTCCGTCTGTGGATCCACTTGCTATCATTTGAACACTACAGATGATTGCTTGCCATACAGGACACCATTAAGACTACTGATAACATTGATCAATACAGCATTAGGAACCACTTATATATCATTAACAAATACAACATTGATGCTATTTCGATCGTTAATTGATACATTAATGCTACGTGATTTCTAAATAGTCAATAATTTACATCTGCACTGACTGGATGAAAGCTCAAACGTTAATGTATAGAGCTGAGCTCCTGAAGGACTGTAATTCATTCTTTTCAGTTGGGAGGCGTATATATATATATATATATATATATATATATATATATATATATATATATATGTGTGTGTGTGTGTGTGTATGTAGTGTAGTGTATTGTGGCAGCAGATCATTATTTAAACATATATTATTAAATATGTATATTATGTCTGATCATGAGCCGTTCCAATATTCGAATGTTTGCTTTAATGCTTGATGAAAATGAAGACAAACATTGTTCAACATTTGGATATTTTTTAAGTTTGTCCTAATTTTTGTCTTTATTTTCACCAGAAATTAAAGCAAACATTCGAATATTGGAACGGCTCATGATCAGACATAATAGACATTCCTTGTCTGTTATATTTAATAATAATAATAATAATATATATATATATATATATATATATATATATATATATATATATATTATAATATATATATATATATTTAAACATAACATATATAATTTAAACATATATATATATATATATATATATATATATATATATATATATATATATATATATATATTACATTGAAGTTCACTCTGTACAAGGTCTAGGGGCCACTTGATTTTGGGGGTTACAGAGTAAGAGCTTGGGTTGGAAATATAATGGTTACTCCTCGACTTGAATCCTTTCGAACTCTATCAAGACTGGAAAGTGAGGACTCAGCAGCTCCTGCCCAAATATGACAACAGTACGCCATTTTAGACCTGATCTGGCTCTTGTAAAGATAGTGGATTGCACAAGGAGTCAGGTACTTACTGGAGCGGAAACAGGGAAACGACCATTTTTCCTGCATCTTTAGCGATGTATCTTATGAATTCCACTTGAGGTATTACATAAATTGATTTGGTTTGGCTTAGTTTGGTTTGTTTTACAGCATATCAACCTGAATGGGTTATTTAATGTCGACAAATTTCATTGCTAGTAATAACGGTTAACCCTTCAGTTGAATAGGTTAAGATTGTAGTGATCAATAAAATATCATCTTGGGAGTTGAATCCAGAAAGCAAGTGATTTACAAGAAGCTAAACAATTGGAACTTACTGAAATACTGAGGGAATGAGGTTTGGTTCTCTAAAATGTGCATAGAATGGCAGGTGCTAAGCATGAAAGTTAGAAATAGTGGAAGCAAGGAATGTAGTTCATCTGAGAACTTTCTATTGAAGTAGCAATGATAGTCTTGACATACCATCTGTGAGAGAAGGGTTGCAGGGTGGAAAATAATTTGTCACTCACAAGGATGTGAAGATGCTTTTGAACTCTATCAAGACTGGAAAGTGAGGACTCAGCAGCTTCTGTCTAAATATGACAACAGTACGCCATTTTAGGCCTGATCTGGCTCTTGTAAAGATAGAGGGTAGCACAAGGAATCACGTACTTACTGGAGCAGTACAGGGAACCAATCATTTTTTCTGAATCTTTATTGATGGATCTTATGTATGAATTCCACTTGAATTCTGGGGTCAGTTTAAGTCCCAATAGTTGCCCAAGGCAGGAGGCCTCCCTTAGAGTACATCCATTCATCGTGACTGGTGGTAGTTCAGGGTCTGATAGGTAACATAACTAAACGAGGAGAAAGGACATTGCTTCGTTTAGGATAATGTCGCTACAAAATATTCATGGAGTTTCAAGTTTAAAAGGACCTCAAAAGAATAAGTTAAGCTATTAAAAACGGTGCTTCCAAGAAGAAAGTTAATAATGTATTTTTTAATTGTAAAACGGACTATGTTATCCCCCAACCAGATGTTAGTCTTGTAGTATACTTGTTTACAGGAGGCGAATATATAATATATATATATATATAATATATATGTGTGTATATATATATATATATATGTATGTATGTATGTATGTATTAATGAACCGATTTCTATTTCTTACTATAATAAAGCGAAAATGTTTCATAGTAATTTTGGAAGCACATTACCATAAAATGATTTAACTTGCAGTATAAAACAATTTTCAGTTCACTCAGACAATTAAGCATAGATTCATGTAAAATGTATGTCCAAAGAATACAACTCTCGTTTTTTTAACTGATAATTACAGAATAGTTTATTTCAATGAGAAAATAAGAAGAATAAACAGGGAAGAATCCTTGATCTGTCTGAAGTTCTTTCTATCAGCCATACTGGCATACCATGAGGTTGGTTAGTAATAACGAAGTACTAATAATAGGCTAACTGCTAAATATCCGTGTCTATGTGTTATATATATATATATATATATATATATATATATATATATATATAACAGTTGAAACCTAACCTGATCAAAATAAACTACGAAATCTCCACAAATATTCTTAAATGCCTATAATTGATAACAGAAGCCATTAGTTTCCATACTTAATACATGTGTGGCGTCACGACCTGCGACGCGATTTTCGCTTCCGCATCTCGTATACACGAGTTTTTCGTTGCTTTTAAATTTTTCATGCAACAAAGGCAGACTATCATTGTTTCGTCTGTGTATTGTTTGGTATATTGAAATGTAATTGTCATCTTTGATAATGGCTTATGTAAGCCGAAAGCTTAGATTGGATTTAAACCTATATCAATATGGTGATTTCCTTTCGTCTTTTAATGATAATGTTGTTAAGCTTATCAGACAATATGAAAGGAAATTACTTAAAATAAATAGACAAAACTTGTCTATATTATTTAATGAAACATACATCAATATATATATATATATATATATATATATATATATATATATATATATATATATATATATGCGCCTGCCGTAGAACGATTATGAGCAAACTTTTTCGCAAGGTTTCCAGACCAGTTTGCTCATAATCGCGCTACGGCAAGCGCTTATATATATATATATATATATATATATATATATATATATATATATATATATTGATGTATGTTTCATTATATATATAAGCGCCTACCGTAGCGCGATTATGAGCAAACTGGTCTGGAAAACTTGTGCATCGATTTCGATCCTAATTGGTACAATATTATTGTAAACGTGTGCAAGAGAAGCGTTATGGTTTAGTAAGCTATCGGACTAGGTCATTGTCCATGTAGCAAATTCGACCCTCACCTGGTGCTCCAGTTTTGTTGCCTTATGCCAGAATAAGATATACATAGTACCTAGCACTAATAACTCAATGTGGGGGCGTTCAGTATCTTCAGAAGCGAACTAATAACGTTTTATCATCACCGAGAGCAGACACTGAATTTTCTCTAGTCAAGATGAACGGTAATATTCTCAATGAAGTTCCTTTCTTTGAACACCTACCAGAACTCAAGTAGAACTCATTTATACGAATCATCGCTAAAGATGTAGAAAAGAATTGAAAGAGTAGAAATTAATTCATCGCAAATAATTCATCATCCCACTCCTTAGTAACCGTTTGGGAATATGTGTAGGTAACCGTAATGGATAATTATTAATTCTCGTTGGGTTCGTTATATCCACGATCGAGAATCCTGTGAGCCATCTAAGTAGCCGCAGAAGTGGTGTTTATTGGGAAAGATAACCTGATGGAACCCGACCCTCTCCAGGTCAGTTTTGAATTCAAAATTTTCTTCTTCTAGCCCGGTTGCCACCCAAGGCTATAAACCAGTCTGATGTGCAATTTATCCATAGCTGGGAGAAGAAGAGGTTTGATAACTTTCCCAAAAGTATTAGCACTTAAGTGAATGGATCCGAATGGAATTTGAACTCGGTTCTCCGATTCCTCAATTGACAATCCACTATTCCACTGTGCCTCCCTTCGTTATATTCAATTACGAGCAAATAACCTTGAGAAAGGTATGAATCAACCTCTTTTACCCCTAGCTATGGATTAATTAGTAAGGCTTGTATCACTAAATCATTATTATTTCTAAAAAAAAATATCTTACAATCTAAAAATAGTTTCTGGCTTTAAATAACCTGCAATGGGTCGATAAGCCGTAGAAAACGAATCAATCAATCAAACAGGGGTTTAATACGAGGGATAAATGAAGATTACGAAGGTATGGGGGATTTTTACTTACGTCCACTCAATAGAAGCCTCAAGAGCCTGTCAATGTGGAGGTTTACTGGATGAAGTAACTGAACGAAGTTCTGAACTTTGTTCCACAAGTTCAGACCTTCACAGCTAAGATCCGCCGTGCCACGCAGACGGGGTCGAATTATCCCCATTCCCGTTCGTATTCGAAGAGATTCTTTTCACGTACAGTTACTATAGACTTCGAGTGAATGCTTCCCTGATCACCACGATCTTAATCACTTCGTCTAAGCTCAACGGTTATCTATCCTACGTATCCTCATATGTACTTACTCCCCACTCTTAAGTCCAAACACGAATCTCATTCAGTAACTCTATATCTTGAGTAGCTCTTGTGTCTTGTATCGAGTAAAAAATTAATAAAGATGTATATATCTATTTGTGTGTGTGTCTGTGTGTGTATGTATGCGTGTGAGTGCGTATGCGCGTATCATAGTAATGCTACAAACACAACCTGAAATGCTGATGATCAAGCCTATCAATATAGCGAATGGGGCGATTGCTATCGGAGAACCCACCTTTGTCAGGTCATAACTTTCTCATTCAGACGTATCAAGAGAATTAACAAATTTTAATCTGATACGAGCACTAATATGCGCTCTCCGTTCGTGTCACTAGCTGCCAAGAACAACGGCGGTGATAACCGTGAAAGTCACCAGATTAGCAAGAGGAATGGCAGGCACTTCTCTACGGATCCCGTGAAGGTCGCCACTGTGGTGCACACCATATTAACGATGTCTTCAATGGTCTTTTGGAATTGTGATCAATGAGGGCCATCTCACGATGTTCCACTTCTTCCTGCAAGACCTCAACGTCAGTGATGCATCCGACATTGAGGTACTGGACACGGCGATCAAGTCGTGGATTGAGGTATGACCCAGAGAAGACTGGACTAGAAAAACTAAAAAAAAAAATAGCTTTCTGATAATTTTCACGATCATATTACCCGCATCAGCTCTTCGGATTTGAATCCCATGAACGATTTGTTAAAGGCCGTCGTCGTAAACGTGCTGGCTAGCATGAAAGAGAACCGTCCTGATCAAACATGCATTACTTTCCGAGTTCCACCAACGATGTCCGTGAACCTGACCGCCTTTTTACTGAATAGATATTTTCTGTTTTTCTAAAGTGAATATTTATACAATATGTTTTGAATATGTACTAATTTCTCTCTCTCTCTCCCTCTCCATCACGCCCCCCCCCCACATACACACTCTATTTTTTTAATCGTTTAACCCTCAGGCAACGGGGGTAATGCCACTAGAACGCAGGGCTTTATAGGAAGGGAAATAGAATGAGAAAAATGAGAATAGAGAATTAATGCGCTTAATTTCATAACATCTAGGTACCTATTGTGAAGCCCCCCTTCTTAAGAGTCTACGTTAGACCGTTCCGCCTACTAAAAGATTAGTAGGAGAGAAGGCTTCGGAATCTGTGAATAGATTGAGCGCTAATTCATTCGATACACTCTCACTAGTCGTGTAATACTCTTCTGGTGTACTTACTGTTTAATAATCAATATATTTGCAAACCTAGTTTTTGTGATTACTTAACCATTTATTTGGTCACAATAGTACCATGAAGGAAAGTTCATCAGAACAAAAACCATGAAAGTATTTATAGAAAAGGCAAAGGGAAGCTACATTACAGCGGCGAGAAAGACTGAAGCGGAGATGCCAGGTCAGAACCAATAACATTGCAGATTCTCCTAAAGGATTTTATCAAGAATATCTAACAGGAGCACCAGACCAAATGCGGCAGCAATATTCAAAGCAAGGACGAATAGTAGACTTATAAATATATAAGGTAGAATTATTTACTAAACGTAGCTTAGATGTGGCGGAAGACTGAAAATATGGAGCAACCAGTGAGAATCGAACTCACTACTCAATCGTAGTTGATCTAGCGACACAAGCTTGCTAACCGTTACACCACGTCGAAGTGTCCAAATGTTTTTCTAAGCTTAGCTGTGGCACAAGGCCGAAATTATAGAGCAATCTGTCAGGATGGAACTCACTACTCAGACGAAGTTGATCTAGCGACACAGGCTTGCTAACCATTGCCCTACGTCGAAGTGCCCAAATGTTTTTCTAAGCTAAGTAGTGGCACAAGACCGAAAGTGTGGAGCAACTTGTGAGGATCGAACTCAAACATCAAACCCTTTGAATCAAATTGATTCATGATGTCTAATCTTTCAGTCGTTTCCGCTTAAATAAATATTAAAATCTGTTGAACGTAAAAGGTACATAAAAACACATTTCATCGCTATTTTATTACTTTGCTTATGTCTATAGTCACGATCAAAATACTGAAACACTTGCGACTTTTTAACATAATACTTATAGTTCACTGGTTGAGAAACGTATTTAATTAATGTTGATGTAATATTAAAGTTGGCTTATTGTTAAATATTTTGTTAAAAACTTAGTTACATATTGGAATATGTTGATACCACTGTATAAAATGGAACGTCTTCAAAATATTTAAATACTTCTTAAATTGTTATTTTATTTATCCCAAATATTTAAATTTAATTTAATATTTAATCGAAAATTCCTTTATGTCTTTTCTTATGTAACGACTGGGCATACAAACTTCAACTTGCCAACCAAGACTCAGAGAGATCACATCGCAGACTTGCGGGGCTGTCAAACATAAATCTATCATATTCTTGGTTTTTCATTTTTAAACGTCAGTTTTTTGACAACATAAAATTTTAAGTGTATTCATGCTATGAGAAAAATGAACTTAAATACAGCTTCCGGAAAAAAAAGATTTTAACCACCTTTTTAATGTCGGTGAGTACATTATTTGACTAGCTGACAAACACCACACAACTGAGTTGTTATGTCCGGTACCGTTTATTTATTATTATTTTTCACTATGGCTGAGTCTCAATTATGTTTAAGGGGAGGATCGTATTTTACCATCGTACCCAAATAAATTCGAAATCGAAAAGACTATCGTAGGTACGGCTTACAGTAAAATAAAAAAATTACATTGAACCAATCTACACTAGAATTAAAAAGACTGACATACGTCTGGTCTATACTAGAAGCAAATAGACTAACATAGGTTCAGTCTAATTAGAATAAAAGCAAGCATAAAGGTGCGATCTACATTAGAAATTTAAAATACTGATACAACTCTATATACCCTAATATAAAACAACCTGAGATATGTCCGGTCTACACTAGAATAAAGAAAACTGCCGTAGATCCGGTCTACATTAGAATAAAAAAATTACATAGGGTCGATCTACATTAAAATAAAAAAAAAAAACTGATGTAAGTCCTGTCTACAATAGAATAAAAAAGACTGTCATAGATTCGTACCTATCATTAAGACTAATTTAGATTTGGTGTACACAAGAATAAAAAAAATACTGACTTACGTCCGATCTACACTAGAATACAAAAGAATGACATGCGTCATTTTAATAGAATAAAAAACACTTACATAGCAAAGAGAGAAAAACTGCTTAGAGCCCCAAGATATTGGAAGTTGGGGAAAGCCATGATCGTATATGTCCTTGAACGAAGGCCACACATAAACGAAGAAGAAAATGGCATTTTGGGGAAATTGGGACCTCACCCTTCGATTGGGGGTGAAGTCGACTTATTCAGTGCTTCGACGATAGGATAAATAGAATTTTAGTAGCGATATTTTTTAATCATTTCACCCCAAGCAGCATGGGAATGCTACTAGTATGCAGGGAGGGGGCTTACAGGGAATGGAAAAGAAAAAGAAGACTGAGACTAGGGAGGTTTGAGAAAAAGACAAAAAATGAACGAGATTCAAGAACACAGAAAATGGCGATTGACATTGCATTTAAATTTTTGAAGCATGTAGTTGTCAGGGAAACAAGGAAACGAAAGTGAGTTCCACAGGTGGAAAGTGCGAGAAAAGAAACTGTTGGAGTACAAGTGTTGGTTGCATTTAGCTATTTCAACAGTGGGAACTAGATGCCAATCTTGTAGCACGGTGATTTGTGATTAGTACGCTGGTCGTGTAAGTTATGTCTTTTTGCCTACCATTTCTCGCTATCTCTTTCCCTTTTCTCTCTACCTTTCTTTTTTACCCTCTCTATTTCTCTCTCTCTCTCTTCCTTTCTATTTCTCTTCTTACTCCCTCTTCATGAGAATTGCTTTTCTCTCAAATTAGTGTAATATTTTTTATACTCTCTTTTCTCCACTTTTATCAACTTTCCATTCTATGAAATTACATTTCTTCTCTTTATTTTGCATTATACTCTTTTAGTCTCATTGTTCCTCTGGCTTTCTCTCTTCCTCTCCCTCACTCTCTCTCTCTCTCTTCCTCTCCCTCACTCTCTCTCTCTTCCTCTCCCTCACTCTCTCTCTCTTCCTCTCTCTCACTCTCTCTCTCTCTTTCTCTCTCTCTCTCTTTCTCTCTCTCTCTCTCTCACTCACTCACTCACTCCATCTCTTTTTCTATTTCTCTTTTTCTCGGTGCCCTGCTACAAGATGATTTTTCTTTCATCTTAAAACACTATTTTCCTCTTCATTCTTTTTTTCTCTTTTTACACTCTTTTTCATTTTCTTCTTTTCATCATTTATCACTTTTTATTCCTGATTTACACTTTGTTTTTCGTCAAAACCATCATTTCGGGTCTATTTTCCATTTTCTCTCCCTGTCTCTCTCTATTTCTCCTCCTCTCTCTATCTGTAGTAATTACTGTCATTTCTTCTTCTTCTTCTTCTTCTTCTTCTTCTTCCGCTCTCTTCTTTGTCTTTTTCTTCTTCTTCCTCTTCTTCTTCAAGTTATTTGCCATTCTTTGGGGTCGCCTTAATATCTTCTCTCATTTCTATTCTGTTTGGCTACACATGCTCATCCACTTCGTATTCCTTTGATAAAGAGGAAGTTCCAGCTTCTTAGTCAGATCTGTTACTTTGTGGAACAGACTCTAAAGTGGATGCTTTCTTGGACACTACAATTTTAATTTCTTCAGGGCTAGGGTAAACTTTTATCTATCTTATACAGTAACCCTCTACCTTGAGTGGTTCTTAGCCCTTGTTTGGGTGAACAAGTATATACAAACCTACTCTTTGTTTTACGCAGCGTTCTCTATCTCTCTATCTATCTTTCTCTTCATCTCCCTCTCTACGTCTCTATCTTTCTCTATCTCTTTCTCTCTCTCTATCACTCTCTCTTTCTCTCTATCTCTCTCTACTTCTGCGTTTTGTTTTTCTGAACTTATCGATTTCATTTCTAAAACGCACGGTCTGCCACTAGCCAAGTGGTGATGGTGGCTTATTGGAAACCTGCATTTTCAATCAAATACACTCAACCTGCCACAACCACTTAAACAAATCAATTTAATAGGAATATATTGTGGACATTACTACGACAAAAATATACTAACCGTGGGTGGCACAGTCTATAAAATAACTAGCGAATTCTTACATAGTTTTTTTTTAATTTATAAAAGGTTGCGTTGGGTATTTGGAAGTAGTGTAATGGTTAACAAGCATGTCTCGCTTCATCAATGACAACTAAATTGTGAGTTGGGTACTCCACACTTTTGGCCCTATGCCACATCTAATCTGCACTTAAATTGCTAAAAAAGGTTACGCTGAAAAGTTCTCAAGGCCAAAATGTCAGAACAAGAACTTTTCAGCACCTCCTTCGCGTAGATGTCGCTCCCAATATCTACAACCACTATATTATTTATTTTCCCTTTTTTGTTTAATATTTCTCTCTTTACAAAAACGAAAAACTATTGATATTATCCTCTATTAGTGTATGAGTTCGTCCCACGCTTGGACCCCCATACTTTCGACCTTGTGCCACATCTAAGCTACGCTTATAAAATGATCATCCTCATTTCAAGTATTTTTGAGAAAATTGCATTTCTGTCTATATTTCTGAGTTGGGGTATTGTGGTTGTTTACATTATTTACATTGTTCGGACTGTTGTCCTCATCTTTATTGTCATGTTGATGATATTTCGGTTGTTGTACGGTCCGGCTTCCTTCAGGAGCTGACTTTATATCTGAAATGAGGTATTTTAATTATTTATATTGTTTATCTTGTTCGGACTGTTGTCCTTATATTTATTGTCATGTTGACGATATTTCAGTTGTTGTACGGTTCGGCCTCCTTCAGGAGCTGACTTTATATCTGAAATGAGGTATTTTAATTATTTATATTGTTTATCTTGTTCGGACTGTTGTCCTCATCTTTATTGTCATGTTGATGATATTTCGGTTGTCCTACGGTTCGCCTCCTTCAGGAGCTGTCTTTGTATCTAAAATGAGGTATTTTAATTATTTATATTGTTTATCTTGTTCGGACTGTTGTCCTCATCTTTATTGTCACTTTGACGATATTTCGGTTGTTGTACGGCCCGGCCTGCCTCACGAGCTGACTTTATATCTGTAATGAGGTATTTTAATTATTTTTATTGTTTATCTTGTTCAGACTGTAGTCCTTATCTTTATTGTCATGTTGATGATATTTTGTTTGTTGTACAGTACGGCATCCTTCAGGAGCTAACTTTATATCTAAAAGGAGGTATTTTAATTATTTATATTGTTTATCTTGTTCGGACTGTTGTCCTCATCTTTAATGTCATGTTGACGATGTTTCGGTTGTTGTACGGTACGACCTCCTTCAGGAGCTGACTTTATATCTGAAATAAGGTAATTTAATTATTTATATTGTTTATCTTGTTCGGACTGTTGTCCTCATCTTTATTGTCATGTTGATGATATTTCGGTTGTTGTACGGTCCGGCCTCCTTCAGGAGCTGACTTTATATGTGAAATGAGGTATTTTAATTATTTATATTGTTTATATTGTTCGGACTGTTGTCCTCATCTTTATTGTCATGTTGACGATATTTAGGTTGTTGTACGGTCCGGCCTCCTTCAGGAGCTGACTTTATATGTGAAATGAGGTATTTTAATTATTTATATTGTTTATCTTGTTCGGAATGTTGTCCTCATCTTTATTGTCATGTTGACGATATTTGGGTTGTTGTACGGTCTGGTCTACTTCAGGAGCTGGCTTTATATCTGAAATGAGGTATTTTAATTATTTATATTGTTTATCTTGTTCGGACTGTTGTCCTCATCTTTATTGTCATGTTGTTGATATTTCGGTTGTTGTACGGTCCGGCCTGCTTCAGGAGCTGACTTTATATCTGAAATGAGGTATTTTAATTATTGATATTGTTTATCTCGTTCGGACTGTTGTCCTCATCTTTATTGTCATGTTGATGATATTTCGGTTGTTGTACTGTCCGGCCTCCTTCAGGAGCTGACTTTATATCTGAAATGAGGTATTTTAATTATTGATATTGTTTATCTCGTTCGGACTGTTGTCCTCATCATTATTGTCATGTTGATGATATTTCGGTTGTTGTACGGTTCGGCCTTCTTCAAGAGCTGACTTTATATCTGAAATGAGGTATTTTAATTATTTATATTGTTTATCTTCTTCGGACTGTTGTCCTCATCTCTATTGTCATGTTGACGAAAATTCAGTTGTTGTACGGTTCGGCCTCCTTCAGGAGCTGACTTTATATCTAAAATGAGGTATTTTATTTATTTGTATTGTTTATCTTGTTCGGACTGTTGTCCTCATCTTTATTGTCATGTTGATGATATTTCGGTTGTTGTACGGTCCGGCCTCCTTCAGGAGCTGACTTTATATGTGAAATGAGGTATTTTAATTATTTATATTGTTTATCTTGTTCGGACTGTTGTCCTCATCTTTATTGTCATGTTGACGATATTTCGGTTGTTGTACGGTCCGGCCTCCTTCAGGAGCTGAATTTATATCTGAAATGAGGTATTTTAATTATTTATATTGTTTATCTTGTTCCGACTGTTGTCCTTATCTTTATTGTCATGTTGACGATATTTGGGTTTTTGTACGGTACGGCCTCCTTCAGGAGCTGACTTTATATCTGAAATGAGGTATTTTAATTATTTATATTGTTTATATTGTTCGGGCTGTTGTCCTCATCTTTATTGTCATGTTGATGATATTTCGGTTGTTGTACGGTCCGGCCTCCTTCAGGAGCTGACTTTATATGTGAAATGAGGTATTTTAATTATTTATATTGTTTATCTTGTTCGGACTGTTGTCCTCATCTTTATTGTCATGTTGACGATATTTGGGTTGTTGTACGGTCTGGCCTACTTCAGGAGCTGACTTTATATCTGAAATGAGGCATTTTAATTATTTAAATAGTATATCTTATTCGGACTGTTGTCCTCATCTTTATTGTCATGTTGTTGATATTTCGGTTGTTGTACGGTCCGGCCTCCTTCAGGAGCTGACTTTATATCTGAAATGAGGTATTTTAATTATTGATATTGTTTATCTCGTTCGGACTGTTGTCCTCATCTTTATTGTCATGTCGACGATATTTGGGTTTTTGTACGGTAGGGCCTCCTTCAGGAGCTGACTTTACGTCTGAAATGAGGTATTTTAATTATTTATATTGTTTATCTTGTTCGGACTGTTGTCCTCATCTTTATTGTCATGTTGATGATATTTCGGTTGTTGTACGGTTCGGCCTTCTTCAAGAGCTGACTTTATATCTGAAATGAGGTATTTTAATTATTTATATTGTTTATCTTGTTCGGACTGTTGTCCTCATCTCTATTGTCATGTTGACGACATTTCAGTTGTTGTACGGTTCGGCCTCCTTCAGGAGCTGACTTTATAACTAAAATGAGGTATTTTATTTATTTGTATTGTTTATCTTGTTCGGACTGTTGTCCTCATCTTTATTGTCATGTTGATGATATTTCGGTTGATGTACGGTCCGGCCTCATTCAGGAGCTGACTTTATATCTGAAATGAGGTATTTTAATTATTTATATTGTTTATCTTGTTCGGACTGTTGTCCTCATCTTTATTGTCATTGTTTAGATAAAGAGTCCCAGCCACTCACCACCTTCATTACAGAATGGGGAAGGTTCATGTACCTGAGGATGCCACAAGGTTACCTAGCATCTGGAGATGCCTACACCCGAAGGTATGATGAAGTAATAAAAGACATCCCCCGCAAAGTAAAAATCGTAGATGACACCCTACTCTATGACTCTGACATTGAAGGAGCCTTTTTTCACACCTTCGATTTCCTCCTTCATTGTGCAAAAAACGGCATCATACTAAATACGGAAAAATTCCAATTTTGCCAAGACACAGTGCAGTTTGGTGGCCTCCAGATAACATCCTCTGGTGTAACCCCTTCTAAATCCATGCTGGAGGCAATATTAAGCTTCCCAATACCAAAAACGCTCACCGATGCCAGATCATGGTTTGGTCTGGTCAACCAAGTCGCTTGGGCATACTCACTGAGCCCAGTCATGCTTCCATTTCGTGATCTTGTAAAACGAGACTCTCACTTTACATGGAATAAAAGCCTCGAGGATGCATTTCAGCAGTCAAAGAAGGTAATAGTTGACTTAGTCCGAAAAGGCATTGCAACATTTCAAAAAGAACGAATAACCTGCCTTGCCCCAGATTGGAGCAAAGAAGGAATGGGCTTCCTACTTCTACAGAAGTATTGCTCATGCACCACTGACAAAGCTCCAGTTTGCTGCCCTGAAGGTTGGCGCCTGATATTTGCTGGTAGCAGATTCTGCATTGATGCTGAACGCAGATATGCACCTATTGAAGGCGAGGCAGCAGCAATTGCATGGGCATTGGAAAAGTGTCGCATTTTTGTAATGGGTTGCCCAAATCTCATAGTGGTTACAGATCATGAACCACTAAAAGGATTATTCGGAGATAGAGACCTTAGTAAAATCCAAAACCCCCGATTATTCAGGTTAAAGGAGAAAAAACTCAGGTACAGATTCACCATTCAGTACTGCCCTGGGAAATGGCACAGAGCCTCTGATGCTGTCTCACGTAACCCAGCAGACATATCACAAGCACTCCTAAATGTATTCACTGCTGAACCCTCTCAATCAGACATCATAGAGTCTGACAACATGGATGACTGGGTCAAATCAACAACCCTATTAGCAACATTCGGTGCAAACGACAACCTGGAGCTCATCTCACCAAACGTTATCCGTGCGGCGGGACACAGCGACCCGCAGTACAAAAAATTAATTGAAGTAATACAAAATGGATTCCAAAGGACGCGCATCCTCACTGCACCTGAAATCCGTGAATACTGGGAAGTGAGGCACCGCCTAAGTGTTGACGACGGATTAGTGCTCTTAGATCAAAGAATTGTTATCCCCACCTCACAACGCGCAAAAGTATTACATAGCCTACATTCTGCACACCAAGGTGAAGTTGGCATGAAGGCACGTGCCAATGAATCTGTTTATTGGCCCGGGATGAATGCTTCAATTCGTAACATTAGAGCAGGTTGTACGTTTTGCTCAAAAAATGCCCCGAGTCAACCAAAAGAGCCAATCAATCTGACACCATCTCCTGATTGGCCATTTCAGCAAATCGTCATGGACATCTTCCATGTTGGGAACCATGGTTACTTAGCATGCGCTGACAGGTTAACAGGCTGGCTGAATCTATACCACTTGAGCCACGGAGAAGCAACTGCCTCAAGAATTATTTCGATTTGCCGGGACATATTTCAAACCTACGGCGCTCCTGAGGAACTCAGCAGTGATGGTGGGCCACCCTTCACATCTCTTCCATTCAAGCAATTTTTAAAAGACTGGGCTGTTAAACACAGGTTATCATCTGCTGGTTACCCACAATCCAATGGTCGTGCAGAGCTCGCTGTCAAAACGGCCAAGAGAATCGTAAATGGCAACACAGGAGCACAAGGATCATTGGACAATAACCGTGCAGCAAGAGCCATCCTCCAATACAGGAATACGCCCATTCAAAACATTGGGCTATCCCCTGCTCAACTACTACTCCACCGCCGACTACGTGACTACATACCATCCCACCCCACACTCTATAAGCCACACGCGAATTGGATAACCGCAGCCCAAAATCGCGAGTTAAGTCTGTCCCGGCGGAACGCTCGTCTCATAGAGCAATACAACAGAACAGCACACACCTTAAATCCCCTTCAAAAAGGACAAATAGTGGCACTACAACGACCAACAACCCGCCGATGGGACACAACAGGTCAGGTCATTGAAACCCTCCCCAACCACCAATACCGTATCAGAATTGACGGATCAGGTAGAATTACCCTACGAAATCGCCGATTTCTCAGGAAACTGGATACACCAACAATCCCAGTTCCAAGACCTAGTGCCTTACCCGATACCCCTACACCAGTGCCACAAACATTCGACGCTGGAATAACATCAAACACTGCACAGCCGTCTACAATAACACGGACAAAACCCCCTCGGGCATTGTCCAGACTACTTCCACACAACCAGCCAGGTTTAAAGGAACTCATCCCTCCCCAAAGGCCACTACCGACACGCGATGGGGGGGAAGGAGATGTAGAATAACAAGACAATAAACAGCACTTACCGGTGTAAGAGTCCCAGCTAGCGTCCAGCTGGCAGACAAAAATAAAGGAGGTTGTAACTTAATACAAACCCTGCAAACTAACTGAATCAAGCTGGTATTTATATAGAAATACCTCCACTCAGGTACCAGCAGCCAATCACAGCCCAAGCAATGGACTGTCCCACTTTAGCACAATGAGATGCTCCATTGCACCATAAATAGCTCTCTTCCTCAAGGTTGGATTACTCTTTACCTCAGCTTGCTCCACAACTGAGTGTTTATCTTGATCACGTGATTGTTCGACATTGACGATATTTCGGTTGTTGTACGGTCTGGCTTCCTTCAGGAGCTGACTTTATATCTGAAATGAGGTATTTTAATTATTTATATTGTTTATCTTCTTCGGACTGTTGTTCTCATCTTTATTGTCATGTTGATGATATTTCGGTTGTTGTACGGTCCGGCCTCCTTTAGGAGCTGACTTTATATCTGAAATGAGGTATTTTAATCATTTATATTGTTTATCTTGTTCGGACTGTTGTCCTCATCTTTATTGTCATGTTGACGATATTTTGGTTTTTGTACGGTCTGGCCTCCTTCAGGAGCTGACTTTATATCTGAAATGAAGTATTTTAATTATTTATATTGTTTATCTTGTTCGGACTGTCGTCCTCATCTTTATTGTCATGTTGACGATATTTGGGTTGTTGTACGGTCTGGCCTACTTCAGGAGCTGACTTTATATGTGAATTGAGGTATTTTAATTATTTATATTGTTTATCTTGTTCGGACTGTTGTCCTCATCTTTATTGTCATGTTGATGATATTTCGGTTGTTGTACGGTCCGGCCTCCTTCAGGAGCTGACTTTATATCTGAAATGAGGTATTTTAATCATTTATATTGTTTATCTTGTTCGGACTGTTGTCCTCATCTTTATTGTCATGTTGACGATATTTGGGTTGTTGTACGGTCTGGCCTACTTCAGGAGCTGACTTTATATGTGAATTGAGGTATTTTAATTATTTATATTGTTTATCTTGTTCGGACTGTTGTCCTCATCTTTATTGTCATGTTGATGATATTTCGGTTGTTGTACGGTCCGGCCTGCCTCACGAGCTGACTTTATATCTGAAATGAGGTATTTTAATTATTTATATTGTTTATCTTGTTCGGACTGTTGTCCTCATCTTTATTGTCACTTTGACGATATTTCGGTTGTTGTACGGTCCGGCCTGCCTCACGAGCTGACTTTATATCTGAAATGAGGTATTTTAATTATTTTTATTGTTTATCTTGTTCAGACTGTTGTCCTCATCTTTATTGTCATGTTGATGATATTTCGGTTGTCCTACGGTTCGGCCTCCTTCAGGAGCTGGCTTTATATCTGAAATGAGGTATTTTAATTATTTATATTGTTTATCTTGTTCGGACTGTTGTCCTCATCTTTATTGTCACTTTGACGATATTTCGGTTGTTGTACGGTCCGGCCTGCCTCACGAGCTGACTTTATATCTGAAATGAGGTATTTTAATTATTTTTATTGTTTATCTTGTTCAGACTGTTGTCCTCATCTTTATTGTCTTGTTGATGATATTTCGGTTGTTGTACGGTCCGGGCTCTTTCAGGAGCTGACTTTATATCTGAAATGAGGCATTTTAATTATTTATATTGTTTATCTTGTTCGGACTGTTGTCCTCATCTTTATTGTCATGTTGATGATATTTCGGTTGTCCTACGGTTCGGCCTCCTTCAGGAGCTGACTTTATATCTGAAATGAGGTATTTTAATTATTTATATTGTTTATCTTGTTTGGACTGTTGTCGTCATCTTTATTGTCACTTTGACGATATTTCGTTTGTTGTACGGTCCGGCCTGCCTCACGAGCTGACTTTATATCTGAAATGAGGTATTTTAATTATTTATATTGTTTATCTTGTTCGGACTGTTGTCCTCATCTTTAATGTCATGTTGACGATGTTTCGGTTGTTGTACGGTCCGGGCTCTTTCAGGAGCTGACTTTATATCTGAAATAAGGTAATTTAATTATTTATATTGTTTATCTTGTTCGGACTGTTGTCCTCATCTTTATTGTCATGTTGATGATATTTCGGTTGTCCTACGGTTCGGCCTCCTTCAGGAGCTGACTTTATATCTGAAATGAGGTATTTTAATTATTTATATTGTTTATCTTGTTCGGACTGTTGTCCTCATCTTTATTGTCACTTTGACGATATTTCGGTTGTTGTACGGTCCGGCCTGCCTCACGAGCTGACTTTATATCTGAAATGAGGTATTTTAATTATTTTTATTGTTTATCTTGTTCAGACTGTTGTCCTCATCTTTATTGTCATGTTGATGATATTTCGGTTGTCCTACGGTTCGGCCTCCTTCAGGAGCTGACTTTATATCTGAAATGAGGTATTTTAATTATTTATATTGTTTATCTTGTTCGGACTGTTGTCCTCATCTTTATTGTCACTTTGACGATATTTCGGTTGTTGTACGGTCCGGCCTGCCTCACGAGCTGACTTTATATCTGAAATGAGGTATTTTAATTATTTTTATTGTTTATCTTGTTCAGACTGTTGTCCTCATCTTTATTGTCTTGTTGATGATATTTCGGTTGTTGTACGGTCCGGGCTCTTTCAGGAGCTGACTTTATATCTGAAATGAGGCATTTTAATTATTTATATTGTTTATCTTGTTCGGACTGTTGTCCTCATCTTTATTGTCATGTTGATGATATTTCGGTTGTCCTACGGTTCGGCCTCCTTCAGGAGCTGACTTTATATCTGAAATGAGGTATTTTAATTATTTATATTGTTTATCTTGTTCGGACTGTTGTCCTCATCTTTATTGTCACTTTGACGATATTTCGGTTGTTGTACGGTCCGGGCTCTTTCAGGAGCTGACTTTATATCTGAAATAAGGTAATTTAATTATTTATATTGTTTATCTTGTTCGGACTGTTGTCCTCATCTTTATTGTTATGTTGATGATATTTCGGTTGTTGTACGGTCCGGCCTCCTTCAGGAGCTGACTTTATATCTGAAATGAGGCATTTTAATTATTTATATTGTTTATTTTGTTCGGACTGTTGTCCTCATCTTTATTGTCATGTTGACGATATTTCGGTTGTTGTACGGTCCGGCCTCCTTCAGGAGCTGATTTTATATCTAAAATAAGGTATTTTAATTATTTATATTTTTTTATCTTGTTCGGACTGTTGTCCTCATCTTTATTGTCATGTTGATGATATTTCGGTTGTTGTACGGTCCGGCCTCCTTCAGGAGCTGATTTTATATCTAAAATAAGGTATTTTAATTATTTATATTTTTTTATCTTGTTCGGACTGTTGTCCTCATCTTCATTGTCATGTTGACGATATTTGGGTTGTTGTACGGTCCGGCCTGCTTCAGGAGCTGACTTTATATCTGAAATGAGGTATTTTAATTATTTATATTGTATATCTTATTCGGACTGTTGTCCTCATCTTTATTGTCATGTTGACGATATTTGGTTTTTTGGAAGGTCTGGCCTACTTCAGGAGCTGACTTTATATCTGAAATGAGGTATTTTAATTATTTATATTGTTTATCTTGTTCGGACTGTTGTCCTCATCTTTATTGTCACTTTGACGATATTTCGGTTGTTGTACGGTCCGGCCTGCCTCACGAGCTGACTTTATATCTGAAATGAGGTATTTTAATTATTTTTATTGTTTATCTTGTTCAGACTGTTGTCCTCATCTTTATTGTCATGTTGATGATATTTCGGTTGTCCTACGGTTCGGCCTCCTTCAGGAGCTGACTTTATATCTGAAATGAGGTATTTTAATTATTTTTATTGTTTATCTTGTTCAGACTGTTGTCCTCATCTTTATTGTCATGTTGATGATATTTTGGTTGTTGTACGGTACGGCATCCTTCAGGAGCTAACTTTATATCTAAAAGGAGGTATTTTAATTATTTATATTGTTTATCTTGTTCGGACTTTTGTCCTCATCTTTAATGTCATGTTGACGATGTTTCGTTTGTTGTACGTTCCGGGCTCTTTCAGGAGCTGACTTTATATCTGAAATAAGGTAATTTAATTATTTATATTGTTTATCTTGTTCGGACTGTTGTCCTCATCTTTATTGTCATGTTAACGATATTTGGTTTTTTGGAAGGTCTGGCCTACTTCAGGAGCTGACTTTATATCTGAAATGAGGTATTTTAATTATTTATATTGTTTATCTCGTTCGGACTGTTGTCCTCATCTTTATTGTCATGTCGACGATATTTGGGTTTTTGTACGGTAGGGCCTCCTTCAGGAGCTGTCTTTACGTCTGAAATGAGGTGTTTTAATTATTTATATTGTTTATCTTGTTCGGACTGTTGTCCTCATCTTTGTCATGTTGATGATATTTCAGTTGTTGTACGGTCCGGCCTCCTACAGGAGCTGACTTTATATCTGAAATGAGGTATTTTAATTATTTATATTGTTTATCTTGTTTGGACTGTTGTCCTTATCTTTATTGTCATGTTGACGATATTTGGGTTTTTGTACGGTAGGGCCTCCTTCAGGAGCTGAATTTATATCTGAAATGAGGTATTTTAATTATTTATATTGTTTATATTGTTCGGACTGTTGTCCTCATCTTTATTGTCATGTTGACGATGTTTGGGTTTTTGTAAGGTAGGGCCTCCTTCAGAAGCTGACTTTATATCTGAAATGAGGTATTTTAATTATTTATATTGTTTATCTTGTTCGGACTGTTGTCCTCATCTTTATTGTCTTGTTGATGATATTTCGGTTGTTCTATGGTACGGCCTTCTTCTGGAGCTGACTTTATATCTGAAATGAGGTATTTTAATTATTTATATTGTTTATCTTGTTCGGACTTTTGTCCTCATCTTTATTGTCATGTTGATGATATTTCGGTTGTTGTATGGTCCGGCCTCCTTCAGGAGATGACTTTATATCTGAAATGAGGTATTTTAATTATTTATATTCTTTTTCTTTTTCAGACTGTTGTCCTCATCTTTATTGTCACGTTGACGATATTTCGGTTGTTGTATGGTCCGGCCTCCTTCAGGAGCTGAATTTATATCTGAAATGAGGTATTTTAATTATTTATATTGTTTATCTTGTTTGGATTGTTGTCCTTATCTTTATTGTCATGTTGACGATATTTGGGTTTTTGTACGGTCCGGCCTCCTTCAGGAGCTGAATTTATATCTGAAATGAGGTATTTTAATTATTTATATTGTTTATATTGTTCGGACTGTTGTCCTCATCTTTATTGTCATGTTGACGATGTTTGGGTTTTTGTAAGGTAGGGCCTCCTTCAGGAGCTGACTTTATATCTGAAATGAGGTATTTTAATTATTTATATTGTTTATCTTGTTTGGATTGTTGTCCTCATCTTTATTGTCTTGTTGATGATATTTCGGTTGTTGTACGGTCCGGCCTCCTTCAGGAGCTGAATTTATATCTGAAATGAGGTATTTTAATTATTTATATTGTTTATCTTATTCGGACTGTTGTCCTCATCTTTATTGTCTTGTTGATGATATTTCGGTTGTTCTATGGTACGGCCTTCTTCTGGAGCTGACTTTATATCTGAAATGAGGTATTTTAATTATTTATATTGTTTATCTTGTTCGGACTTTTGTCCTCATCTTTATTGTCATGTTGATGATATTTCGGTTGTTGTATGGTCCGGCCTCCTTCAGGAGATGACTTTATATCTGAAATGAGGTATTTTAATTATTTATATTCTTTTTCTTTTTCGGACTGTTGTCCTCATCTTTATTGTCACGTTGACGATATTTCGGTTGTTGTATGGTCCGGCCTCCTTCAGGAGCTGAATTTATATCTGAAATGAGGTATTTTAATTATTTATATTGTTTATCTTGTTTGGACTGTTGTCCTTATCTTTATTGTCATGTTGACGATATTTGGGTTTTTGTAAGGTAGGGCCTCCTTCAGGAGCTGACTTTATATCTGAAATGAGGTATTTTAATTATTTATATTGTTTATCTTGTTCGGACTGTTGTCCTCATCTTTATTGTCTTGTTGATGATATTTCGGTTGTTGTACGGTCCGGCCTCCTTCAGGAGCTGAATTTATATCTGAAATGAGGTATTTTAATTATTTATATTGTTTATCTTATTCGGACTGTTGTCCTCATCTTTATTGTCTTGTTGATGATATTTCGGTTGTTCTATGGTACGGCCTTCTTCTGGAGCTGACTTTATATCTGAAATGAGGTATTTTAATTATTTATATTGTTTATCTTGTTCGGACTTTTGTCCTCATCTTTATTGTCATGTTGATGATATTTCGGTTGTTGTATGGTCCGGCCTCCTTCAGGAGATGACTTTATATCTGAAATGAGGTATTTTAATTATTTATATTCTTTTTCTTTTTCGGACTGTTGTCCTCATCTTTATTGTCACGTTGACGATATTTCGGTTGTTGTATGGTCCGGCCTCCTTCAGGAGCTGAATTTATATCTGAAATGAGGTATTTTAATTATTTATATTGTTTATCTTGTTCGGACTGTTGTCCTCATCTTTATTGTCACTTTGACGATATTTCGGTTGTTGTACGGTCCGGCCTCCTTCAGGAGCTGACTTTATATCTGAAATGAGCTATTTTAATTATTTATATTGTTTATCTTGTTCGGACTGTTGTCCTCATCTTTATTGTCATGTTGACGATATTTCGGTTGTTGTACGTTCCGGCGTCCTTCAGGAGCTGACTTTATGTCTGAAATGAGGTATTTTAATTATTTATATTGTTTATCTTGTTCGGACTGTTGTCCTCATCTTTATTGTCATGTTGATGATATTTCGGTTGTTGTACGGTCCGGCCTCCTTCAGGTGCTCACTTTATATCTGAAATGAGGTATTTTAATTATATCCATTGTTTATCTTGTTCGGACTGTTGTCCTCCTCTTTATTGTCATGTTGACGATATTTGGGTTTTTGTACGGTAGGGCCTCCTTCAAGAGCTGAATTTATATCTGAAATGAGGTATTTTAATTATTGATACTGTTTATCTTGTTTGGACTGTTGTCCTTATCTTTATTGTCATGTTGACGATATTTGGGTTTTTGTACGGTACGGCCTCCTTTAGGAGCAGACTTTATATCTGAAATGAGGTATTTTAATTATTCATATTGTTCATATTGTTCGGACTGTTGTCCTCATCTTTATTGTCATGTTGACGATGTTTCGGTTGTTGTACGGTCCGGCCTCCTTCAGGAGCTGACTTTATATCTGAAATGAGGTATTTTAATTATTTATATTGTTTATCTTGTTCGGACTGTTGTCTTCATCTTTATTCTCATGTTGATGATATTTAGGTTGTTGTACGGTTCGGCATCCTTCAGGAGCTGACTTTATATCTGAAATGAGGCATTTTAATTATTTATATTGTTTATTTTGTTCGGACTGTTGTCCTCATTTTTATTGTCTTGTTGACGATATTTCGGTTGTTGTACGGTCCGGCCTCCTTCAGGAGCTGACTTTATATCTGAAATGAGGTATTTTAATTATTTATATTGTTTATCTTGTTCGGACTGTTGTCCTCATCTTTATTCTCATGTTGATGATATTTAGGTTGTTGTATGGCTCGGCATCCTTCAGGAGCTGACTTTATATCTGAAATGAGGCATTTTAATTATTTATATTGTTTATTTTGTTCGGACTGTTGTCCTCATCTTTATTGTCACGTTGACGATATTTCGGTTGTTGTACGGTCCGGCCTCCTTCAGGAGCTGACTTTATATCTGAAATGAGGCATTTTAATTATTTATATTGTTTATTTTGTTCGGACTGTTGTCCTCATCTTTATTGTCACGTTGACGATATTTCGGTTGTTGTACGGTCCGGCCTCCTTCAGGAGCTGACTTTATATCTGAAATGAGCTATTTTAATTATTTATATTGTTTATTTTGTTCGGACTGTTGTCCTCATCTTTATTGTCACGTTGACGATATTTCGGTTGTTGTACGGTCCGGCCTCCTTCAGGAGCTGACTTTATATCTGAAATGAGGCATTTTAATTATTTATATTGTTTATTTTGTTCGGACTGTTGTCCTCATCTTTATTGTCTTGTTGATGATATTTCGGTTGTTGTACTGTCCGGCCTACTTCAGGAGCTGACTTTATATCTGAAATGAGGTATTTTAATTATTTATATTGTTTATTTTGTTCGGACTGTTGTCCTCATCTTTATTGTCACGTTGACGATATTTCGGTTGTTGTACGGTCCGGCCTCCTTCAGGAGCTGACTTTATATCTGAAATGAGGTATTTTAATTATTTATATTGTTTATTTTGTTCGGACTGTTGTCCTCATCTTTATTGTCACGTTGACGATATTTCGGTTGTTGTACGGTCCGGCCTCCTTCAGGAGCTGACTTTATATCTGAAATGAGGTATTTTAATTATTTATATTGTTTATTTTGTTCGGACTGTTGTCCTCATCTTTATTGTCACGTTGACGATATTTCGGTTGTTGTACGGTCCGGCCTCCTTCAGGAGCTGACTTTATATCTGAAATGAGGTATTTTAATTATTTATATTGTTTATTTTGTTCGGACTGTTGTCCTCATCTTTATTGTCACGTTGACGATATTTCGGTTGTTGTACGGTCCGGCCTCCTTCAGGAGCTGAATTTATATCTGAAATGAGGTATTTTAATTATTTATATTGTTTATCTTGTTCGGACTGTTGTCCTCATCTTTATTGTCTTGTTGATGATATTTCGGTTGTTGTACTGTCCGGCCTCCTTCAGGAGCTGACTTTATATCTGAAATGAGGCATTTTAATTATTTATATTGTTTATTTTGTTCGGACTGTTGTCCTCATCTTTATTCTCATGTTGATGATATTTAGGTTGTTGTATGGCTCGGCATCCTTCAGGAGCTGACTTTATATCTGAAATGAGGCATTTTAATTATTTATATTGTTTATTTTGTTCGGACTGTTGTCCTCATCTTTATTGTCACGTTGACGATATTTCGGTTGTTGTACGGTCCGGCCTCCTTCAGGAGCTGACTTTATATCTGAAATGAGGTATTTTAATTATTTATATTGTTTATTTTGTTCGGACTGTTGTCCTCATCTTTGTCACGTTGACGATATTTCGGTTGTTGTACGGTCCGGCCTCCTTCAGGAGCTGACTTTATATCTGAAATGAGGTATTTTAATTATTTATATTGTTTATTTTGTTCGGACTGTTGTCCTCATCTTTATTGTCACGTTGACGATATTTCGGTTGTTGTACGGTCCGGCCTCCTTCAGGAGCTGACTTTATATCTGAAATGAGGTATTTTAATTATTTATATTGTTTATCTTGTTCGGACTGTTGTCCTCATCTTTATTGTCTTGTTGATGATATTTCGGTTGTTGTACTGTCCGGCCTCCTTCAGGAGCTGACTTTATATCTGAAATGAGGTATTTTAATTATTTATATTGTTTATCTTGTTCGGACTGTTGTCCTCATCTTTATTCTCATGTTGATGATATTTAGGTTGTTGTATGGCTCGGCATCCTTCAGGAGCTGACTTTATATCTGAAATGAGGCATTTTAATTATTTATATTGTTTATTTTGTTTGGACTGTTGTCCTCATCTTTATTGTCACGTTGACGATATTTCGGTTGTTGTACGGTCCGGCCTCCTTCAGGAGCTGACTTTATATCTGAAATGAGGCATTTTAATTATTTATATTGTTTATTTTGTTCGGACTGTTGTCCTCATCTTTATTGTCACGTTGACGATATTTCGGTTGTTGTACGGTCCGGCCTCCTTCAGGAGCTGACTTTATATCTGAAATGAGCTATTTTAATTATTTATATTGTTTATTTTGTTCGGACTGTTGTCCTCATCTTTATTGTCACGTTGACGATATTTCGGTTGTTGTACGGTCCGGCCTCCTTCAGGAGCTGACTTTATATCTGAAATGAGGCATTTTAATTATTTATATTGTTTATTTTGTTCGGACTGTTGTCCTCATCTTTATTGTCTTGTTGATGATATTTCGGTTGTTGTACTGTCCGGCCTACTTCAGGAGCTGACTTTATATCTGAAATGAGGTATTTTAATTATTTATATTGTTTATTTTGTTCGGACTGTTGTCCTCATCTTTATTGTCACGTTGACGATATTTCGGTTGTTGTACGGTCCGGCCTCCTTCAGGAGCTGACTTTATATCTGAAATGAGGTATTTTAATTATTTATATTGTTTATTTTGTTCGGACTGTTGTCCTCATCTTTATTGTCACGTTGACGATATTTCGGTTGTTGTACGGTCCGGCCTCCTTCAGGAGCTGACTTTATATCTGAAATGAGGTATTTTAATTATTTATATTGTTTATTTTGTTCGGACTGTTGTCCTCATCTTTATTGTCACGTTGACGATATTTCGGTTGTTGTACGGTCCGGCCTCCTTCAGGAGCTGACTTTATATCTGAAATGAGGTATTTTAATTATTTATATTGTTTATTTTGTTCGGACTGTTGTCCTCATCTTTATTGTCACGTTGACGATATTTCGGTTGTTGTACGGTCCGGCCTCCTTCAGGAGCTGAATTTATATCTGAAATGAGGTATTTTAATTATTTATATTGTTTATCTTGTTCGGACTGTTGTCCTCATCTTTATTGTCTTGTTGATGATATTTCGGTTGTTGTACTGTCCGGCCTCCTTCAGGAGCTGACTTTATATCTGAAATGAGGCATTTTAATTATTTATATTGTTTATTTTGTTCGGACTGTTGTCCTCATCTTTATTCTCATGTTGATGATATTTAGGTTGTTGTATGGCTCGGCATCCTTCAGGAGCTGACTTTATATCTGAAATGAGGCATTTTAATTATTTATATTGTTTATTTTGTTCGGACTGTTGTCCTCATCTTTATTGTCACGTTGACGATATTTCGGTTGTTGTACGGTCCGGCCTCCTTCAGGAGCTGACTTTATATCTGAAATGAGGTATTTTAATTATTTATATTGTTTATTTTGTTCGGACTGTTGTCCTCATCTTTGTCACGTTGACGATATTTCGGTTGTTGTACGGTCCGGCCTCCTTCAGGAGCTGACTTTATATCTGAAATGAGGTATTTTAATTATTTATATTGTTTATTTTGTTCGGACTGTTGTCCTCATCTTTATTGTCACGTTGACGATATTTCGGTTGTTGTACGGTCCGGCCTCCTTCAGGAGCTGACTTTATATCTGAAATGAGGTATTTTAATTATTTATATTGTTTATCTTGTTCGGACTGTTGTCCTCATCTTTATTGTCTTGTTGATGATATTTCGGTTGTTGTACTGTCCGGCCTCCTTCAGGAGCTGACTTTATATCTGAAATGAGGTATTTTAATTATTTATATTGTTTATCTTGTTCGGACTGTTGTCCTCATCTTTATTCTCATGTTGATGATATTTAGGTTGTTGTATGGCTCGGCATCCTTCAGGAGCTGACTTTATATCTGAAATGAGGCATTTTAATTATTTATATTGTTTATTTTGTTTGGACTGTTGTCCTCATCTTTATTGTCACGTTGACGATATTTCGGTTGTTGTACGGTCCGGCCTCCTTCAGGAGCTGACTTTATATTTGAAATGAGGCATTTTAATTATTTATATTGTTTATTTTGTTCGGACTGTTGTCCTCATCTTTATTGTCTTGTTGATGATATTTCGGTTGTTGTACGGCCCGGCCTACTTCAGGAGCTGACTTTATATCTGAAATGAGGCATTTTAATTATTTATATTGTTTATTTTGTTCGGACTGTTGTCCTCATCTTTATTGTCACGTTGACGATATTTCGGTTGTTGTACGGTCCGGCCTCCTTCAGGAGCTGACTTTATATCTGAAATGAGGTATTTTAATTATTTATATTGTTTATTTTGTTCGGACTGTTGTCCTCATCTTTATTGTCTTGTTGATGATATTTCGGTTGTTGTACTGTCCGGCCTCCTTCAGGAGCTGACTTTATATCTGAAATGAGGTATTTTAATTATTTATATTGTTTATCTTGTTCGGACTGTTGTCCTCATCTTTATTCTCATGTTGATGATATTTAGGTTGTTGTATGGCTCGGCATCCTTCAGGAGCTGACTTTATATCTGAAATGAGGCATTTTAATTATTTATATTGTTTATTTTGTTCGGACTGTTGTCCTCATCTTTATTGTCACGTTGACGATATTTCGGTTGTTGTACGGTCCGGCCTCCTTCAGGAGCTGACTTTATATCTGAAATGAGGCATTTTAATTATTTATATTGTTTATTTTGTTCGGACTGTTGTCCTCATCTTTATTGTCACGTTGACGATATTTCGGTTGTTGTACGGTCCGGCCTCCTTCAGGAGCTGACTTTATATCTGAAATGAGCTATTTTAATTATTTATATTGTTTATCTTGTTCGGACTGTTGTCCTCATCTTTATTGTCACGTTGACGATATTTCGGTTGTTGTACGGTCCGGCCTCCTTCAGGAGCTGACTTTATATCTGAAATGAGGCATTTTAATTATTTATATTGTTTATTTTGTTCGGACTGTTGTCCTCATCTTTATTGTCACGTTGACGATATTTCGGTTGTTGTACGGTCCGGCCTCCTTCAGGAGCTGACTTTATATCTGAAATGAGGCATTTTAATTATTTATATTGTTTATTTTGTTCGGACTGTTGTCCTCATCTTTATTGTCACGTTGACGATATTTCGGTTGTTGTACGGTCCGGCCTCCTTCAGGAGCTGACTTTATATCTGAAATGAGGCATTTTAATTATTTATATTGTTTATTTTGTTCGGACTGTTGTCCTCATCTTTATTGTCACGTTGACGATATTTCGGTTGTTGTACGGTCCGGCCTCCTTCAGGAGCTGACTTTATATCTGAAATGAGGCATTTTAATTATTTATATTGTTTATTTTGTTCGGACTGTTGTCCTCATCTTTATTGTCACGTTGACGATATTTCGGTTGTTGTACGGTCCGGCCTCCTTCAGGAGCTGACTTTATATCTGAAATGAGGCATTTTAATTATTTATATTGTTTATTTTGTTCGGACTGTTGTCCTCATCTTTATTGTCACGTTGACGATATTTCGGTTGTTGTACGGTCCGGCCTCCTTCAGGAGCTGACTTTATATCTGAAATGAGGTATTTTAATTATTTATATTGTTTATCTTGTTCAGACTGTTGTCCTCATCTTTATTGTCACGTTGACGATATTTCGGTTGTTGTACGGTCCGGCCTCCTTCAGGAGCTGACTTTATATCTGAAATGAGGCATTTTAATTATTTATATTGTTTATTTTGTTCGGACTGTTGTCCTCATCTTTATTGTCACGTTGACGATATTTCGGTTGTTGTACGGTCCGGCCTCCTTCAGGAGCTGACTTTATATCTGAAATGAGGCATTTTAATTATTTATATTGTTTATTTTGTTCGGACTGTTGTCCTCATCTTTATTGTGACGTTGACGATATTTCGGTTGTTGTACGGTCCGGCCTCCTTCAGGAGCTGACTTTATATCTGAAATGAGGTATTTTAATTATTTATATTGTTTATCTTGTTCGGACTGTTGTCCTCATCTTTATTGTCTTGTTGATGATATTTCGGTTGTTGTACGGTCCGGCCTCCTTCAGGAGCTGAATTTATATCTGAAATGAGGTATTATAATTATTTATATTGTTTATCTTGTTCAGACTGTTGTCCTCATCTTTATTGTCATGTTGATGATATTTCGGTTGTTGTACGGTCCGGCCTCCTTCAGGAGCTGACTTTATATCTGAAATGAGGTATTTTAATTATTTATATTGTTTATTTTGTTCGGACTGTTGTCCTCATCTTTATTGTCACGTTGACGATATTTCGGTTGTTGTACGGTCCGGCCTCCTTCAGGAGCTGACTTTATATCTGAAATGAGGTATTTTAATTATTTATATTGTTTATTTTGTTCGGACTGTTGTCCTCATCTTTATTGTCATGTTGACGATATTTCGGTTGTTGTACGGTCCGGCCTCCTTCAGGAGCTGACTTTATATATGAAATGAGGTATTTTAATTATTTATATTGTTTATCTTGTTCGGAATGTTGTCCTCATCTTTATTGTCATGTTGACGATATTTCGGTTGTTGTACGGTCCGGCCTCCTTCAGGAGCTGACTTTATATCTGAAATGAGGCATTTTAATTATTTATATTGTTTATTTTGTTCGGACTGTTGTCCTCATCTTTATTGTCATGTTGACGATATTTGGGTTTTTGTACGGTAGGGCCTCCTTCAGGAGCTGAATTTATATCTGAAATGAGGTATTTTAATTATTGATATTGTTTATCTTGTTTGGACTGTTGTCCTTATCTTTATTGTCATGTTGACGATATTTGGGTTTTTGTACGGTACGGCCTCGTTTAGGAGAAGACGTTATATCTGAAATGAGGTATTTTAATTATTCATATTGTTTATATTGTTCGGACTGTTGTCCTTATCTTTATTGTCATGTTGACGATGTTTCGGTTGTTGTACGGTCCGGCCTCCTTCAGGAGCTGACTTTATATCTGAAATGAGGCATTTTAATTATTTATATTGTTTATCTTGTTCGGACTGTTGTCTTCATCTTTATTCTCATGTTGATGATATTTAGGTTGTTGTACGGTTCGGCATCCTTCAGGAGCTGACTTTATATCTGAAATGAGGCATTTTAATTATTTATATTGTTTATTTTGTTCGGACTGTTGTCCTCATCTTTATTGTCTTGTTGATGATATTTCGGTTGTTGTACGGTCCGGCCTCCTTCAGGAGCTGACTTTATATCTGAAATGAGGTATTTTAATTATTTATATTGTTTATCTTGTTCGGACTGTTGTCCTCATCTTTATTCTCATGTTGATGATATTTAGGTTGTTGTACGGTCCGGCCTCCTTCAGGAGCTGACTTTATATCTGAAATGAGGCATTTTAATTATTTATATTGTTTATTTTGTTCGGACTGTTGTCCTCATCTTTATTGTCACGTTGACGATATTTCGGTTGTTGTACGGTCCGGCCTCCTTCAGGAGCTGACTTTATATCTGAAATGAGGTATTTTAATTATTTATATTGTTTATTTTGTTCGGACTGTTGTCCTCATCTTTATTGTCTTGTTGATGATATTTCGGTTGTTGTACGGTCCGGCCTCCTTCAGGAGCTGACTTTATATCTGAAATGAGGTATTTTAATTATTTATATTGTTTATTTTGTTCGGACTGTTGTCCTCATCTTTATTGTCACGTTGACGATATTTCGGTTGTTGTACGGTCCGGCCTCCTTCAGGAGCTGACTTTATATCTGAAATGAGGTATTTTAATTATTTATATTGTTTATTTTGTTCGGACTGTTGTCCTCATCTTTATTCTCATGTTGATGATATTTAGGTTGTTGTATGGCTCGGCATCCTTCAGGAGCTGACTTTATATCTGAAATGAGGCATTTTAATTATTTATATTGTTTATTTTGTTCGGACTGTTGTCCTCATCTTTATTGTCACGTTGACGATATTTCGGTTGTTGTACGGTCCGGCCTCCTTCAGGAGCTGACTTTATATCTGAAATGAGGCATTTTAATTATTTATATTGTTTATTTTGTTCGGACTGTTGTCCTCATCTTTATTGTCACGTTGACGATATTTCGGTTGTTGTACGGTCCGACCTCTTTCAGGAGCTGACTTTATATCTGAAATGAGGTATTTTAATTATTTATATTGTTTATCTTGTTCGGACTGTTGTCCTCATCTTTATTGTCTTGTTGATGATATTTCGGTTGTTGTACGGTCCGGCCTCCTTCAGGAGCTGACTTTATATCTGAAATGAGGTATTTTAATTATTTATATTGTTTATTTTGTTCGGACTGTTGTCCTCATCTTTATTGTCATGTTGACGATATTTCGGTTGTTGTACGGTCCGGCCTCCTTCAGGAGCTGACTTTATATATGAAATGAGGTATTTTAATTATTTATATTGTTTATCTTGTTCGGAATGTTGTCCTCATCTTTATTGTCATGTTGACGATATTTCGGTTGTTGTACGGTCCGGCCTCCTTCAGGAGCTGACTTTATATCTGAAATGAGGCATTTTAATTATTTATATTGTTTATTTTGTTCGGACTGTTGTCCTCATCTTTATTGTCATGTTGACGATATTTGGGTTTTTGTACGGTAGGGCCTCCTTCAGGAGCTGAATTTATATCTGAAATGAGGTATTTTAATTATTGATATTGTTTATCTTGTTTGGACTGTTGTCCTTATCTTTATTGTCATGTTGACGATATTTGGGTTTTTGTACGGTACGGCCTCGTTTAGGAGAAGACGTTATATCTGAAATGAGGTATTTTAATTATTCATATTGTTTATATTGTTCGGACTGTTGTCCTTATCTTTATTGTCATGTTGACGATGTTTCGGTTGTTGTACGGTCCGGCCTCCTTCAGGAGCTGACTTTATATCTGAAATGAGGCATTTTAATTATTTATATTGTTTATCTTGTTCGGACTGTTGTCTTCATCTTTATTCTCATGTTGATGATATTTAGGTTGTTGTACGGTTCGGCATCCTTCAGGAGCTGACTTTATATCTGAAATGAGGCATTTTAATTATTTATATTGTTTATTTTGTTCGGACTGTTGTCCTCATCTTTATTGTCTTGTTGATGATATTTCGGTTGTTGTACGGTCCGGCCTCCTTCAGGAGCTGACTTTATATCTGAAATGAGGTATTTTAATTATTTATATTGTTTATCTTGTTCGGACTGTTGTCCTCATCTTTATTCTCATGTTGATGATATTTAGGTTGTTGTACGGTCCGGCCTCCTTCAGGAGCTGACTTTATATCTGAAATGAGGCATTTTAATTATTTATATTGTTTATTTTGTTCGGACTGTTGTCCTCATCTTTATTGTCACGTTGACGATATTTCGGTTGTTGTACGGTCCGGCCTCCTTCAGGAGCTGACTTTATATCTGAAATGAGGTATTTTAATTATTTATATTGTTTATTTTGTTCGGACTGTTGTCCTCATCTTTATTGTCTTGTTGATGATATTTCGGTTGTTGTACGGTCCGGCCTCCTTCAGGAGCTGACTTTATATCTGAAATGAGGTATTTTAATTATTTATATTGTTTATTTTGTTCGGACTGTTGTCCTCATCTTTATTGTCACGTTGACGATATTTCGGTTGTTGTACGGTCCGGCCTCCTTCAGGAGCTGACTTTATATCTGAAATGAGGTATTTTAATTATTTATATTGTTTATTTTGTTCGGACTGTTGTCCTCATCTTTATTCTCATGTTGATGATATTTAGGTTGTTGTATGGCTCGGCATCCTTCAGGAGCTGACTTTATATCTGAAATGAGGCATTTTAATTATTTATATTGTTTATTTTGTTCGGACTGTTGTCCTCATCTTTATTGTCACGTTGACGATATTTCGGTTGTTGTACGGTCCGGCCTCCTTCAGGAGCTGACTTTATATCTGAAATGAGGCATTTTAATTATTTATATTGTTTATTTTGTTCGGACTGTTGTCCTCATCTTTATTGTCACGTTGACGATATTTCGGTTGTTGTACGGTCCGACCTCTTTCAGGAGCTGACTTTATATCTGAAATGAGGTATTTTAATTATTTATATTGTTTATCTTGTTCGGACTGTTGTCCTCATCTTTATTGTCTTGTTGATGATATTTCGGTTGTTGTACGGTCCGGCCTCCTTCAGGAGCTGACTTTATATCTGAAATGAGGTATTTTAATTATTTATATTGTTTATTTTGTTCGGACTGTTGTCCTCATCTTTATTGTCACGTTGACGATATTTCGGTTGTTGTACGGTCCGGCCTCCTTCAGGAGCTGACTTTATATCTGAAATGAGGCATTTTAATTATTTATATTGTTTATTTTGTTCGGACTGTTGTCCTCATCTTTATTGTCACGTTGACGATATTTCGGTTGTTGTACGGTCCGGCCTCCTTCAGGAGCTGACTTTATATCTGAAATGAGGTATTTTAATTATTTATATTGTTTATCTTGTTCGGACTGTTGTCCTCATCTTTATTGTCTTGTTGATGATATTTCGGTTGTTGTACGGTCCGGCCTACTTCAGGAGCTGACTTTATATCTGAAATGAGGCATTTTAATTATTTATATTGTTTATTTTGTTCGGACTGTTGTCCTCATCTTTATTGTCACGTCGACGATATTTCGGTTGTTGTACGGTCCGGCCTCCTTCAGGAGCTGACTTTATATCTGAAATGAGGTATTTTAATTATTTATATTGTTTATTTTGTTCGGACTGTTGTCCTCATCTTTATTGTCTTGTTGATGATATTTCGGTTGTTGTACTGTCCGGCCTCCTTCAGGAGCTGACTTTATATCTGAAATGAGGTATTTTAATTATTTATATTGTTTATCTTGTTCGGACTGTTGTCCTCATCTTTATTCTCATGTTGATGATATTTAGGTTGTTGTATGGCTCGGCATCCTTCAGGAGCTGACTTTATATCTGAAATGAGGCATTTTAATTATTTATATTGTTTATTTTGTTCGGACTGTTGTCCTCATCTTTATTGTCACGTTGACGATATTTCGGTTGTTGTACGGTCCGGCCTCCTTCAGGAGCTGACTTTATATCTGAAATGAGGCATTTTAATTATTTATATTGTTTATTTTGTTCGGACTGTTGTCCTCATCTTTATTGTCACGTTGACGATATTTCGGTTGTTGTACGGTCCGGCCTCCTTCAGGAGCTGACTTTATATCTGAAATGAGCTATTTTAATTATTTATATTGTTTATCTTGTTCGGACTGTTGTCCTCATCTTTATTGTCACGTTGACGATATTTCGGTTGTTGTACGGTCCGGCCTCCTTCAGGAGCTGACTTTATATCTGAAATGAGGCATTTTAATTATTTATATTGTTTATTTTGTTCGGACTGTTGTCCTCATCTTTATTGTCTTGTTGATGATATTTCGGTTGTTGTACTGTCCGGCCTACTTCAGGAGCTGACTTTATATCTGAAATGAGGCATTTTAATTATTTATATTGTTTATTTTGTTCGGACTGTTGTCCTCATCTTTATTGTCACGTTGACGATATTTCGGTTGTTGTACGGTCCGGCCTCCTTCAGGAGCTGACTTTATATCTGAAATGAGGCATTTTAATTATTTATATTGTTTATTTTGTTCGGACTGTTGTCCTCATCTTTATTGTCACGTTGACGATATTTCGGTTGTTGTACGGTCCGGCCTCCTTCAGGAGCTGACTTTATATCTGAAATGAGGTATTTTAATTATTTATATTGTTTATCTTGTTCAGACTGTTGTCCTCATCTTTATTGTCACGTTGACGATATTTCGGTTGTTGTACGGTCCGGCCTCCTTCAGGAGCTGACTTTATATCTGAAATGAGGCATTTTAATTATTTATATTGTTTATTTTGTTCGGACTGTTGTCCTCATCTTTATTGTCACGTTGACGATATTTCGGTTGTTGTACGGTCCGGCCTCCTTCAGGAGCTGACTTTATATCTGAAATGAGGCATTTTAATTATTTATATTGTTTATTTTGTTCGGACTGTTGTCCTCATCTTTATTGTCACGTTGACGATATTTCGGTTGTTGTACGGTCCGGCCTCCTTCAGGAGCTGACTTTATATCTGAAATGAGGTATTTTAATTATTTATATTGTTTATCTTGTTCGGACTGTTGTCCTCATCTTTATTGTCTTGTTGATGATATTTCGGTTGTTGTACGGTCCGGCCTCCTTCAGGAGCTGACTTTATATCTGAAATGAGGTATTATAATTATTTATATTGTTTATCTTGTTCAGACTGTTGTCCTCATCTTTATTGTCATGTTGATGATATTTCGGTTGTTGTACGGTCCGGCCTCCTTCAGGAGCTGACTTTATATTTGAAATGAGGCATTTTAATTATTTATATTGTTTATTTTGTTCGGACTGTTGTCCTCATCTTTATTGTCACGTTGACGATATTTCGGTTGTTGTCCGGTCCGGCCTCCTTCAGGAGCTGACTTTATATTTGAAATGAGGCATTTTAATTATTTATATTGTTTATTTTGTTCGGACTGTTGTCCTCATCTTTATTGTCACGTTGACGATATTTCGGTTGTTGTCCGGTCCGGCCTACTTCAGGAGCTGACTTTATATCTGAAATGAGGCATTTTAATTATTTATATTGTTTATTTTGTTCGGACTGTTGTCCTCATCTTTATTGTCACGTTGACGATATTTCGGTTGTTGTACGGTCCGGCCTCCTTCAGGAGCTGACTTTATATCTGAAATGAGGCATTTTAATTATTTATATTGTTTATTTTGTTCGGACTGTTGTCCTCATCTTTATTGTCATGTTGACGATATTTCGGTTGTTGTACGGTCCGGCCTCCTTCAGGAGCTGACTTTATATATGAAATGAGGTATTTTAATTATTTATATTGTTTATCTTGTTCGGAATGTTGTCCTCATCTTTATTGTCATGTTGACGATATTTCGGTTGTTGTACGGTCCGGCCTCCTTCAGGAGCTGACTTTATATCTGAAATGAGGCATTTTAATTATTTATATTGTTTATTTTGTTCGGACTGTTGTCCTCATCTTTATTGTCATGTTGACGATATTTGGGTTTTTGTACGGTAGGGCCTCGTTCAGGAGCTGAATTTATATCTGAAATGAGGTATTTTAATTATTGATATTGTTTATCTTGTTTGGACTGTTGTCCTTATCTTTATTGTCATGTTGACGATATTTGGGTTTTTGTACGGTACGGCCTCGTTTAGGAGAAGACTTTATATCTGAAATGAGGTATTTTAATTATTCATATTGTTTATATTGTTCGGACTGTTGTCCTTATCTTTATTGTCATGTTGACGATGTTTCGGTTGTTGTACGGTCCGGCCTCCTTCAGGAGCTGACTTTATATCTGAAATGAGGCATTTTAATTATTTATATTGTTTATTTTGTTCGGACTGTTGTCCTCATCTTTATTGTCACGTTGACGATATTTCGGTTGTTGTACGGTCCGGCCTCCTTCAGGAGCTGACTTTATATCTGAAATGAGGTATTTTAATTATTTATATTGTTTATTTTGTTCGGACTGTTGTCCTCATCTTTATTGTCTTGTTGATGATATTTCGGTTGTTGTACTGTCCGGCCTCCTTCAGGAGCTGACTTTATATCTGAAATGAGGTATTTTAATTATTTATATTGTTTATCTTGTTCGGACTGTTGTCCTCATCTTTATTCTCATGTTGATGATATTTAGGTTGTTGTATGGCTCGGCCTCCTTCAGGAGCTGACTTTATATCTGAAATGAGGCATTTTAATTATTTATATTGTTTATTTTGTTCGGACTGTTGTCCTCATCTTTATTGTCACGTTGACGATATTTCGGTTGTTGTACGGTCCGACCTCTTTCAGGAGCTGACTTTATATCTGAAATGAGGTATTTTAATTATTTATATTGTTTATCTTGTTCGGACTGTTGTCCTCATCTTTATTGTCTTGTTGATGATATTTCGGTTGTTGTACGGTCCGGCCTACTTCAGGAGCTGACTTTATATCTGAAATGAGGCATTTTAATTATTTATATTGTTTATTTTGTTCGGACTGTTGTCCTCATCTTTATTCTCATGTTGATGATATTTCGGTTGTTGTACGGTCCGGCCTACTTCAGGAGCTGACTTTATATCTGAAATGAGGCATTTTAATTATTTATATTGTTTATTTTGTTCGGACTGTTGTCCTCATCTTTATTGTCACGTTGACGATATTTCGGTTGTTGTACGGTCCGGCCTCCTTCAGGAGCTGACTTTATATCTGAAATGAGGTATTTTAATTATTTATATTGTTTATCTTGTTCGGACTGTTGTCCTCATCTTTATTGTCTTGTTGATGATATTTCGGTTGTTGTACGGTCCGGCCTCCTTCAGGAGCTGACTTTATATATGAAATGAGGTATTTTAATTATTTATATTGTTTATCTTGTTCGGAATGTTGTCCTCATCTTTATTGTCATGTTGACGATATTTCGGTTGTTGTACGGTCCGTCTCCTTCAGGAGCTGACTTTATATCTGAAATGAGGCATTTTAATTATTTATATTGTTTATTTTGTTCGGACTGTTGTCCTCATCTTTATTGTCATGTTGACGATATTTGGGTTTTTGTACGGTAGGGCCTCCTTCAGGAGCTGAATTTATATCTGAAATGAGGTATTTTAATTATTGATATTGTTTATCTTGTTTGGACTGTTGTCCTTATCTTTATTGTCATGTTGACGATATTTGGGTTTTTGTACGGTACGGCCTCGTTTAGGAGAAGACTTTATATCTGAAATGAGGTATTTTAATTATTCATATTGTTTATATTGTTCGGACTGTTGTCCTTATCTTTATTGTCATGTTGACGATGTTTCGGTTGTTGTACGGTCCGGCCTCCTTCAGGAGCTGACTTTATATCTGAAATGAGGCATTTTAATTATTTATATTGTTTATCTTGTTCGGACTGTTGTCTTCATCTTTATTCTCATGTTGATGATATTTAGGTTGTTGTACGGTTCGGCATCCTTCAGGAGCTGACTTTATATCTGAAATGAGGCATTTTAATTATTTATATTGTTTATTTTGTTCGGACTGTTGTCCTCATCTTTATTGTCTTGTTGATGATATTTCGGTTGTTGTACGGTCCGGCCTCCTTCAGGAGCTGACTTTATATCTGAAATGAGGTATTTTAATTATTTATATTGTTTATCTTGTTCGGACTGTTGTCCTCATCTTTATTCTCATGTTGATGATATTTAGGTTGTTGTACGGCTCGGCATCCTTCAGGAGCTGACTTTATATCTGAAATGAGGCATTTTAATTATTTATATTGTTTATTTTGTTCGGACTGTTGTCCTCATCTTTATTGTCACGTTGACGATATTTCGGTTGTTGTACGGTCCGGCCTCCTTCAGGAGCTGACTTTATATCTGAAATGAGGTATTTTAATTATTTATATTGTTTATTTTGTTCGGACTGTTGTCCTCATCTTTATTGTCACGTTGACGATATTTCGGTTGTTGTACGGTCCGGCCTCCTTCAGGAGCTGACTTTATATATGAAATGAGGTATTTTAATTATTTATATTGTTTATCTTGTTCGGAATGTTGTCCTCATCTTTATTGTCATGTTGACGATATTTCGGTTGTTGTACGGTCCGGCCTCCTTCAGGAGCTGACTTTATATCTGAAATGAGGCATTTTAATTATTTATATTGTTTATTTTGTTCGGACTGTTGTCCTCATCTTTATTGTCATGTTGACGATATTTGGGTTTTTGTACGGTAGGGCCTCCTTCAGGAGCTGAATTTATATCTGAAATGAGGTATTTTAATTATTGATATTGTTTATCTTGTTTGGACTGTTGTCCTTATCTTTATTGTCATGTTGACGATATTTGGGTTTTTGTACGGTGCGGCCTCGTTTAGGAGAAGACTTTATATCTGAAATGAGGTATTTTAATTATTCATATTGTTTATATTGTTCGGACTGTTGTCCTTATCTTTATTGTCATGTTGACGATGTTTCGGTTGTTGTACGGTCCGGCCTCCTTCAGGAGCTGACTTTATATCTGAAATGAGGCATTTTAATTATTTATATTGTTTATCTTGTTCGGACTGTTGTCTTCATCTTTATTCTCATGTTGATGATATTTAGGTTGTTGTACGGTTCGGCATCCTTCAGGAGCTGACTTTATATCTGAAATGAGGCATTTTAATTATTTATATTGTTTATTTTGTTCGGACTGTTGTCCTCATCTTTATTGTCTTGTTGATGATATTTCGGTTGTTGTACGGTCCGGCCTCCTTCAGGAGCTGACTTTATATCTGAAATGAGGTATTTTAATTATTTATATTGTTTATCTTGTTCGGACTGTTGTCCTCATCTTTATTCTCATGTTGATGATATTTAGGTTGTTGTACGGCTCGGCATCCTTCAGGAGCTGACTTTATATCTGAAATGAGGCATTTTAATTATTTATATTGTTTATTTTGTTCAGACTGTTGTCCTCATCTTTATTGTCACGTTGACGATATTTCGGTTGTTGTACGGTCCGGCCTCCTTCAGGAGCTGACTTTATATCTGAAATGAGGTATTTTAATTATTTATATTGTTTATCTTGTTCGGACTGTTGTCCTCATCTTTATTCTCATGTTGATGATATTTAGGTTGTTGTACGGTCCGGCCTCCTTCAGGAGCTGACTTTATATCTGAAATGAGGCATTTTAATTATTTATATTGTTTATTTTGTTCGGACTGTTGTCCTCATCTTTATTGTCACGTTGACGATATTTCGGTTGTTGTACGGTCCGGCCTCCTTCAGGAGCTGACTTTATATCTGAAATGAGGTATTTTAATTATTTATATTGTTTATTTTGTTCGGACTGTTGTCCTCATCTTTATTGTCTTGTTGATGATATTTCGGTTGTTGTACTGTCCGGCCTCCTTCAGGAGCTGACTTTATATCTGAAATGAGGTATTTTAATTATTTATATTGTTTATCTTGTTCGGACTGTTGTCCTCATCTTTATTCTCATGTTGATGATATTTAGGTTGTTGTATGGCTCGGCATCCTTCAGGAGCTGACTTTATATCTGAAATGAGGCATTTTAATTATTTATATTGTTTATTTTGTTCGGACTGTTGTCCTCATCTTTATTGTCACGTTGACGATATTTCGGTTGTTGTACGGTCCGGCCTCCTTCAGGAGCTGACTTTATATCTGAAATGAGGCATTTTAATTATTTATATTGTTTATTTTGTTCGGACTGTTGTCCTCATCTTTATTGTCACGTTGACGATATTTCGGTTGTTGTACGGTCCGACCTCTTTCAGGAGCTGACTTTATATCTGAAATGAGGTATTTTAATTATTTATATTGTTTATTTTGTTCGGACTGTTGTCCTCATCTTTATTGTCATGTTGACGATATTTCGGTTGTTGTACGGTCCGGCCTCCTTCAGGAGCTGACTTTATATCTGAAATGAGGTATTTTAATTATTTATATTGTTTATTTTGTTCGGACTGTTGTCCTCATCTTTATTGTCACGTTGACGATATTTCGGTTGTTGTACGGTCCGGCCTCCTTCAGGAGCTGACTTTATATCTGAAATGAGGCATTTTAATTATTTATATTGTTTATTTTGTTCGGACTGTTGTCCTCATCTTTATTGTCTTGTTGATGATATTTCGGTTGTTGTACGGTCCGGCCTACTTCAGGAGCTGACTTTATATCTGAAATGAGGCATTTTAATTATTTATATTGTTTATTTTGTTCGGACTGTTGTCCTCATCTTTATTGTCACGTTGACGATATTTCGGTTGTTGTACGGTCCGGCCTCCTTCAGGAGCTGACTTTATATCTGAAATGAGGTATTTTAATTATTTATATTGTTTATCTTGTTTGGACTGTTGTCCTCATCTTTATTGTCTTGTTGATGATATTTCGGTTGTTGTACGGTCCGGCCTACTTCAGGAGCTGACTTTATATCTGAAATGAGGCATTTTAATTATTTATATTGTTTATCTTGTTCGGACTGTTGTCCTCATCTTTATTGTCTTGTTGATGATATTTCGGTTGTTGTACGGTCCGGCCTCCTTCAGGAGCTGACTTTATATCTGAAATGAGGTATTTTAATTATTTATATTGTTTATTTTGTTCGGACTGTTGTCCTCATCTTTATTGTCACGTTGACGATATTTCGGTTGTTGTACGGTCCGGCCTACTTCAGGAGCTGACTTTATATCTGAAATGAGGCATTTTAATTATTTATATTGTTTATTTTGTTCGGACTGTTGTCCTCATCTTTATTGTCACGTTGACGATATTTCGGTTGTTGTACGGTCCGGCCTCCTTCAGGAGCTGACTTTATATCTGAAATGAGGCATTTTAATTATTTATATTGTTTATTTTGTTCGGACTGTTGTCCTCATCTTTATTGTCACGTTGACGATATTTCGGTTGTTGTACGGTCCGGCCTCCTTCAGGAGCTGACTTTATATCTGAAATGAGGCATTTTAATTATTTATATTGTTTATCTTGTTCGGACTGTTGTCCTCATCTTTATTGTCTTGTTGATGATATTTCGGTTGTTGTACGGTCCGGCCTCCTTCAGGAGCTGACTTTATATCTGAAATGAGGCATTTTAATTATTTATATTGTTTATCTTGTTCGGACTGTTGTCCTCATCTTTATTGTCTTGTTGATGATATTTCGGTTGTTGTACGGTCCGGCCTCCTTCAGGAGCTGACTTTATATCTGAAATGAGGTATTTTAATTATTTATATTGTTTATCTTGTTCGGACTGTTGTCCTCATCTTTATTGTCTTGTTGATGATATTTCGGTTGTTGTACGGTCCGGCCTCCTTCAGGAGCTGACTTTATATCTGAAATGAGGTATTTTAATTATTTATATTGTTTATCTTGTTCGGACTGTTGTCCTCATCTTTATTGTCTTGTTGATGATATTTCGGTTGTTGTACGGTCCGGCCTCCTTCAGGAGCTGACTTTATATCTGAAATGAGGCATTTTAATTATTTATATTGTTTATTTTGTTCGGACTGTTGTCCTCATCTTTATTGTCACGTTGACGATATTTCGGTTGTTGTACGGTCCGGCCTCCTTCAGGAGCTGACTTTATATCTGAAATGAGGCATTTTAATTATTTATATTGTTTATTTTGTTCGGACTGTTGTCCTCATCTTTATTGTCACGTTGACGATATTTCGGTTGTTGTACGGTCCGGCCTCCTTCAGGAGCTGACTTTATATCTGAAATGAGGCATTTTAATTATTTATATTGTTTATTTTGTTCGGACTGTTGTCCTCATCTTTATTGTCACGTTGACGATATTTCGGTTGTTGTACGGTCCGGCCTCCTTCAGGAGCTGACTTTATATCTGAAATGAGGCATTTTAATTATTTATATTGTTTATTTTGTTCGGACTGTTGTCCTCATCTTTATTGTCACGTTGACGATATTTCGGTTGTTGTACGGTCCGGCCTCCTTCAGGAGCTGACTTTATATCTGAAATGAGGCATTTTAATTATTTATATTGTTTATCTTGTTCGGACTGTTGTCCTCATCTTTATTGTCTTGTTGATGATATTTCGGTTGTTGTACGGTCCGGCCTCCTTCAGGAGCTGACTTTATATCTGAAATGAGGCATTTTAATTATTTATATTGTTTATCTTGTTCGGACTGTTGTCCTCATCTTTATTGTCTTGTTGATGATATTTCGGTTGTTGTACGGTCCGGCCTCCTTCAGGAGCTGACTTTATATCTGAAATGAGGTATTTTAATTATTTATATTGTTTATCTTGTTCGGACTGTTGTCCTCATCTTTATTGTCTTGTTGATGATATTTCGGTTGTTGTACGGTCCGGCCTCCTTCAGGAGCTGACTTTATATCTGAAATGAGGTATTTTAATTATTTATATTGTTTATTTTGTTCGGACTGTTGTCCTCATCTTTATTGTCTTGTTGATGATATTTCGGTTGTTGTACGGTCCGGCCTCCTTCAGGAGCTGACTTTATATCTGAAATGAGGCATTTTAATTATTTATATTGTTTATTTTGTTCGGACTGTTGTCCTCATCTTTATTGTCACGTTGACGATATTTCGGTTGTTGTACGGTCCGGCCTCCTTCAGGAGCTGACTTTATATCTGAAATGAGGCATTTTAATTATTTATATTGTTTATTTTGTTCGGACTGTTGTCCTCATCTTTATTGTCACGTTGACGATATTTCGGTTGTTGTACGGTCCGGCCTCCTTCAGGAGCTGACTTTATATCTGAAATGAGGTATTTTAATTATTTATATTGTTTATTTTGTTCGGACTGTTGTCCTCATCTTTATTGTCACGTTGACGATATTTCGGTTGTTGTACGGTCCGGCCTCCTTCAGGAGCTGACTTTATATCTGAAATGAGGCATTTTAATTATTTATATTGTTTATTTTGTTCGGACTGTTGTCCTCATCTTTATTGTCACGTTGACGATATTTCGGTTGTTGTACGGTCCGGCCTCCTTCAGGAGCTGACTTTATATCTGAAATGAGGTATTTTAATTATTTATATTGTTTATTTTGTTCGGACTGTTGTCCTCATCTTTATTGTCACGTTGACGATATTTCGGTTGTTGTACGGTCCGGCCTCCTTCAGGAGCTGACTTTATATCTGAAATGAGGCATTTTAATTATTTATATTGTTTATTTTGTTCGGACTGTTGTCCTCATCTTTATTGTCACGTTGACGATATTTCGGTTGTTGTACGGTCCGTCCTACTTCAGGAGCTGACTTTATATCTGAAATGAGGTATTTTAATTATTTATATTGTTTATTTTGTTCGGACTGTTGTCCTCATCTTTATTGTCATGTTGACGATATTTCGGTTGTTGTACGGTCCGGCCTCCTTCAGGAGCTGACTTTATATATGAAATGAGGTATTTTAATTATTTATATTGTTTATCTTGTTCGGAATGTTGTCCTCATCTTTATTGTCATGTTGACGATATTTCGGTTGTTGTACGGTCCGGCCTCCTTCAGGAGCTGACTTTATATCTGAAATGAGGCATTTTAATTATTTATATTGTTTATTTTGTTCAGACTGTTGTCCTCATCTTTATTGTCACGTTGACGATATTTCGGTTGTTGTACGGTCCGGCCTCCTTCAGGAGCTGACTTTATATCTGAAATGAGGCATTTTAATTATTTATATTGTTTATTTTGTTCGGACTGTTGTCCTCATCTTTATTGTCACGTTGACGATATTTCGGTTGTTGTACGGTCCGGCCTCCTTCAGGAGCTGACTTTATATCTGAAATGAGGTATTTTAATTATTTATATTGTTTATTTTGTTCGGACTGTTGTCCTCATCTTTATTGTCACGTTGACGATATTTCGGTTGTTGTACGGTCTGGCCTTCTTCAGGAGCTGACTTTATATCTGAAATGAGGTATTTTAATTATTTATATTGTTTATCTTGTTCGGACTGTTGTCCTCATCTTTATTGTCTTGTTGATGATATTTCGGTTGTTGTACGGTCCGGCCTCCTTCAGGAGCTGACTTTATATCTGAAATGAGGTATTATAATTATTTATATTGTTTATCTTGTTCAGACTGTTGTCCTCATCTTTATTGTCATGTTGATGATATTTCGGTTGTTGTACGGTCCGGCCTCCTTCAGGAGCTGACTTTATATCTGAAATGAGGTATTTTAATTATTTATATTGTTTATTTTGTTCGGACTGTTGTCCTCATCTTTATTGTCACGTTGACGATATTTCGGTTGTTGTACGGTCCGGCCTCCTTCAGGAGCTGACTTTATATTTGAAATGAGGCATTTTAATTATTTATATTGTTTATTTTGTTCGGACTGTTGTCCTCATCTTTATTGTCTTGTTGATGATATTTCGGTTGTTGTACGGTCCGGCCTCCTTCAGGAGCTGACTTTATATCTGAAATGAGGTATTTTAATTATTTATATTGTTTATCTTGTTCGGACTGTTGTCCTCATCTTTATTGTCACGTTGACGATATTTCGGTTGTTGTACGGTCCGGCCTCCTTCAGGAGCTGACTTTATATCTGAAATGAGGTATTTTAATTATTTATATTGTTTATCTTGTTCGGACTGTTGTCCTCATCTTTATTCTCATGTTGATGATATTTTGGTTGTTGTACTGTCCGGCCTCCTTCAGGAGCTGACTTTATATCTGAAATGAGGTATTTTAATTATTTATATTGTTTATCTTGTTCGGACTGTTGTCCTCATCTTTATTGTCACGTTGACGATATTTCGGTTGTTGTACGGTCCGGCCTCCTTCAGGAGCTGACTTTATATTTGAAATGAGGCATTTTAATTATTTATATTGTTTATTTTGTTCGGACTGTTGTCCTCATCTTTATTGTCATGTTGATGATATTTCGGTTGTTGTACGGTCCGGCCTCCTTCAGGAGCTGACTTTATATCTGAAATGAGGTATTTTAATTATTTATATTGTTTATTTTGTTCGGACTGTTGTCCTCATCTTTATTGTCACGTTGACGATATTTCGGTTGTTGTACGGTCCGGCCTCCTTCAGGAGCTGACTTTATATCTGAAATGAGGTATTTTAATTATTTATATTGTTTATCTTGTTCGGACTGTTGTCCTCATCTTTATTCTCATGTTGATGATATTTTGGTTGTTGTACTGTCCGGCCTCCTTCAGGAGCTGACTTTATATCTGAAATGAGGTATTTTAATTATTTATATTGTTTATCTTGTTCGGACTGTTGTCCTCATCTTTATTGTCACGTTGACGATATTTCGGTTGTTGTACGGTCCGGCCTCCTTCAGGAGCTGACTTTATATTTGAAATGAGGCATTTTAATTATTTATATTGTTTATTTTGTTCGGACTGTTGTCCTCATCTTTATTGTCATGTTGATGATATTTCGGTTGTTGTACGGTCCGGCCTCCTTCAGGAGCTGACTTTATATCTGAAATGAGGTATTTTAATTATTTATATTGTTTATTTTGTTCGGACTGTTGTCCTCATCTTTATTGTCACGTTGACGATATTTCGGTTGTTGTACGGTCCGGCCTCCTTCAGGAGCTGACTTTATATTTGAAATGAGGCATTTTAATTATTTATATTGTTTATTTTGTTCGGACTGTTGTCCTCATCTTTATTGTCTTGTTGATGATATTTCGGTTGTTGTACGGTCCGGCCTACTTCAGGAGCTGACTTTATATCTGAAATGAGGCATTTTAATTATTTATATTGTTTATTTTGTTCGGACTGTTGTCCTCATCTTTATTGTCACGTTGACGATATTTCGGTTGTTGTACGGTCCGGCCTCCTTCAGGAGCTGACTTTATATCTGAAATGAGGCATTTTAATTATTTATATTGTTTATTTTGTTCGGACTGTTGTCCTCATCTTTATTGTCACGTTGACGATATTTCGGTTGTTGTACGGTCCGGCCTCCTTCAGGAGCTGACTTTATATCTGAAATGAGCTATTTTAATTATTTATATTGTTTATCTTGTTCGGACTGTTGTCCTCATCTTTATTGTCACGTTGACGATATTTCGGTTGTTGTACGGTCCGGCCTACTTCAGGAGCTGACTTTATATCTGAAATGAGGCATTTTAATTATTTATATTGTTTATTTTGTTCGGACTGTTGTCCTCATCTTTATTGTCTTGTTGATGATATTTCGGTTGTTGTACGGTCCGGCCTCCTTCAGGAGCTGACTTTATATCTGAAATGAGGCATTTTAATTATTTATATTGTTTATTTTGTTCGGACTGTTGTCCTCATCTTTATTGTCTTGTTGATGATATTTCGGTTGTTGTACGGTCCGGCCTCCTTCAGGAGCTGACTTTATATCTGAAATGAGGTATTTTAATTATTTATATTGTTTATTTTGTTCGGACTGTTGTCCTCATCTTTAATGTCATGTTGACGATGTTTCGGTTGTTGTACGGTCCGGCCTCCTTCAGGAGCTGACTTTATATATGAAATGAGGTATTTTAATTATTTATATTGTTTATCTTGTTCGGAATGTTGTCCTCATCTTTATTGTCATGTTGACGATATTTCGGTTGTTGTACGGTCCGGCCTCCTTCAGGAGCTGACTTTATATCTGAAATGAGGCATTTTAATTATTTATATTGTTTATTTTGTTCAGACTGTTGTCCTCATCTTTATTGTCACGTTGACGATATTTCGGTTGTTGTACGGTCCGGCCTCCTTCAGGAGCTGACTTTATATCTGAAATGAGGCATTTTAATTATTTATATTGTTTATTTTGTTCGGACTGTTGTCCTCATCTTTATTGTCACGTTGACGATATTTCGGTTGTTGTACGGTCCGGCCTCCTTCAGGAGCTGACTTTATATCTGAAATGAGGTATTTTAATTATTTATATTGTTTATCTTGTTCAGACTATTGTCCTCATCTTTATTGTCATGTTGACGATATTTCGGTTGTTGTACGGTCTGGCCTCCTTCAGGAGCTGACTTTATATATGAAATGAGGTATTTTAATTATTTATATTGTTTATCTTGTTCGGAATGTTGTCCTCATCTTTATTGTCATGTTGACGATATTTCGGTTGTTGTACGGTCCGGCCTCCTTCAGGAGCTGACTTTATATCTGAAATGAGGCATTTTAATTATTTATATTGTTTATTTTGTTCAGACTGTTGTCCTCATCTTTATTGTCACGTTGACGATATTTCGGTTGTTGTACGGTCCGGCCTCCTTCAGGAGCTGACTTTATATCTGAAATGAGGCATTTTAATTATTTATATTGTTTATTTTGTTCGGACTGTTGTCCTCATCTTTATTGTCACGTTGACGATATTTCGGTTGTTGTACGGTCCGGCCTCCTTCAGGAGCTGACTTTATATCTGAAATGAGGTATTTTAATTATTTATATTGTTTATCTTGTTCAGACTATTGTCCTCATCTTTATTGTCATGTTGACGATATTTCGGTTGTTGTACGGTCCGACCTCTTTCAGGAGCTGACTTTATATCTGAAATGAGGTATTTTAATTATTTATATTGTTTATTTTGTTCGGACTGTTGTCCTCATCTTTATTGTCATGTTGCCGATATTTCGGTTGTTATACGGTCTGGCCTCCTTCTGGAGCTAACTTTATATCTGAAATGAGATATTTATTTATTTATACTGTTATCTTGTTCGGACTGTTGTCCTCATCTTTATTGTCATCTTCACTATAAAGATGAGGGAATCAGAACAAGCAATGTAAATAATATAAATAAAATTGCATTTCGTTCAGTACATATGCAAAAACTAGTTTCTCTTTATTTATCTCTCTAACTAACGTTTGTCTCCACAGCTTCCTGTCTTTTGTCACTCTGAGCTATATTTACTTCCTATTCGTCTTTTTGCTACTTGTTTCTCCATTCTTCTTCTATATGCCCTGTCTCTTAAGGATGTGATCGAGCATGGCTCATCACATCTTCCTATCCTTTGTAGCTCTTCGAGAGCTTTATCTTTCCGCTAGTCATTCTGATCCACATTCTACCATTCATTTACATAAGCTCGTTAGGTAAGCCAGTCTCTTTTCACCGTCTCTTTTGCTTTCAGTGGATCGAGTAGAGTGTCAAATTCTCTAAGCCCTCTTTTCTGTTTATGTCATAGAAATTTCAACTGTCTTTTACTCAATTTTTTTTTTCGAATAGTTTTACTCTCTGCATCTGTTGCCTTCGATGTGTCCTGTGAGTGTTAAATCCCCGCTGCTACTTTCCTCATTTTGTGTGCAATGTTTTTCAGTTGTTTCTTTCTCATTGTTTGAAGTAGTTTCTTTGTATTTCCTGTCTTCTGTAGAAATCATGTGTCACATGCTCTCTCCATGATATTCTTGAAATTCGTTGACAGAACCGCATCTTTTCATCACTTTTTTTTTTATCTGTTAGGAAATTCTCCGGCATTCACTGCTATAAAAGAGGATAGACTAGAAAATGTTTCTCTTATTTTTTCAATAACTTCACACATGAACAACATTCTGAAAAGTATATTTCACTATTGTTATGAGTCTTCGATTAAGACTTCTTTTTCAAAGTTTTCTTCAGACAAAAAAATATTTCTTAACATAATCTCTCACATTTACAATGCACTTAATCCAATGATACTTCATTAATCAAATAGCTAGAACATTATAAAGTGGACAATTCAGATCAAAAATTTGGTTCCGTGCTTATTGGTCCTCTCTTGATTATGTGTGTGGTGGGGGGATAACTTTTGATAATATTATGAGGAAAACGTGGCTTAATATCGAGGATAGTTTTTTTTTAAATATAAAGTGTGGACGTAGAAATCAACACTGCGTGATGACTGTCAATTTCTCATTTCAGATGTTAACTGAATATATGGCCCGATGATCGGTTAAGGGGTGAACATGACAGTCGCCATACAGTGCTGATTTCTATGTCCATGTTGTTTATATGCATCTCTCTCTCTCTATCTATCTATCTATCTATCTATCTCTGTCTCTCTCTCTCTCTAATGAAGATGCTGTGGCAGGAAGTCCCCAAACAGCCGTCCTCATGTGAATTCAGAATTATCCTTCTCCTAGATTAGTTGCCAACCAAGACTAAAGATCTTAGTTTATCCTCTTATTTAGCTCCCAACTTGGAGAATACATAAAAGTTTCTCTTTGTAATTTACCCCTGAAGATAATCTTAGAAAAGATCGAAAAAAAACTATGGCGCCTTCCTTAAATGAATTTCATCTTAACCTGAAGAAATAGATTAGACAAATTGAAAGAATCAGTATAAAAATTTACACAAAAAAATCTTGAAATTCTAAAGAGTAAATTTATTCAATAAAATCGCCATTGGCCTCAACCACGGCCTCCAGAGGACTTCGGAATCTCCTACAACTCTTCTGGACGGTGTTTAAATTGGTGAATGTTGCCACAATCCTTGCCTTCAGTTCATCTTTGATGTCACAATGTGTTTTGTTGGTCTCTCGCTCAACTGCACCACCCCACACATAATAATAAGAAAAAAAGAAACGTTTTTCTCGTAAAAAAAGAGGTTGTATTTTGCTTTTAAATTTCTCCTGATCGATTTCTCATTCAAAGCCTCAATCGAAATAGAAGCATTCATAAAATAATGAACAGAGTTAATTAACGATAGATAGATAGATAGATAGATAGATAGATAGATAGATAGATAGATAGATAGATAGATAGATACCTCCACAAATTCGATAAAACATCAGCATATCATTATTAAAAAAATTCAAAATTTAATAAAAACAAAGTTTTATCCTAAAAATATTTAGAGGAAAGCCCAAAGGATGTTTGCATTATTAAATTTTTGATCCTTTTTAGAAAGATAAAAATATTTGTTTAAAATCTTGTTTTTCGTGCATCATTGTAGGGACCAAAGATTAGTATCGGAAATTTTACCATCTTTTTTTTTGCGGTGAAAAACACATTGATTTGAAAATTATTGCAACAATCAAATAATTGCCGGATTTTAATGTAACTTTTCGGACTTATTCATAATTTAATTCAATTATTTATAAATGTTTCACTTTTAAATAATCTTGTCAATTTTTTCATCTGTTAATCCCCACTTATAAATTAATTTTGATATAACTTAATGTTTATATTAGTTATACGAAAAAATCCTTAGGGAAATTAAATCTTGTTATTTTATTTTATTTATTTATTTTGTAAAACAGAAACCCTAGTTATAGAAAAATTTGCTCTCAATTATAAAATAAAAAATGCAATAAAACTAAGACATTATTTCATTATAAAATGATTTAGTTGATTTTATTAATAAGATATATTATGGATTTGTTGTCATTTTTTAAAAATTTTAATTAGATTTAATTTTTTTAAATTGTGTATTAGTTTATATCAGTTAGGTGACATTGTCATAAATTACAAAATATATTTACTAATCATAAATAGAAAAGATTAGCTCAATTCAGCAATCTGCAATCTTTTTAAAAAGAATTATGGGTTTTTTTGTGTGTATGAAAAATTGTGTATTTTTGTAAATGCTGGTGTCCATCCACAACATTATCTGAAAATAAGATTGATAACTATAGTAAATTTAAAGCCAAAGTTTCTAAAATTTAATAAAACATTAGATTACGGAGAATATTTTCCTAAATTTTTAAGATTACAGGCTAGTTAAAAAATTATATAAAAAAGTAATTTGTACATATATGTCCATCGTAGAAATGAATTAGATAAACTGTCATTCAAGCTGTCAAGCAGTTAACACCTTAAATAAACACCTACTTCAATGTTAAAAGATACAATAAAAAATATCCGATACTTTAAACTTAAAGTAAATAATATTTGTTTCAAATCAGATGAATTAAACTTTAAATCAGTTAATATTTCTCAAATAAATATTCAGAAAAATATATTTTATTTTTTAAAGATTTAAAAAAAAGAAAAGAAAAGAGAATGACATTGTATTAACAGTTGGTTAAAAATGACGCTGGAATCCGAGATTTAAAAACACCTCCTAGTCAATTAAAACTAATTTTGAAATACTACAGCAAAGTATTTTGCTTATTAGAAATACTAAATTTAATCTCTTAGCTTGAAATTAAAACTAAAATAAAAGCTTCAAGAAAGATATTTTACATTTTAAAAAATTCATTTTAAATTCATTTATCGCGTTTTCTTTGGAGGTAAATACACACACACACACACACATATATATATATATATATATGTATGTGTGTGTATATATATATATATATATATATATATATATATATATATATATATATATATATATATACGAATGTAACGAGAACTAAAATAATATATAAATTCTAACGTTCACAGTATTGATTCAAAAGAGGGCTCAATACCGATAGTAGAGCAATAATTATTTATTATAATTTTTTCATATAGACAAAAACATTTTACTCACGATAAAGATGCAACTTCGTTTAGTTGCACCTCGACTGATGAGAACTATAGTTTTCACCAACCGAGGTGCAACTAAATGCACCAAAATTAAGTTGCATCTTTGTCATCAGCAAATTGTTTTTGTCTATGTGAACAAATTATTACAAATTATTATAATATATATATATATATATATATATATATATATATATATATATATATATATATATATATCCAGGCATTAGAAAAGTTTTTGTGCTATACATGCTTAAATCTATACCGTATAGATTTATATATTCTTTTCAAAATTACGTTCAATATACCTCTTATGAAAACGAAGGACATTGAAATTTCTATCGGGAAAATTAAGGAGTGCATACAGACGCCATCTGCATTTGAAACTGCTATTTTATTTCCCTCATTCTATGCGTCAATGTTGGATATTCGATGAGGAGTCGATGTTCTAAATGCATTTAACGTACGATTTGTCTAATGACGCAAGTATATTTTTTTAGGATAAATGTTCCTTCCGATCACTTATTCTCTGCTCAGTTTAAATATCCACCATTACGGCATTTCCGTGAATGGATAAGTGAAACGATTTTATCAACACTACGGAAATTCTATCGTGGATTATTTAAACGAATAACCTTATATTTAATGGACATAATCTGAAAAATCGTATTTTTTTTTTTTTTTTCGAAATGTCTCCAGTGGTTTTCTTAACAATGATGTTAGCCAAAATCTTTTGTTGCAATATGTAAGATTGTATATTGTAAGAAACTTGCATATCACCTTCCTATCTCAGAATTTTTTTTTTAATATTTCTAAGTAGATGAATTTTCAGTACCCCATGTATATGTGGTGGAGCGTATTTTCAAAATTACTCCTGACAATTTGGGCAAAATATGTTTAACACAATTCAAAATCACCTTACTGTAATGGTATAAGGCCTGTCGTCAGACAACGACGACGTCAACATTCTTTCATGTTTTTTTATTCTTTTTAGTAACAAAAACAATTAATTTCCATTTATTTCTTCTTCTTCTTCTTTGTGCCGTATCCCTTCAGACCGTGAACGTTCATGGCATTCTATATCTTCCTATCTCTTGTAGCTCTTAGTATGGTCTTTTCATCATTTCTTCCAATTCTAGTTCTGCCATCCATTTACACAAACTGGTTAGGTAGGTAACACGCTTCTTTTTTTCTGTCCCTCTTAATTTCAATACGTCCTGTGATTGTCAAATTCCCCAAGCCTCTTTCCTTATCCTAGAAATATCAACTGGCTTCCTGATTCTAAGTATCAGCATTTTTTTTTTTTTTTTTTTTTTGGTTGTCATTTATTAAGAATTTCGCGTTACTTACATGTTCAATCCATGGTATTCTCAGTATCCCTCTGTAGAACCACATTTCTGTTGCGTCAAGTCTCTTCTTCATCTGTAAGGAGATTGTTCAACATTCATTATCATTAAGGAGAACCGATATTACATAATTCCAGACTGTTTTCTTTGTTTCTAACAATATTTTCCTGTTTCTTAATACTTTGCTTAGCATTTGGAAGCCATCTTTCGCTATTCCGCCCTCTGCTAGAGGACTTCCCTGATATTTCAATTTTCGTTCTTGCTGGATTTCGACATCTCCAATTCTCTTCCTCTTAAAATATTTAATCGTGTTTCTATTAATCCAGACTACAATAGCGTTTTTTTTTAAATCTGGACAGAATTTGATTAAAACTTTGAATTTACGTTTGTTATACCTTCTTGTGTTTTTTAGATTTCTTTTCTATTTGAAAACACGCTAATTGTATTATAAATTGGTTAGAAATGTTTGATGCTAGTTGTTAGTTTCTAATCAATCTCCTGTCGCCAGAAACATCTGATCAACCAAATTAACAGATGAAGTTACCAGCTTAATATATATATATATATATATATATATATATATATATATATATATATATATAAAGATATACACACACACACACACACACACACACATATATATATATATATATATATATATATATATATATATATATATATATGAATGTGATAACGATGTATATTTTATATATTAGGAATAATATTGTGGAAAATTGTGTGACAGAGTGGAAAAATGTTTTTTTGTGACGCGTTTCGTCCTTTAGGATTTCATCAGATTAAATTTGTTTTGTTGATGCGACTATCCGTGCGCACAAACAAGGGATGGTGGGAATTATTTTTTTTTGTGTGTGTGTGTGTGTGACGAATGCATGGCCGCAATTTTAGACGGATTTGCACCAAAATTTATATGCACATTCTCCAAGTTAGAGGGAAGTCCAACACCGACTTTGCATTTCCCAACTCCCATCGATAGCGGAAATAGTCGATTTTTTCATGCTTCTACGGCAGTTTTCATGTAGTTTGCGACCATTTTGTACTAGCCAGAGTAAGAGCCTATAGCTGGCTGCCATGAATAGACAGGAAGATTCAGCGTGAGAGCCAACAGCTGACTGACATGAATGTTAACTAGCATGCTAGCATGCAAAAAAATCGATAGCTGCATTCGTCACAAGTGGGAAAAATTTAAATCTGCATGGAACTTTACTCCAATTGGCTCATTCGCTTGCTTAAACTCAACATTGATTCTGATTCCGCAGAACTGGGTTGGGTGTGAAAAAGTATTTGTTGTTAACATTCTTTTTTCATTCAGTTTTTCCTGTTACGAGTTCTTTTTTAAAACTGATCGTTTTGTGTTCATTTTGTTTAGTTCTTTTTTCGTAACAGATTTAATGTTTAGTATAGAGCTTAGAAAAAATTCGCAGTGTGAGATAGGCAAGAAGGAAGGCAAGTAGTAACATCAGCACGGCTAAGGGAACTCCTTTAAAGGCAAGAAAGGGCAAACATATTTTAAGTCAAGTGATAGCGATTGGTGTATGAGTCGTACGATTTTTGAATCAAGCACGGGCAACGCCGGGCCATGCTGCTAGTTTTTATATAAAAGGAACAATATTGGTGGGAAAACACTATGACAAAGTGGAAAAATTTGTTACGTTGATGCGACTACACATGTTCACGAACAAGTGATGCTGGGAATTCGTTTTTTTTTCATTTTATCCTATATTTTTAGGCAATATATGTGTGTGTGTCTGTGTGTGTGTGTGTGTGTGTGTGTGTGTTCAGTGGCAAGGGCTGAATTTCAAATCCAAGCATATGATGACTGTTACTGGATGGCAGAGAAATATGAGAAAATTATAAAATCAATAAATAATGATGCATTCAAAATTTATTTATTTATAAATTAATTCAATTCTTCATCTCGTTTTGTCAAATTCTTGGATCAGTTTTGATGTGGGCCCAAAGTCGGGACCACGGAAGGAAAATACGGAACACGGATTAGAGGTAAGAAAGATATATTAAACAAGAAGGTTACAAAGATAGTGTAAGTGTAAGCGGAGCTTACTATGTGCTAGTGTCCAGTATTGGTAGTCGTGCGCGGCTGACACTACGGTATTAAAATACTCTCTGTCTCTCTCTCTCTGTCTGTCTCCCTCTCTTTCTCTTTCCTCCTCTTCTCTTAGAGTGTTATATCGCATACTTTATATAGTCCTGGAAGAGTCCATGTTGTAGGTATGTTACGGTCACACAACACCCCCCTTCCAAGAGTTTTCTTCTTTTTTTTTCTTTTGAAAAGGAGAAAAAAAAACATAAAACTGTTAATACTTTTTTCTCTTGGGATTTACGTCGAACGGTTGAGTAAATTTCCTTTTCCTTCCTGAGCGTCGCACTTCAGGAGAGACTTGGGGCGTGACGAGATCGATTGATCGAAAATTACGTCGATCGGCACTTCACAGCCTTTTTTTAGTGATTCCTCCGATTCCTTCAAACGGCATTTTCTGAGCTGGTTCCAATGGCGTTTGTGAGTGTTTTTCGGTCCTTGGACAATATAGACCAGTTCGCCAATTCTTTGTTTTATGGTGCCTACTTCCCAGAATGTTATGTTGTTTTTGTAAGCCTTGAAAAAGACTTTATCGCCAGGATTGAAATATTTCTTATGAGGCAATACGGTTTTTTTGAACTTTGCTTCCCGTGGAATAAGTTTGTCGAAGACAGACTTGATTTTCCTTGCGAACATTGTTTCTGCAAGCGAGCTTCCCATAGGCGTGTTCGGATTAGGGGTTATCCGATACACCTGCAGAAACTGTTGCAATGCTCTATCTGTCGGTGTGCCTAGTGCCTTTTTTAAAGCCCTTTTTAGAGTGTCCACGAACCTTTCGGCCTGGCCATTCGACCTAGGGTGGTACTGAGGCGTTGTAATGTGGTCCACCTGATATGACTTGCAGAAGTCTCTAAATTCACTTGATGTGAATTGAGTGCCATTATCTGTAACTACACAATCTACCACGCCAAAACGCGCGAATAGCTCGTGTAGAAATCCGATCTTGCAGTTTGTGATTGGTCTTTTGCATTGTAGGACCTCCGGCCATTTTGAGTGGCTATCCACAACAATGAGGTAGTACATGTTGTCTATAGGTCCTGCAAAATCAACATGAATTCTTTGCCATGGATGGTCTGTGTTTGGCCATGGTTTGCACATCGTGGTTGGAGCTTTTGCTGCAAGTGCACATCCTTTGCATGATCCTATCATGTCTGCTATGTCCTTGTCCATGTTTGGCCAATAAACATAGCAGAGCATGAGGCTTTTCGTACGGTTCTTCCCTGGATGTCCCATGTGAAAATCCCTGAGGATTTTTCTTTGTAGGCTGTTTGGAATCGCTACGCGGTCATTGTATAGTAGGACATCATCGCAGAGGGAGAAAACTTCAGGCACATTGGGGTATTTGTTGCGAATTTTGCTTTTTATGGATTGAATGAATTTATCCTCTCGAGACTCCATTTTTATGTCGGCCAAAGTAACTGGGAGCTGTCTTATGGTACTCGCGATCATGTTTTTGATTTCACAATGTGTCCTTAGAGTAGCAATGATGGAGTCTTCAAAGACTTCTGTATTTTTTGGAATGAGTCGCGATAAACTGTCTGCATGGCAAATATTTTTGGATGTTAGGAACTCTATCTTGAAATTGTAGTTTAAGAGAATCGTTCTCCAACGAAGTAGTCTATTTGCAGTATAGACTGGCAGACCTTTTTTAGAACCAAAAATTGTAATTAGAGGTTTATGGCCCGTCTGTAGTATGAACCGTCTACCATGTAGATATCTGTGAAACTTTGTCACATCGAATATTATCCCTAGAGCCTCTTTCTCTATTTGAGAATATTGTTTCTCAGCTGGAAGTAGAGATTTTGATACGTGAGCCACAGCTTTTCGCGAACCATCTGGCAGTTTATGTAGAATGCAAGCACCGATGCCGTACTATGATGTCGAGACTAGGGTCGTAGTGGGTGAGGGAGAGGTCCGAAGTAAGAGTTTTCTTGATCTTCTCGAATGCGTCTTGGCATTCTGGGTTCCATGACCATGGTTTGTCCTTTTTTAAGAGTTGGTTGAGAGGCCCTCTCAAATTTTGCATGTTCTTAATGAACCCTTGGTAAAAGTTAGCTAGGCCGAGGAAGCTTTGTAACGCTTGAAGGTTATCTGGAGCCGGCGTGTTTCTGATCGCGTTGGCTCTTTCTGGATCCGGCCGACGACCGTCTTTATTTATGATGTGACATAAGTATTTAATATCTGGTAAGAAAAAGTCACACTTTGCCTCCTTAACCTTAAATCCGTATTCTTGTATCTTTTCGAATACGTTTATTATATGGTTCCGGTGCTCTGCCGTAGTTTTACTAGTAACTAGTATATCATCCAAATAGGCTGTTGCGTAGTCAAGGTCGCCCAGCATGGCGTCCATGACCTGCTGGAAAATTGCCGGCGCAACGTTTACTCCAAAAGCCAGTCTGTTGCATTTGTACAACCCTCTATGGGTGTTTATGCAGAGCAATTTGGAACTTTCTTCTTCCACCTCTATCTGAAGGTATGCGTCCGAGAGATCCATTTTCGAAAAAAATTTTCCACCATTGAGTTTATTAAAAATTCCTTCAGGGCTTGGGAGAGGATAGTGGTGATCTTGCAAGGTATCGTTTAACCCTGTGGAAAAATCTGCGCATACTTGTATTTGATTGGACTTCTTTTTTACGTAGACCGTAGGTGCTGCCCACTCGCTGAAATCTGTTTTTAACGGAATACCTGCTTGTTCGAGTCTAACTCTTTGTTGATTTGCTCTAGAGCAGCGAAAGAGACTTTCCGCTTCTTCTTGAATACCGGTTGTGCACCGTCCGTCACCTTGAACTTAGCTTTCATTTTAGTACATTTCCCAAGGCTACCAGAAAAAACCTGGGGAAATTGTTGTTTGAGTTACTTTTTGAGATTTACCAAATTGGACGTTGTACTTTGTATCTTGCGACAAAATGTACTCATTGAGCAATCCCAAAGATTGAATTTTTCTGTCCAATCTGTTCCAAATAAGTTATCTGAAGTTTTCAATGCATAGGCTTTGAGCTTTTTGGTAACTCCATTTAGTCTTACTGTAAGTATTACCTCGCCTAAAATGTTAATCTTTTCACCAGTTACGGATTTTGCTGTTTTATCCGTTTTAAATAAGGTCGGCTTGTTTAATTTTCGCCAAGTACGCCAGTTAATGGTTGAAAGATCGGAACCCGAGTCAAGCTGGAATTTAATGGAATTATTGAAAATATCCACAGTTAGATATTTCCTTAAATTCCTATCGACAATATTGTCAGATTGAGCTTGCCTAATTTTATTTTGGGGTTTTCTCGTTCTGTTGGCGTACCAGCACCGAGTTAAAGTATGCCCACTTTTATTGCAATTTTTGCAATATTTTTTGTTCTTAACTGGACAGAATTTCATCCAATGCCATTTATTACAATGGTAACATGGTCCGAGCGGTTTCTTTAACCTATTTGGGTTTTGGTTACTGCGGAATTTAGGACATGAGATTTGCCTTTTGTCTTTTTGAGGGGAATAGGAGGTAGACTTGCTTCTGATTTCATTAATCTGAGCCACACCTGATTCTTCGATAGTGTTTGAGTCACACTTTACAGATATTACTCTTTGACAGTCCTCTGCCAGTTTTTGGTGAGTCAATCCTTGTTCGTTCTCAAGCTTGGTCAGTACCCGTCGTCTGACTTCGGCGTCTTCTGTTGATACTACACCTTGTGCGAAAATTAAGCCCTTGAAATAATCAGCAGTCAGTCCGGCTAGTTTAAAATTATTACAGAGCTTGTTTACCGATGCTGCAAACATTAGAAAATCTTGCTGGTTGTCTTTGACTGTGTTCAGGCATTTCCAACGTTTGTGGAACAAGGTTGTGTTAGGCCCGAATAGTTCCGAATGAAAAATCCAAGTCAGTGGTTTTCTTGGGTAGTATGAAGTCTACGAACCTACTATGTTCTGTAGTTTCCAGTTTTCTCAATAGTAGACGTACTTTTTTTTTACTGTGCCATTGTTCACAGTCTACGTTGAAAATATATTCGTAGCGCCAAAAAAAAAGCCTCAAACGTTTTGTCGTTCTCTGGTACGTATTCAAAGGTTTCCATTAAATTGTAGATTGTACTCTGGGAGAATATTGTATCTTTTTCAGAGTTTGAGCCTTTTAATGCATTTACGAGTAATTCTTTAAGTTGTTTCTGTTGTAGTTCATTTTCTGAAGCGTAATTTGTTGGAATTCCATTTGTTGTTTATGTAATTCCAAAAATAGTTGTTGTTGTCTTTCTTCTGATTTTTGTTGCTGATCCAAATGTACCTTTAGCATTTGGACGATTACTTTCTGAAAATCTTCCATATTTAGACAAACAAAAATGACAGCGATTTTTTGTTGCTTTGAAACCCGTGTACCAAGGGGAGGTTCACAAAAAAATCTTGATAGATTTTTTTGTATTTTACAAAAAAAAAATATGGACAGACAATTAGTTAAACTAAACTAATTATGTGTTTAGCTTTTTTATGATTCCGTGGTTCTGTTAATTTTAACGTAATTGTATAAATTTTCACCACACTTATTATGTATTTTTTTTTATATAAAGGTACAAAAAAAAGAGAAAACTGAATGAATTTGAGGGGAGAATAATTTTATGCACGAGATTCAACTCAGTTACATAAAAAAAATTTTAGATAGTTTTTTCCGAAAACTTGAGTCGTAAGTATTACTTCGGCTCTTGTGTTGTCAGTTTGTTTTATAAACTGTTTTTTCTTTCTGTGTGTGGGTGTGTTAGAAATCGTTCTCGTAATGTTATTTGGACAGACTTTAATATTCCGTACATGTCGAATCGCTAGTTCGTCACTGCTGCTTGGTATCGGAATATTTTTTTTATATGTAGACGCTGGGTGTTGCGTTTAAATTGCTAATATAGTAATACCAGCTTAATTTCTCGTTCAACACTGCTGTAGGAACGCGTGGAGTTTCTGTGTATTTTTCGAGTACTCTGTCGCTATTGATATGGTGAGGACGAAATCCTCGAATCTTTCTGTCGCCACTGATGTGGGACTGGCAAGGTTTTCGACGTGAAAGGTAAGGTATTGAGGTTTCGGCGTGAGTGCGTTTCTCGAATTCTTCGTCGCCACTGATGTGGGCCCAAAGTCGGGACCACGGAAGGAAAACACGGAACACGGATTAAAGGTAAGAAAGATATATTAAACAAAAAGATTACAAAGATAGTGTAAGTGTAAGCGGAGCTTACTATGTGCTAGTGTCCAATATTGGTAGTCGTACGCGGCTGATACTACGGTATTAGAATACTCTCTCTCTCTCTCTCTCTCTCTCTCTCTCTCTCTCTCTCTTTCCTCCTCTTCTTCTAGAGTGTTATATCGCATACTTTATATAGTCCTGGAAGAGTCCATGTTGTAGGTATGTTACGGTCTCACAAGTTTGTTGTAAAAAGCATCAATACCGCGCTGTGCTTTTAACTTCTTCGAATGCTCTTTATTCCTTGAAATGAATAACAAATGACTCAATCTATGTTTGTTACGAACAAGAAACAATAGCTAAGTCAAACGTTTCTTTTCTTTTTACTTTTCTAAATCACTCATTCTTAACACTTCAACATTTCTTTCACTTGATTCTTTCACATTCTCTGTGCATACAATTGGCGCGGGGTTAGTACAGTGTAACCCGGATATAAGAGACTTATTCTCCGTTCCCGACAACTCTCTTATATCCGGGTTACACTGTACACGAAAACAGGAGTCTTTTCTGCTTACACTATTCTACTGATGTCTCTTGTTCACAATTCATCCTAAGAAATGAAATAATGGGAGATTTTTGTTGTCTTTACACTCCCTGTCCAAGAATGTGCTTCTGAGGTCTCATCCTGGGTTAAAGCTGGAATCGACGCTTTCATCCCCTCAAGGAAATTTAAGGTCAAGTCGCCCTCCTCCCCTTGGTTCTCCGCTGCTTGCTCAGCCGCCATTGCCCATAGGAACCACTTATTTCACCTATTTCGTAGCGACATGTCGAACTGCAATAGTCGTCTCTTTGCCTCCGCCCGTAACGAGTGTAAGCGTGTCCTCAACGAAGCTAAGTCAATATTTGCTGCTCGGATGAAGGAGCGTATTGCATCTCACAAATTTGGCTCCAAAGATTATTGGCGGGTCTGCAAGAGCGTCCTGAACAATAGAAAACCCTCCATACCTCCTTTGTTCAACCAGTTCGAGGTCCTGACCTCCTCTACCGACAAGGCTGAATGCTTTGCTCAGAAATTCTCATTTAATTCAACGCTCTACTCCTCCGGTGTACCCATACCAGACTTCCCTCTAAGAACTGAGGCCCTATTGAGCGGCTTACACATAACCCCGTCATTGGTATTGGGCATTATCTCCAATTTAGACCCCCCACAAGGCTAGTGGTGGAGATGGCATACCAGCCATTGTCTTGAAGAAATGCGCGCCTGAGCTAGCTCCCGCCCTCTCTAAACTATATAATTACTGCCTCAAGGAATCCTGTTTTCCCGACTGCTGGAAGTCCTCATCCATTGTTCCTGTCTTTAAGAACTCTGGAAACCCCCCTGACCTCTCTAATTACCGTCCTATTAGTCTCCTACCCCTCTTCGGCAAAGTCTTCGAAGCCCTAATCAACGCCGAAGTGATTAACCACCTTACCTCACACGACCTGCTCTCAGACAAGCAATATGGTTTCCGCTACGCCCGATCTACAGCTGATGTGCTTACGGCCATCACTGAAACCGTCTACCAAAACCTTCAAAATAACGGTGAGGCTCGTGCCGTGGCCCTAGACACCTCCAAGGCGTTTGATAGGATTTGGCATACCGGCCTTCTTACCAAGCTCTAGGGTTATGGTATTACAGGTCGATTGTTTGACTTAATACAATCATTCCTGTCAAACCGTGAATTGAAGGCCGTTCTCAACAGATTCTCCTCCAGTTCCTATCCCACCAACGCAGGTGTTCCCCAAGGCTCCATCCTTGGCCCCACTCTATTCCTTATTTTCATCAACGACCTTCCTGACGCCATAGATTCCCAAGTTGGCATCTACGCGAACGACACTACAATTTACTCCTGCCTCAAAAACAAATCTAGTGTCGCTGACAAAACTAATCTGGCCGCTCGTCTTAAAATCGGTTGTTAATTGGGGCAAGAATTGGCTGGTCAACTTTAACGCCTCAAAAACTAAACTGCTCTCTATTAATCACCATAGAGATCCTTCCCTGCCCCCCATTAGAATGTCTGATAGTCAACTTCTTGAGAGCAACTGTCTGCATCTGCTCGGTCTCACGTTGACTGCTGACCTGAGATGGAACAAATACATTGAGTCCATTGCTTCGTCCACCGCGAGGAAAGTTGGCTCTCTGTGCCGCGCCAGGAAATTTTTCTCCCCTGAATCGATACTTCAAATATACAAATCAACCATTCACCCTTGCATGGATTATTGCTGCCATATATGGTCTGGGGCACCTTCTGAGGCGGATATGTAATATAATTGGCCCTGATCTGGCATCTCGTCTACAGTTTCTCTCTAACAGACGCGGCGTCGCCTCTCTCTGTCTTTTTTACAAATATTTCGTAATAGCTCCGATGAGCTGCTTTCACTGGTTCCCAGACTTCATGAATTCAAGCGCCCTACGAGGCTGGCATTCCGCTCTCACCCTTTCACTGTATAAATTTTTAAATGTAGCTGTCTCTTCTACTCCAAAGGCTTCATACCTCGCACCTCTCGCCTGTGGAACACCCTTCCCTATTACTGTTTCCCTGAGAGCTATAATCTCCAACTATTCAAATGTAATGTCAATCGACATCTCCAGTTACCTTGATCTATCCACTATCCCTCTCCTCATCCTTTCTTCTATCACTCCTATCTGCTCTCACTCCAAATCTTCTGCAACCCCCTGCCTCCTAGTGGCTTCACGCCTTGCTCCAGGCGTAATGCTTAAAAAATATGAAAAAGGCTAGTCAATATAAATATCCAAGCCATGAATGAGTTGCATAAATCGACACTTCGTCTCTAAAATATAATCTTCCAAGCGTAGCTTAGATGTGGCACAAGGCCGAAAGTAAGGAGCACCCAGTGAGAATCGAACTCAGTCGTAATTGTTCTAGCAAGACAAGCTTGCTAACCATTACGCCACCTCGAGGTGCCCATTAAATGAGAATAGTGATTTTTCAAGCGTAGCTTAGATGTGGCCCAAGGTCGAAAGTAAGGGGCACCCAGTGAGGATCGAAGTCACTACTCAGTCGTAATTGTTCTATCGAGACAAGCTTGCTAACCATTACACCGACTCGAGATGCTCATCGCCCCTGATATATATATATATATATATATATATATATATATATATATATATATATATATATATATATATATATATATGTGTGTGTGTGTGTGTGTGTGTGTGTGTGTGTGTGATGTGCTACCCCCAAAATTTTAACTACGTGTAAATGTAGTACGAATGATTTTGTTGTTGTTTTTTTTTGTTTGTTTGTTTTTTTTTTTTTCTCAAATCTTTGAAAGCTGACCATTTAATGTGCTGCTGGACAAAGGAATTATATCAAAAGGCGGTGGAAACTATTTTTCAGGCAACTTCAAATTTCGCCAAAAGGAAACTGGTTTCACGTTTTCAACTGACTTGAAGTGAAATGACTACGTCGAATCAATAGCTGCATCAAGTGCAAAGAAATATGGGGGTCACTGTGTCGTGCTAGAAGCTTTGTCGTTAGAGTCCATCTTGCACATTTACAAATCTACCATTCCTCAGTGCACTGAATATTGTTGCCATATTTGGCCTGGTGTTCCTGACATTCATCTCGAGGTTCTTGACAAAATCCAAAGAAGGATCTGCAATGTAATAGATCTTGACTTGGCATCTCGACTTCAGTCAAATTCTCACCGATGCGAGGTGTCTTCTCTCTATCTGTTCTACAAATATTTTAATGACTACTGCTTTAAGGATCTTTTTTCTATGTCCTGACTACGTGAAATTTAAGCGTACTACTAGATTGGCATCTAGGTCCTACCCTTTTTACTGTTGAAGTAGTTAAATGTAAACGCCACTTCTACTCCAACAGTTTCTTTTTATTTGCATCCCTGATAAATACAATCTTCAAAAATTTAAATGCAACGTCAATCGCCATCTTCTATCTTCTTTAACCCCGTTAAGCTTTTATAATTCCCTCCCACCCTCTATACCAAGTCTTTTGTCTCTCTGTATCCCCCCTGCGTACTAGTAGCATACCCACCTTACTTGGAGTGAAATGATTAATATATATACATGAAGAAATATACTCTTAAGATGTGCTATATTTATGGGATGAAGTGCTCAATATCAGAGATAGAGCGTGGGTAAATATAAAAGTGAACATTGAAGTCAACACTTAGAGGCGACAGGTCAGGCCATGTAATATATATATATATATTAGGAGGATTTGACAATTATAATTAATTAATTCATCGAGTCTGAAAGAAACCTCAACAGAATGCAGAAAGCGCTGGACAGCTGTTTCGTCCTATATTTGGGACTTATCAGCAGTGTGCATCCACTACCGAGAATTGAAACCCTGACAGTTAGGTTGTCAAGCAAACATCATACCAACTTTTCCAACAGGCCTCGGTGACAAAGAGGTTGCAAATCAGACTCAATATAGCGCCCCTCGCTCACATATTCCGTGGTGGAACTCTACTGTGTAACCATAGGACTGTGCCCCCTGAAGAGTTCCACCACGGAATTATATTTATATATAACAGTTACAGTGTTGTGTGTATTTCAATCTTCACACTGTCCATATCTGCAAAAAGCTTTCTCTCTGTCTTTTTCTTTCTTCCTCTCACTCTCTCGTGTTCTCTCTCTCTCTCTCGCTTTCTTTAACTCGCTTCTTCTCTTTCACTTTCTCTTTCTTTCACTCTCTCTCTCTCTCTCTCTCTCTCTCTCTCTCTCTCTGATATTGATCATTATTCTCCCATAAATTTCAAATGAGGTCTGTCTGTAGAATATTTTATTAGGTTTTTAAAGTTACAATAAAGAAAAGGCTATATTAATACTGTAGGGATGGACGAAAATACTTCAAAGAAGAAAGGAAAAGAAGACATTGTGAACTTAGGACAGTTTTTTCATTTATTTGATCCAGATGTGCGACACAGGAAGCTGTAAAATTTAAATAAAAAAAATAAACATCCAAACCGTATGTGTCAATTTTAAAATTCTAACTGCACACACAAATTTCATCAAGGAAGGTGGCGTAGGTTTTTTTTTTTTTGGTTTTTTTTATGCAGAGCACTTTCGGCCTTTTATAAGTTCATCTTCAGGGATGAAATACAAAGACAACCTTATTGTAACCGCGATAAAATCGGCATTCAATTTGCTATAGTGATTTTTTAAAAGACGCGCGAAGGTTCTCTATTATAGTTATCTTAGAATTTTTCATTTATCCGTTGTAGCTATGGAATTTTTTACGAAACAAGCGTTTTAATGTTGTTGTTCTGTATATGTCTATATTTCTTAAGGACACTTGGCACAGTGGATAATGACGTTAGTTAGATCCAGGGACAGGACCCAAAGAGTATGAGTTCAATACCTGGTTAAGGCGGTGGAGAACTTGGAGAGGGAATTGACATGAGATAACTGATAACGGACATCCATTAAATATGGCACGTGAAGCTAGAACAGTCTACCCCAAGTTCGACATTCCAACCACCTGAAGAAGGCCGGAGCGTACAACGGCCGAAACGTTATGATGAATATGGCAAATATGGCAACAAATATGAGGACACTAGTCCGAATAATGTAAATAATGTTGTTCTATTCATAATAAAATGTGTTGAGTGTTGGTTGATTGATTTTGATATAAAGGGCCACAATGAAACATGTTTGAATGAAGATATACTGCTTAAATACACACACACACACACACACATATATATACATATATATATATATATATATATATATATATATATATATATATATATATATATTCCGTGGTGTAACTCATCCGAGTTACCCTTAACCATAGAACTGTGACCCAACGAGCCACGACTTCTATCCCCAAGCCACTCCATCCAGAGCATTAGAAGCCGGTTCAAGCAAGGATATACAAGTGATAGAAATTATTAGGAGGATTTGAGATAATTATAATTAAGTAATTCATCGTTTCTAGAAGAAACCTCAACAGAATGCAGAATGCAGAAAGCATTGGACACCCGACCAAAATACTCATCAGCAGTGGGCATCCACTACAAAGAATTGAACCCGGACCGTTACAATACGACGCAAGTGTCGTACCAAATGTTATATATATAAATTTGAAAAAGGAGATCTGCCGATCACACTACCTTGGTTTCAACCATTCGGTATCTTCAGGCGATCTGGGCTAAATAATTTCCTAACGTTTCATTATTTAAAGATAAACGCGAAACGTAATAGAAAGGGAAGGAGGAAAGCACGTCTATTGAAATTGTACCGGAGGTGGGGGGTGGGTATGAAATGTACATGTTTACATCCTGGTTCAAACGAACTCAAAATAAATTTTTGTATGTAAGCACCGTGTCATAATTTCTGATCTTTTATTCAGAAGGTTTTTCTATTCTGGAAATTTTATTATTGTTGTTAACTTTTCCTCTTAGCAAAG
>OZ010585.1:20896029-20976029 GCA_963932145.1 Acanthosepion lycidas
TCATATTTATCTAGGAAAATACGCAATAGCAAAATAACACATATATATATATATATATATATATATATATATATATATATATATATATATGTATATATATATATACCGTAATTTCTCGAAAATAATTACGCACCCCAACAAATGATCCAAAAATTAAGAAATATATCTAGCCTTATGTATAATACGCAACTATAAATTTTGTCAAAAAAAAGAACCAAAAATAATTAGCAAGACATCTTGTCGACCTTGACATTAAGGGTAAAGTCGAAACTAAGCGGCTTATATAATGTTGAAAATTACCATTACAAGAAGTGTTGTCTCGCGACAGCCATGGGTTGGCTCTGAAGATGATATCCTTTGGCAAGAGAATGAACAGGCCGAAGATAATTTTGAACAGGACGACTATTATGAATGATAATTAGTTTAAAGACAATTTAGATATTGATTCTATAATAAAAAGTGGAGATCATGATGAAAATTAAAATTTCAATAAATTAACTTGATATATTCGAAATAGATTTTTTTATTTTTTTCGCCAAATTAAAAATGCGATTACTGATAAACATAAATTTATTGACAAAAAATGTTACAATTATTATTATTGGATTTAAAATGAAAATTGGGATAATATATTTCTTATTTTAGAACAAGTACGTATTTATTATTATAAATCAATAACGAAAAAATATTTTTGTTTAAAGCTATTTATAATACGCACCCCTACTATCACCTGTCATTTACAGTAAAAGAAAATGCGTATTATTTTCGAGAAATTACGGTATATATATATATATATATATATATATATACATATGTGTGTGTGTGTGTGTTTGTGTGTGTGTTTGTGTTTGCATCTTGAATAATAAAAAAAATGTTAAAAAATTAGAATCACTGACACATTTGGTTGTATATTAATATTTTTGCTCTATTTTTCCCCGACTAGTTTCGGCCAGCATGGCCACCATCAGGAGAAAAAAGTTCCTGCTTTTTAATAACAGTGAATTACAGGGTGAATGACTGTCTCTGAAAAAAGTGAACTTTGCCTGTAGTTCTTTCAATTTTTTTTAAAGAGGGGTTGCGAGATTCATGAGTCTGAGATTTACCTTCTTCGTCATTCTGACAGGTTTATTGGTTGCTGGAAAGAGGATGTTTGCGTTATCTTTTAGTTTTTGGGGGTATGTGCGTGATGTGTCTATGTGGGAGACCTCAACATATCTGAAAGCATATCTGCCTTGTGAGGTTGAGAAATATGGGGTGGCGGGGGTTGATGTTTGTGATTATATATTAATTCTATCTGTGCTGTTTAGTCTGCCCGGACAAAGTTTTTTGAGGAGCAATATCCATTTGTCTTCATGTTCTTCTAGAAATTTTCTAAGTTTATCTTCTGTGTCTATCTCTATTCTTTAAATAATGAATTTGGCATGGTTATTAAAATCATGTTTTTCTGGGCGGAAATGTTGTTTACAGGTCATAATCTGTCATGGGGAGACGACTTGATCCGATTCCGATAATTATTAATTCTCTAGTGAAAGGGCCATTTAGATTTCCCCTACATATTGTCTCTGGCATAGTGTCCATTCTAATAGGTAAATTATGTTATGACTTCTACATTTAGAGTTGTGGTAGTTTTTGTTATATATATATATATATATATATATATATATATATATATATATATATATATATATATATATATTCAGTTGTATGGATATATATATATATATATATATATATATATATATATATATATATATATATATATATTCAGTTGTATGGATATACATACATACATACATATATATATATATATATATATAGACATTATATTATATATGAAGCGCCGAGGCATATGTCGGTGTGGAATATTATGTATTTTTATTAATATATATATATATATATATATATATATATATATAATTATTTATTTATAAATTATATTTATAAATTAAATAAATATTATTAATTAAATAAATATTTAAATTAAATAAATATTATAAATTATAATTATTCATTTATAAATTATAACATAAATATGTTATAAAATAACATATTTATGTTATAATTTTTAAATAAATAATTATATTCGCTCTACTCTGTATTGAGCACTCTTTTAAGAATAGTAATATATATATATATATATATGTATATATAATTATTTATTTAAAAATTATAACATAAATATGTTATTTTATGACATATTTATGCTATGTCATAATTTTTAAATAAATAATTATATTCGCTCTACTCTGTATTGAGCACTCTTTTAAGAATATTAATTGTTGGTTATTGGACTTTATTCCATATAGACCAGTCATATACTTGGGTATATATATATATATATATATATATATATATATATATATATGCAGTTGTAAATATTCGGCCTATAGATTATTTTCCTTTTTTCTTTGACTCGGTTACAAATTTGGTTTTGGGCACATCTACGTGGGCTACTGGTTAGCAAGCTTGTCTCGCGACATCAGTTCAGACTGAGAATGAGTTCCACTCTCAATGGGTGCTCCACTCTTTCAGCCTTGTGCCACATCTAAGCTACGTTTAGATTATCTCTTTGGCACCTCGACGTGGTGTAATGGTTACCAAGCTGGTCTTGCTAGAGCAATTACAATTGAGTAGCGAGTTCGATTCTCACGGAGTGCTCCACACTGCTAGCCTTGTGTTATTTTTGAGCTACGCTCAGAAAATCAGTTGATGTAATGGTTAGCACACTTGAACAATTACAACTGAATAGTGAGTTCGATCCTCACTCGGTACTCCACAATTTTGGCCTTGTGCCAAATTTAAGCTACGCTTAGGAAATCGGCATTCCAAATTTGATTTGAGGACATTTATCTACCAAGTCAGTATCAGTAAAACAGTTTAACAAATACATTAATAATAAATAAGAGAAATTTTTATATGATTAATTTATTTCTCTAATAATGATCACTGCTCACTGCGAATAGATATTTCCAGTTGCCATCAATCAAGCATTTGTAACTCTCAACAGGCATTGGTGACCCTTCATCTTTGAAGAATCATTTCCAAATTTGATTTGATGACGTTTATCTACTCAGCGTTATTAAAACATTTTAACACAGGAATCAATAAGAAAATATTTTTTAATCATTTAACCACCAAGCAAGGGGTTACTTGAAGTGAAATAGAATGTGAAGAATTTAGTGAGAGGAAAGGACAATAAAAGAACAGGATTCAGGAAAACCAAAAGTAGTGATTGACGTTACATTTACATTTTTGAAGATTGTAAGTGACAGGGAACCGAGAACCCGGAAGAGATTTCCCCAAACGAGTATTTAAATTTCGTATTTATCAATACTTTTTACAATTAATTTTGCATAGGTATTGGATTACGTAGGCTTATTTGGCACTGATGTTTGTTAAAACACATTTTCTCTATCCTTTCGACTGGTACTTTTAGTCCTTCTGTTGTGCAGAATTTTTTCACAACCTTTACAATCGATGGTTTCTGTTCCTAAATATTAAATTTCAGTTCTTGCTATAAATGTTCGATTATATTTTTTCCAGACGATTGAGGCGGTCACTCTGTTACCCAGAATGCATTCGTCTTAAACGATTCTGGGGTCGTTTTCGAAGTATATTTCGGATTTGAAGGAAGATTACTCACCTACCAAGTTTAAGCTGCATAAAAAAGAAAAGTTTTTTTTCATCAAAACAATGGTCTTGTATTTTAACGAATCTATTTTCACTTAGTCATAGTGAGTTTCCCAATTCCTGCTAAAAAACAGAATAATCATAAAATAATATCTACACTCTGCTCCAATAGTTGAAAGTTTAGCCTTTTTTGACGCCATTCTCAGCGTTCCATTTTATCCAAATGTAACATTACTGTTTACGCCCTAAAAGTCCACGTTGTTTTCTTTCAAATAATCAAATAAATGTATTCCAATAATCATTCAACTGATAAAAAATATTTAGCCAATGTGATTTCTGGTGGCGCCATTTTTTCGTTGAAATCACCAAATTCTTGTCGGTTCAATGAATTGTTGAGACGTTTACATCTGTTCCCGTATCCTAAAATCTGTATACTCTTTAGGTTCGATTTCGAGCTGATTGAAAAACCCCTTATGATTTTAGTTACTCCTCGTGTTAAAATCTATTTACGGAAGATGGATAAAACAGTTGAATGGGTTATTTTCTCATGGCTCTACTTGGATTGAAATTTCTTTTACAGGTCCTTGGAGTGCTCTTTTGTTTTCGATATGATCTCAAAATTGAATGAGTTTTTAATTTCTAACTTAAATCAATATAGGCCTTCTAAGTTGATTGCAACGAGAATTTGGTGTAGAATTATGTCCCAGTGTTCGCTGTTGTTTAATCGATTTTGATACCAATTTTTTTTTCAAAACGAGTCGAATCCTGTTGAAAGTTACCTCTCTTAATTGTGGAAATAAAATAACAATTCTCTGCATTCTGTTCATTAACTCTTTTTTTGATAATGCTTATTGCATTCATAAATCTTAATAAATAAAATACCGAATGGCTTATCAGAAGTAGATAAATCAAAATAATCTTTTAGTCGAATACTTTTCCGTACCTCATTGCATATATATATATATATATATATATATATATATGTGTGTGTGTGTGTGTGCGTCTGTGTGTGAATATAGACGCGGGCATCAGGTAATGTCGGCGCTTGGTGTTGATCTTTGACCTCGACGTCCACTTTTATATTTGCATACACTCTATCCCTGATATTGAACACTTTAACTCATAAATATAAGATACCTTAAATCTATATTTTTATCATATATATATATATATATATATATATATGGGGGTGTTTGTGTGTGTGCCTTTCATTTCTCTCTTTCTGTCTCTATGTCAGTATATTTCTATAACCTTCTAAATTCTTTAACCCGCATGTCCCTGTTTAAAACTATTCTCTTCGTCATTCTTTCTCTCTTTCTCCTTCTTTCTCTCTTTCTCCTTCTTTCAATCTTTCTCCTTCTTTCAATCTTTCTCCTTCTTTCAATCTTTCTCTTTCTTTCTCTAGTTATCTGCGTGTATGTGCATTATTCATCTTAGCCTCATTCTTTCTTCTTTCTCGCTCGCTTTTACTTCTTAATATACTTTATTCCCCACTCCTTTTTTCCTATTACCAATTCTTCTTTATCTAATATCTGCAACTTCCATACACCTACATACACAGAGTCAGTAGACGCTCATCCACATGTCTGTACCTGTGGACCAAAGTAGATGTTGTAATGTGAGCCTGTACATGCATACTTAAGTTTGCACATGCGCATGCGTGCAGAGCGTTGTTTCCATCTTGTCGGAACACATCACGCAAGCGATTTGTTTATGGCGGAAATCAAAATGCAATCGTTTTTTTTTTCTTTTATTTGGTGGGGGTGTTTTTACTGCTTTGTTTTGTCTTGTCTTGCTATTTTCTTTTTTGTTGTTTTTTTTTATGTAAATATCTCTTTGTTTCTTGGAATATTTCTGCCATTTTTTTATGTTTTCCAATCATCTGCTTTCCTCAAATTAATTTTTTCAGATTTTTTTCTACACATCTTTTGTTACTGCCAACAGTATTGTCATATTTTTCATCGGACTATCCAAGCCTGACATGAACTCTTAAGATATGAAAGACATTGTTCATCACTATAGTATAATCATGACGGGAAGCTCTGTTTAAAATAGAACAGAACTCAGGACAATAAAGCCTTTTGAATATGGCATAGTTCCGTTTTTACAGATCAATGTGAAGGTTTTAAGAGGAATCTCGAATATTATAACCGAAGTAGTGTTCGACAAATTAATATACCGAATAGTAAACGTGCAAGTAGATCGTTACAAAATAAAAAATTAGATGAACTATTGCTGAAACAGAAATATAAGAAAACTTTCTCAAAGAGCGCATATGAGTGAGAATTTCTCCAGAGGTTTCTTCTTTGTTTCCGATCTGCAGTACTTATAAACGACAGCACAATAGGGGTCTGAGAGTTACATTAAAAAGCAACTTAATTAAAATGACAGAAATACTTATTCTTCTATGTTCTATGTAGCTCTTAATAAATTTGATGTTTTGACCGTCTCTCCCAAACCCTGCTCCGCTATACATTCACTCAAGCTCGCCAGATAGGCTGTGCGTTATGCTCCTTTGTCTCTCTTATCTTTGTCGCAGTTAACTCCTCCTTAATTTCCTTACTGTTCACTAGGGCACGCTCTCCCTATACTATAAATACTGGGCGATTTCTTGCCTCGTCCTCGTTTTCATTTCTTCATTTTCAGCGAACACATCTATAATGTAAGCTCTCGCAGAAGATTGCGTCTTCCCATTTGTGGGAGACGCCATGAACATTATACACACATACACGTACGTACGAACATTCATCAAAATACAAACTCTTTACGTTCACACACAAACACAAATGTTAATGTCTATGTCCATTGTAAATTGTGTTGTTTAATGCATATACTTGTTTGTATATATATATATATATATATATATATATATATTATGAAATGGACAAAGTCCAACAATTAAGACATTTTTTATGTCTATACGTTCTTTGTACAGATACAAATATTTAAGTAAATGCTCTGTTTATAATAAACAGTATTAACAACATTTATCGGCCTGAATGTCCGAGAAATTTTCATAGAAAATATGCGTCCTCCGACAGGAATCGAACCTGTATCCTATACGGAACCGTCATATAGCCTAATGTGTCTTAACCGATTGGGCCACAGCGGAGCGTTCGACTTTACTGTTTTTAAGCACAATTCTCCATGATTTTGTGGAATCTTCCACAGCACAACCAGCCTTACCTCTTTTTAGGAAATGCACTCTTCCTATCTGATAAGCAAAATTCTACTTTCATACAATATAACAAGTATTCATTGGTCATTCACCTCCAATCTGGCTTGCTGATTGGTCAGTTCCGACCAATCAAACCGCCTGCACGCGACCAATCTATTTTCCCGCTCATGTACTGGGAGCCACTTGACCAGTATAAAAGCAAAACACGTGTGAACTTTTTAGAGAAAGGATTAGTAATTTTCATTCATCTCTCTCGCACGTCTCAAGATGTAACCTTCGCCAACTTCCGTCTTAGTCATTACTGACAAGACGTTTTTAAGATAATTACCAACATTCATGAACTTTGAAATCACTCCTGAACTTTTATCAACTTTAGAACTCACAATTACAAACTTTATTCTTCTGAATTACAAGTTCAATATTACAGTAAAAGGTAAATTACTTCTTAAGAACTTTCTGTTTAAAAGACACTTAATATTAACAACTTTAATATCAACATTAACGAACGATTACAAGAAAGACATTCTGAAACCTAAAACATCATACACATTTGCCAACATAACATATACCAAATATTCTGCTTGTACATTGTTTTGAATGTTTTATTAGTTTCTAATAAAATATGTCTTGTTCGTAATATGAACTCTGGTACAAATATTTCCAAATCAAAGGGACATGACTCTGTCCTACCTTTTCTTTGCATATTGTACACCAACCTAAATAAATCTAATTGTTACGTTTTAAAACAATTCAGTTGAATTTTGTATTTTATTTTGATATTAGTGGAAATAGTTAATTGACACGCTACTTATTCTCAACAAATATTACCACATAATTAACCCATCCACAACAATTTTCTCTCATTCATTCATCCTGATTACTCTTTCCTCTTATCGCTCATTATTATTGTTTCTGTTCGTAATTCTTCCACACTCTGTAACACCTTGTGTCTTACTAGCTTTACTGCCTTGCATGGGGTGAGTGAGATTTACGAAAAATTATCAGTGATTACTAGAGAAGAAAACAGTCTATATGCGCATAAAATACGATTTTAGAGAATACAGGAACCCCTCGATTACCGCCTTCGATTAATACGTTTTTGATTAGTGCGTTAAAGTTTTATTATGTTGGTGCAAAAATAATGTCGGTTTTTAACGTACTTTTTAACAAAAAAAAACGACATTATTTTTGGACCAACCTAATATATACCAAAATTTGATTTTTTTTATATTTACCGATGTACACATCAGTTGCAGTAATCAAGGGCTTCCTGTAAACAAAAATAGAAAGAGTAGTGAGTCAATGATGGTTTTTCTCGCCGGATTTATTCAACCTATATAGCAAGACAATGGCAAGAGAACAACAAGACCAACCAATAGATATTATTGGTGGATATAAACAATGTAAGATACGCGGATGATTCTGTGATGGTAGAAACAGAAAGGAAACTGAAAGAATGCAGAAAAGGTAAGTGAAAGGACTAATTATTAACTGGCAGGAGACAGAATGCATTTTTGTCAGGAAAACAGATATATGAGCACTGTGTTGGGGTCGACAAAATCAAGCTAGACGAGAAATATAAGTATTGGGGTAATGTAGTAATAAACGACATGCTGGAACTACTTGTTAATTTTGACCTATTGGGGAAAGATATTAGAATGATCCAGAAACTATATTGGCAGCAAACCGCCTGCATACGGATAGAAAATGAATTCAGTAAATATACAATATAGGCTAGTCCGTTGCATTCACTTACGCGCAAATGCTTTTAGAAAATGTATGAATTCATCTCTTCCCCCCCCCCCAGCTATGGGTTTAAATAGCAAGACAAACTGTTTCTATAGCCTTGATACGCAACCAGTCTACGGCAGAAAGAAATGGCTACCACCTGCAAAGTCACTTAGCGCAATAAAAAGAGATAATTTTCGAAAGCCATGATCGCTCAATTCCTGAGGAAACATGTTACATAAAAGAAGAAATTTAGCTTTGTTTTCCACTAAAATATATATGAAGTTAACTGAAAATTGGTAAAATAATAATTTAACCGAAAAATATGCGGAAAAAACCGTACGTAAATAATGAGAGGAGCATGAGGCTTAAAATATTGTCAATATTTATTTCACGTCTGTAAATAGTAACTGTAATGATAATATTAGCCGTTTCCATATAAGGAAACATTTGGCATTCAATGACCAAGCAGCCAGTATTGCTTTCGTTAAAATTTATAAAATCTTTCTCTTAAAGGATATGAAAATAGGTTTCTCAAGTTCAGTAGCTTTTATTGCTCTTTCCCGTATTTATGCAGGTTTCCTTCCTAACCTTTTATTTGAAGTGCTTTGGAAAGTCAACATCTTGATTATATTATTATTTTCTCTTCGAGTTACATGGCCTATCCATTTTAATTGTTGCTGTTGTTAGGACTCCTTAATTGATTCGGTTTCTTTTATTTGGTACAGTTCTTTGTTTGCGATTCTGTAGCGCCAATCCACAATGTTCCAAGAAGCATGGCACGTGATATTTTAACAAGAAATCCTATGAGCTGACTAGCCGTTTCGTTTGTTGCATATTCTGTCTATATACTCAGTCATCGTACATTAACAAGTTGCCCCTTTCGAAACTTCGGTCAGCCAAAACACGACGCCTTCTGCGTAGATTAATCAAGTGTAGCTAGTGGAAAAGAAAAAGGTGGCAGCCATCAGCTTTTAATAGTCATCGCTTTTGACTGCTCGTACCTGAAGGGATAATGGAATTTCCTGACTTCATAAAATGTTGGTGATTTTATTTATTATCAATAGGATGCCTTGGAAGACAGTGCATGATGTCTTTATCTAAGGTAACGGTTTCATTCAGCTGTTCTTCAAAGTGCACTTTCTAGCATTAATGTCAGTGTTGATCTTCAGTATTTTTGATTCATCTTTACTTTGAGAGGAGGTTGAGCGTAAGCTCGTGGGCCAAATATATTTTTTGTAGCATTAAAGAAACTACGAGTGTCATAGGCATCAGCGAGTTGTTGAATTAATAATAATTCAGCGTCTTTTTCTCCCCGCCATTGATTTTTCAGGTTTCGAGTGGTTTTCTGAACGTCTGCCTTTTCCTGTTAGTATAGCCTCCTTTCTGTGGCAGACTTTTAGTAGTTTTGCAATTTAATGAAGACTTATCTCTTCTTGTTAATTAGTTGTTGTATTTGTTCATCATTGTCATAAAAACCGATGTTGATTTCTCTTTGTCTTCGTTCCAATGGTGTCTCGACAGGTATGGAACATTTTCAGAAACGGAATAACAATCTTCGAATCCAAGTGATCAGCCAAACCAGAGTTAAAAAGAAGAGATCAAAAGAAAAGATAACCAAAGCAAAGCATTCGGAATTCGGGATAACCTATCCTGTATGTCAAAGGACCTTTCAAGCAAAAGCCGGTTTCATTACACATTCCAAAACTCACAAACCCAACTGACTGAGGCAAACAAAACCAAACCATCATCCTTGACCTCTAGTGATAACCACGATCGGTAAGGGGAAATCTGTTTTAATAGTTCGCGATGAATACGAGACAGGGATATTGCGTGTGTGTCATTTTTCTACACAGGAAGTGTGAAATCTGTTTTTATTGGTTCACAAACAATGAGCAATCCCGCTGTTAGGTAATACGTAAAACATCTTACCGACCAAGCAAGTTCATTAGAGCAGAATATCTAATCGTTAAAACGTGACCTGATGATTTTGATCAAATTTTAACTAACAAACCGTTTTTTTCTTCTTTTCTTTTTTCTTTTATATACCTTCAAGACGTGAGCGATCTTGTTTCTCCAGAACTTCTTAACCTTTGTCTGTCTTTTATTATCCCTCCCAGTTCAAGTTTTGTTCAAATTGCGATGTTAAACAAAAGTCCATGAAACTTCGTGCTTCACCTACCCCCCCCCACCATAAAAAAAATAAATCGAAAGTTAGAAGGGGCGTCGGATTATGTGTGTGAATTTCCAGTGGTCAACACTTTGAAGGGTACCAACGCCCAACTGCCCCCCCCCCACAAAAGCTATTTTTCAATATTAAATAGCTTGATACTTCCGGGTGGACATGCACATGCATACATACATCCATATTCTCAATCTAAATTTCTGGGATGAGTAGTTACAATTACATTATTTTCATTAGGAAGAATGTCGTCATGTTCCAAGCGTTATGCTCTCGGGCCTTCATCAGGTGCTTGTCGATCTTGCTCATCTTCAATGGATTTATTTAATTTTCATTGAATCTATTCCTAGACATGCAACGAGAGAAGTTTACCTCCACAGATTAAATAAAGGGTTAAGTTCGATTGTTAGCAGGATCGTCTTGATGAAGGCATGATGGCACAATGTCCGAAACGTTGTAATAATAACAACAAAAATATTATGGTAACAATATGCATGTAAATAATGTAAACACACACACACACACATATACATACATACATATATATATATATATATATATATATTCAAATTTGCTATATTTATAATGGTCCGATGACCGCTTAGAAGCATGAAATTGACAGTTGATTTCTATCTACACTTATATATATATATATATATATATATATATATAGAGAGAGAGAGAGAGAAAAGGAAAGAGACATTCAGTAGAAGAGAAAGAAAAAGTTAAAGTGGGAGAGAAAGAAAGAGTAAGTGAGTTGGTGAAAGAGACACAAACACACAGAAAGAGAAAGAGAATGTGTGTGAGAGTGAAAGAAAGAGAGAGAGTGGGGGAAAGAAAGAAAGAAAGAAAGAAAGAAAGAAAGAAAGAGAGAGAGAAAGAAAGAAAGAAAGAAAGAAAGAAAGAAAGAAAGAAAGAAAGAAAGAGAGAGAGAGAGAGAAAGAAAGAAAGAAACTTAGAGAGAAACTTAGAGAGAAACTTAGAGAGAAACTTAGAGATTTTTCATGTTTAGATCACGAGAACATTTCATAAGCGGAAGAGAAATCAAAAACAAAGGAGTGGAAATCAGTCTTTGAAACATTTCCCGAGGAAAAAAAAAAACAGATTTCTTTAAACGTGGAATCAAAGATTTGTCTTCCTGTTGAGCTGCCGATTACTTTTTTAAAATAAATATTTAAATAAATTTAAATTCCATTTGTTTTCTATCCTTCCAGACAATATTTAATTACTTTTCAACTAACCTAATATAATAACGTAATTATTTGTAATAATGTATGCTGTACTTTTTCCTGGACGTTTCTTTATTTCTCCGTTAATATTAGTATTCATTGTTGGCGGCCACAATCTTAACAAAACATTAAGACATGCAGATGAAAGAGTGTCTTGATAGCAAACACGGAAAGTAAACGACAAAAACTACGACGGAAAATAATGAAGGAAATCGAGAAGAAAGGATTAAACTTGCAACTATAGGCAAATAGGCTTCTGTTGAGTTGGTTGGCAACCAGTCTAGGAGAAAGACAACACTGAATTCAAAATACCACGAGGAAGCACATAAAATACAACTAAAGAAAGAATCGTAGAATTCACATTGGCTGTATGATTACGACTAAGGTCACTTATCATCATTATCATCATCTCTGACTGAACAGAGATTAAATGGATAATGAATATAAATTGCATTAAAAACCATGAGTAAGTGGTTGTTAGTGATAAAAAAGTCAATCATTTCTGACAGAATAGGGCTGTTGTATGTGTAATGAATATTAGTTGCAAGTTATTTCATTATGGAAGTACATTGAAAACCAAGAAGAAAAAAATTGTCAGCTGTCATGGTATCAGATAGGTACTGACAAAAGCTGCTTTTTTTTCCACAGAAAAAATGTATCCTCTTTCACAAAATAAATTTTAATCTGGAGTCATGATGCTATGTATGCAATTTTTTATCACCAATTTCCTTGTCATTCTTGTATTTGAATATATTTTTTATTGTCTTGAATTGCAAGAACTATTTTAAATTGTTAATGTTTCTTTTGTGATCACCTCTGCAAAGGTCATTAACATTGAGTATTAAGTGGAGACAAATCTCAAATGTCTTTTAATCTTGGCATTATTCAGCTTAACTTCAAATACGCTTTCATTTCAATTCCCCTTAATCATTATTATTGTAGCATGCCTACGGACGATAATGGATATGCTCCGATTCCCATAAATACAGTAGTAAATACTGTATGCTGGTCTGCAGTCGGAGATTCATTATTTTATATACAATAAATATCCTGCAGTCGGAGATTCGTCTCCAGCTGTGCTAGTCAAACTCTCTACCTCCGGGCAGAAAGGATCCCCAGACGTGAGTATGTCGAAGGGCAAAATCTAGTCTCGGGAAACAGCTACCCGACCACGTATAATACGGGGTCTACGAGGAATTTTTGGCCTAGCCTACGGGCTCGGATACCCCACATTAAATTTATCCTTGTGCCACATCTGACCTCGTGGGGCGGTTGGTAGATATCCTGCAGTTGGAGATTCGTCTCCAGCTGTGCTGGTCAAACTCTCTGCCTCCGGGCAGTGATGATCCCTAGACGAGGCTATGTCGAAGGGCGGAGTCTCGTCTCGGGAAACAGTTACTCGACCCCGTCTTATACAGGGTCTACGGAAAATTTTTGGCTGAGTCTACGGACTCGGATACCCCACATTAAATTCGGCTTTGTGCCACATCTGACCGTCTAGGATGGTTGGTAGATATCCTGCACTTGGAGATTCTTTGTTGAATCACTTCTACGCGTCGCTGGCGAATCTTATGTGCTGTGGCATTCCTTGTCTTAAGTATTATCGTTCATTACCAACGTTCATTACCTTCGTTTGATTATTCTGTTCACTAACCTTCGCTAGGTTACAACAATTATATAGCGAGCAATTATATATATGTTGATTTCGTTATATAAGGAAGTAGTAATGCAGTTCTTATATCTGGAAATAAACGATTTTCATTATCGCGGTGACCGAGGCACGATAGAGTAATGGATAGTGGCTCGGATTGTGGAATCGGAGAGCCGAGTTCGAATTCCATCCGAATCCATTACATTCACTTACGTGCTAATACCCTTGAGAAAGGTATGAATCTTCTTCTCCCCCACCACAAGCTATGGGTAAATAGTAGGATAGACCGGGTTCTATATCCTTGGATGGCAACTGGTCTACCAAAAAAGAAATGGCAACCTACTGTGGGAAAAAGCATCTATCAAAAGATACATGATCGCTTACGCGTGTATCACGCATGGTACATAAGTGACTGACTGGTGATGGATAATGTAGATTGTTTTGAATTTACAATTGTCCTTCGCCTAGATTGGCTACTAACTGAAGCTGGATACATATCTTTCCAAAGAGTATTTGTGTGATATATATATATATATATATATATATATATATATATATATATATATATATATATATATATATATATATATATCTCGTTTAGGCACTAATTTTGTATGACTTTATTAAATTTGATATTGTCAATTTAAAGTTTTATTTATTTTCATGGCTTGGTACTCCACTGGAATAGCTTGAAGGAAAAAATAAAAAAGTTGGTTGGTTGATTTTGTTTAGCGGCATGTGAACACCTCTATGGGTTATTTAATACCGGAATATATATATATGAAGAAATATAGTTTTAAGGTGTGCTATATTTATGGGATAAAGTGCTCGATATCAGAGATTGAGCGTATGTAAATATAAATATAAAAGTGAACATTGAAGGCTACAGTCAGAGGCGACAGGCTGTTTCATGCTAGACGCGGATCATCAGACTTTACTTCCAAACAAAAAATGAAAAGAAAATTTACACATTTTTGACGGGCCGTATTAAACATATGTAAATTAACGAAGTGAGGAAGGGAGGGGGAGAAAGAAGATATGAGTGAGTTAGCAGACATTGACACATTTAAACGGTTAACTTAACAGAAGTTATATATTGATATCGAAGGGGTAGAGAAGAAAAAACCCTAGAGAGAAAAAGAGAGAAGGAAGTTGTCACTAATTTTCTTTGTAAAAAAATGGCTAGAAACAGACAATGTTATTTTGCTTTACTTTGAAAGTGTTATTTTGGGGGTTCATAAAGATTATAATGTTTGTTATAAATTTGAATGTCTCTAAACTGTCTACAAATGATTTAATTTGATGTTTGTTAGTAATTTAAATTTTATTAAAATTTGTGGGATTTTCTATGAAATAGTCGATTAGAAAAATATTCATAGAAAGCACATTAAAAGAATAAAATTTTATTTTAAAATATAAGTTTACTTCTAGTAATTTTTTTTAATCTCTTTAAAAAAATTATTATTGATTAAGTTGACATCTCTATCCATTTGAATTTTGTTCATGAATTTAACTCGTGAATGTTTCTACATAGGTAATCTCTTTTACTTAAATTTTAGTTAAGTTAATATGGGGTAATATTTGAAGGTAATATTAAAGATCTTGCTCTGTCATACTGTATACACACCCATGCAAATATCACATATACACACGTTCCTTTACATGTTCAATCACTCATACAGGTACCCATGTGCCGATATACACAGGTAACTTCATGTATTAACACCTACCTAGATATAAAAAATTTTTCCAATTTAAATATTTTATCATCAGTAATGATTATTACAGGGTAATATATTTCAAATTAAATTAAATTATCAATTTAAAAACTTTTCCTCTATATTATAAAGAATTTTAAACTCACACTTGCAATTGGAGAATATTAAATGAGAAAATGAGATGAAACACTAATAACAGGACTGTAATTCCTTCTTTTATAATATTCTGTGTATCCATAAATATACACATACACACATATCCTTACACATACACACATACATATACATACATATCCATATATATACATATATTCACATATACACATACACACACATATATATATGTATATATATATATATACATGTATATACTCATACATATACACATACATACATACACATGTACATATACACCCACATATACCCACATATATGCAAACACATACACACATATATATATACACACATACACGTACATACACACACAAATATATATATATATATATATATAGATAGATAGATAGATAGATTACTGATACTTTACTATAAGAATGTATTTTTACACTTTCATTGTGTTTTGTTTGGGTTTCACAGTTTGCTCATAGCTGGAACCCTAACAGGTGAACCTTGAAACAACAGCAATTAATACATGTTTACAGGATCCTTGAAACCTTCAATTTCCTGATCAGGGGCCTTGATGCCGGATGTAGTTTACCCAGGGCTATAAAAGAAGAAGAAATAATAACAGAGTTCCTTATTATTGCAGACCAGAACAAATACGTCAGAACCAATTACGACAAAGCGATAAAAACAAGACACAGATAAACAGCAAACGTTCTCTTTACCGAGTAAGACAAAATTGTAAACCACATCATGACTGAATTCAACAATCTGGGTCATAACCTACGCAGATGTAGGCATGACGGACTTGGTAAAGTGACACAGTAAATATGCAACCAATTCGGGTTTGACCTTGTAAATAAATAGTGCAAATCACAGACTACCTTGGAAAATAACAATAATAAAAACATTATGGGGCATTGAAATCCAAATAGACAATATTATCCAAGCAAGATCAATGGACCTGCAAACTAAGAAAAGCAGTTTTATCCAATTTTGCACACCTTTGCTCCTAAAAGAGTACACTGTGAAAATAAGAGAAAGCAAAGTAAAAAAAAACGATCGCAAATCGAATCGCAAATGCATTGAATACCATGCTCACAGAATGTTCAATGATACTCTTGTATCAGTTAAAGCCAATCTTACTAAACCACCTGGTCATTTTACAATTAAACAATGGTTACCAAAATAGCCAAGCATCTCATTACAGTTGTAATAAATTCGATTCTCACTGGGTACTCCACACTTGCGAGATCGAGCCAGTGGTCGGTGCTCACGTTAAAATTTAGGATATCAAATGCCGATTTTCAAGTGTCTGGTTTTCAGTTGGATAACTGACACGATTGCCATGAAGGCATGATACCATCCAAACGCTAAACAAAGTATAAAAAAAGAGAAAAATGTCGTTAGAAACGAAGTAAAAAGCGCTGAAGTGCTGTACAATATCAGTCTTCCTAAAAGGCAATGGATGCTGGACAATTTCTTCATAAATTGAACAAGGGTAGAGGTTTATCCCTTGTTTCCTCTTTAGGGTATAATTTAGCGATTCCATTCTTTCTTCCATGGGCATAAAGATTTAACCGTCTGAACCTTTTAGTTATCTGACTGAATTTTCATTGTGAGGCTACCGAGTTAAAGGTTTTCTGCTTGCTGTAGCCCGACTGGTATTAAGGAGCCTGAACTCCTTGTTTGCGCTTAGAGGTGCTACTCTTGTCAACAGTCGCATAATATAGGGTCATTTGCAGTATCATGTCGCGCATGAATAGGTGACCTTCAATGTACCTCTGGTAGACAAACCCGATGCCACATGATGACTTAGTCTTAGCCTCTTTCTGGTCAGTTTGTATTGCCATAGACGATGGACAGTATGTAATTATTTGGCCCTTTTCTACTCAAAACATATTGTTCTTTTATTGTTCTCACTCCTTAATAATGTTTCCTGTTTCTCATATTCCCTCACACCCAGTAACCCCTTGCGTCTTAGTGGCTTTATTCTCCGACTTGGGGTGAAATGATTAAAAAAATGAAGACGAGATGTGAATGGACAGAAATGTAGTTCTACAGAAGGATACTGAGAATACAATAAATGCAATATGAAGTTTTAAGAAAAAACGGAAACAAAAAGGACACTTGAAATTAGTATAAGGAAGAGATTGCTTAAATTTCTAGGACGCATAATGCTTAGAGAATATGATACTCACAAGGCACGGAGAAGGCAAGAAACATAACAAGATTGTGTAAATAGGTGGGAGAACAGGTACTGGGTTTATTCTAAGAAACAAATATTACTTAGAGGTACGAAGGATAAGACGTTAAGGACAGCTATGATCACCCACGTCCTGAATGGACAAGGCATATAAAAGAAAAGATGAAGCGATACAATCTTCTCTTTTCTGTTGTTTTTGTATTGTGCTAAGCTTACTAAATGCCAGCAATAACAAACTTGACAACAAAAATAGATCTCTGTCTATATCTCTGAGATGAGATATTAGGATTATTTACATTATTCGGACTGGAGTTAGGGTTAGGGACATATTCACAACATTTCGGCCGTTGTACGCTCCGGCCTTCATCAGGTGACTGGAATTTCGAACCGAACCTCTTATTTCGTCCACCAGAGTAGATTTTTCTAGTTCCACGTGCCATGCCTCTTCCGGGTGTCTAAAAAAAAAGCTTGGAGAATTGAGTTGAAGGAAAATAACTAGGACATGGCACGAAGAACTAGAACAATCAAACATTTAAAAAAAAAAATAACTGAAAAAAAAGTTCAAAGCTGTAGGACTCTGTTGTCTTGCTAGTTACCCATAGGTGGATGGGTAAATAGCAAAATGGGTAAAGAGATTGATTCATATCCTTTGCCAAAGCTATTGTTATCGGTACTTTTGGTTCTGATTATATAAATAATAATTTGGAATGTGGTTGTAATTACTTTGATATTGTTAAGATTGGACAAATTGATTTGGATAGTAGATGTTATGGAGTTAGTAAATATGCATAGGAATTATTTGCATTATTCGGACTGTTATCCTAATATGCATTGCCATATTCACATTTCGGCCGTTATACGATCCGGCTTCTTCAGGTAATTAGAATTTCGAACTGAACCCTTTATTTCGTTAACCGGGATTGTTCTACTTCCACATACCATTCTGTGGTCTGATATTGAACTCGCAACTCTTTGGGTCTAGTCACTGGATCTATTCAACGTCTTTATCCAGTCGGCCATGTAGATAAAGTATGAGTTTTGGGGATTTATAAACCTAATGTCCCATAAGCATTTTTAGCAATGCTCATATTTAATTTTTTTTTTTTTTGTTATTATTAATTCATATTTTTATCAGAGCCTATATTGCAATTTTTGTTTTTATTCATTGCTTTTCTCTAACACTCCTTATTACTGGTTCCAATCACCTGAATAAGGCCGGGGCGTACAACGGCCGAAACGTTGTGAATATGGCAATGAATATGTGGATAACAGTCCGAATAATGCAAATAATGTAAGTAATCATAATAGTTCACCTCAGAGATATAGACAGATATTGAAGAAATATACATAGAAAACATCTTTAAAAACCTCCAATATCCTTATTATTTCATCCACAACGCTAAGAGAATGGCATAGTAAATAGAGAACTACACAGAAGAGAATGTCACTAATAAAAACAACAACGACAATAAACTAGATAAAACAAGCATGTAATATTACGCACTAACTCTTTAACATCTACATTTTTTCTTCTTCTTCTATAGTCCGTGTCCCTTTAGGACGTTAGCGATAACGTATCTCCACAATTTCCTGTCCCTTGTATAAATATTGTCCTTTTTGTTATCTTTGCTAAACTTTATTTCGCCATTCATTTACTCAAGCTCGCTCGGTAGGTTTATGCATTGTTTTCCTCTGTCCATCTTGCCTTCAATCCGCCCTGTGAGTATCAAAACTTCCAACGAAAATCAACCTTCCGCTTTAAATGGCTAAAATATTCAACTCTTTTCTAATGGTTAGAAATAGACTGGTGCTACAAAATCGCAAAAGACCTTTACCAAATAACCAATACCACATCATTCGAGGCTTAACCCTAGAACACTAACTATGGGTATATAGTACCCAGCGCAAATTTTTCTATTTTTAATTACAATTTTCAGTACCTGATTTTCTTACCTAAATATGTTTTTCAGCTCCTATTAATGTTAACTCAAAGTACAAAGTTTAAAGTGCCTTCATGTAAAATATTTCAAATAAAGATTTATATTTAATATTTTTTTTTTTTTTTTTTTTGATATTTTCAAAATCGGGTATGATATACCCATGGTTAGTAGTGGTGTAACTTTAATTGATGGTTAAGGTTCTAGGGCTAAAGTCATATCACCTTGAAATAGCCGTTCCCATACGATCGCCGAAGATAAACAACGTTGTGTCTGGTCAATACCTAGATGGGTTAACGCTTGGGAATACAAAGTCTTGTATCTCGAAATTGTTCATCGGAGAGCCGAGCTGCAATTTTAGTTTGGATCGTTAAATTCACTTACGCACAAATACTTTTGGGAAAGGTAGGAATTCACCTGTCCACCCTCACCCCAGTAATTAGTAACACTTGTATCTCTAAACAATTATCATCTCCAAAAAATAAAATAAAATTGCGTGCAAAATATTTAGATTTTGGAATTAAATAACGCAAAGATGTTGATATGCCACTAAGCAAAAACATTCAATGAACGTCAATTGGCAAAACATGTGACTATAAGATGAAATAATCAAGTTATTAACATTACACGCTACCAAAAACAAAATGATATGGAAGGAAACTCCCATTGATATTAGATATGGTTAGAATATTTATAAACCTAAGAAGTCTAATTTCCTGAAGAATTCTTATGAGTTTCTATAAATTTCAGTTTATTAAGTTATTAAGGGTTTATTAAGTAAAGCTTATTAGAAATAGTTTATTGGTTGTTATTATCCTTGAGTGGTGACGTTGTTATAAGTAGCGTAGGAGGAATTTATTTTAGTGTCTGAGCCCTAGTCTAGGAGTTTATATTGTTCCGGAAATGGAATTGTTGATATTTTTCCTCTTAGTAAAGGTTACTTGTTGGGGGATATTGTTGTAAGCAGCTAGTGCTTATATCCGTATTATTTTTCTCATTAATAGAGAGAAATTGTCCATGGATAATTTCTATATTCTTTAACCATTGAAAAATGAAAAAATTGTGGGATGCTTGAAAATCTCAATAAAAGATTAATTAAATCTTCCTTTTCGGCCGTTTTCAATTAAACATGCTTGAAATAAAGGCTGCTGCCCAAATACACATTAATATATAAACTGGTATTGCGAAAGTTCTTATGCATGAAGGGTAATAAAACAATTAAGATTGGTCCGAGAAAGGGTGAGGGTAGATAGATAGATAGATAGATAGATAGATAGATAGATAGATAGATAGATAGATAGAATTAAAATATTTTATTTATCAATTCAATATATTTTTATTCAATTTTTTTCCAATAAATATAACGTTTGCAGTAATACATATGTGCGTATGTTTGTGTTTGTGAGTGCGCGCGCGTATTAATTTATATCTTGTTCAATGCACTTAAACTGGTTAAATTTGAATATAGAATAAATCTCCTAATTCATAAGATATCTTGCTGAAAAGTCTCATTATTAAAAATTAACTATAAAAACTGGACTGACGAGTTCTATGACATACTTGAACATATGGCTTATTAAACGTAACAAAAATGTTTTAAATATATTTACAAATGTAAGAGATTAAAGAATTACGCATTCAAAAGTGGAGCCTGTCTATAAAGCAATATGTTGTCCCATAATTCTACGTAAATTATTGTTAATGATCGAAGATTTTCTCATATGTTAATTAACAATCTTGCTAATAAGTTAAGATTAAAATTCTTTCAGAGTGGTGACTTTGTAACAGACTAGGCGAAAGAAAATATCGATAAAAATTCAATTTTTTGTTATTATTAAGAAAACCAATATGAGTCGTTAGAAATAAAAAATAAATTTACATTAATGTTTTTATAGTTTAAGTCTCTAGAAAGAACTATGTTAAATTTTGATTTTTTAATAATCGTTTTATCATATCTGATATTTTTGTAGATTTCTCTAAAAATTTCTGAATTTTTTTTTCAGATTAAAGAAATTAAAGATGAAAGGTATCTTTACTTTTTATCTAGTTATTGTTCTTTCATCGGTTGTGTCCAGTAACTTTTCATTGAGTAATGATAAATAATAAATGAATGTTTTCAATTTGAACAAAAATCCAAGAACGAGAAATATCGGTGAAAAGCTAAACTTTCAAGTTTTCAAAGCCACAACATTCAAACATATTTATCCATTGCATAAAATACGCGTTTTTAGTTTTCTATTTTTTTTTATTTAAAGATGATGTATTTTACGCCCTTTTAAGTGAAAGATTTTCCTTAAAACAATCTGTTCTAGAACCTGATTTCACAGAAAAATATTCCTTTTGATTACGTTTCGCTTTGTAAAAATCTTAAGGTGTATTAAAAGTATTTATTTTTATTACAGACTATCACTCTAAAGTATATTTCGTTTGCGCGTCTAAAGAACTATGTATGTCTCCCCGTATTATCATTTTCTTTCATTTCTGTTGTATAAACATTTCTTTCCTGGTTCTAACCAGAGACCTAAGGTAAAAAATTGCTTCATGACGTTTTCCACTGAACATTTAAAAAAATAAGATTACAAACATTTTAAGTATATAAAGCTTCTCTTTGTAATGTGTGTACTGTACTTGTGAGTACAATTTTTTGCATTTGCTTTAAGGCGTGAGCTACCAGCAATCCTTTCAATAAGTCTATCGGAACATTTTTCAACTGAAACTGGAATTATTGATATCCTCATCTACCACATTTTTGATCCTTGTATTTTGATAGTTTTTTTGAAGATCTTCAAAGATACATAACAATATACAGGAACTGCCATGTCAATAAGAAAGCTGTTTTCGTGGCTTTTGATCACGATTAGTTTTTATTGTTCTACCTATGTCTAGTAAAGTCCCATAAAATTGTCGCAGGTCCTATCTCTCTCTAACCATGCCTGGGTGATATTCATAGCAGTTTTTTTACAGTTACCTTTCCGTAAAAGTTGCATATTTCCCAGTGCAGATATTGGCTCACATGCCGAGTTTTATATTCAGTGGGTGCTAACAGTGTGCAAGCTGATACAAGATGGGCAATTGTTTCTGGATATTTATCACAGAATTTATATTTCGAGTTTACACAATTTTTCAGTATGTGTTCTTGGTAATTTCTAGTTGGCAAGCATTGGTCCTATACAACAAGAATAAAACCTTCGGTTTAAGCTTTTAACCTTGCACTACGTGTCGTACGTGATGGGTCCGGCGTTCGTCTACATCAGCTTGTTTGATACGGGAAGAATATTGGCTGCATTTGGTAAATTGCCTTCACTTTTTCTTTCGTTTTTAGGTTATATGCAGGAGTTTTCTTCATCACTCACTTGAAATTCCTTTTTTGAATTCGTTGGTTTCCTTTATTACTAAATAAAGTTTATTATTTCTTTCATCTTCTTTCACAGATCATCATCCAGTTTTCTGTAGTTTCCAGGTATCTTTAAAGTCCGTTTTTTTAAGACAGTTCTAGTTGAACTAATCCTCTACCTCATTTGGATCTGGACACACACAGCTTTAGTATGATTCATGTGGTGAAAATGAGAAAGTTTTTGTTTTGACATCCATTCGCTTAATCTCACCTACGGTTCAATTAAGGATGTTGAAACTATATTGCACCACTGCTAAAATGCTGTTTTGTGCCAACTTTGTATTTAACAACGGACACACGTGTCTGTAGTATTCTTTTCTTATTTTCTCCTTCATTTGGGTATACTGTATTCCATTTCCTTCTAGGTTCTTCTTGTTCCAGTTCCCTAATCTTTGTGAAAGAAAATCTTATTCTATTGGGAGTGCATCGTACTTTTGTATATCTCCCTTTCTTGGATATATATATATTTATATATATATATATATATATATATATATATATATATATATATATGGGGGGAGGGTCCACGATTTTCGTCGTAATGTGATTTTACGTGTCAGTCGAAATATAGCCGGGATTTTACATCACTCATCTACGATGTGTCGTAACGCTAAAAAACAACAACAAAGAATAGAAAAAGTAATAATAATAATAATAATAATAATAATAATAATGGCCGAAATTCTTCCAATACTTTGCGATAGTTCAAGGAGTGAGATTTCCAGTAAAGATAAAGAAAAAAGAAGACACAGTTTTTAAAAATATTTCGACACTGCATCTGTCTTCTTCAGGCTACATATAAAATGGGAATGCATACAAGTAGAAAAAATCAATGTAAAAACACCGTTTATCTAACACAATCCCCAAAATGAAAATCCCTATGAAATGACAAGCTACCCGATCTTTGACTCTATCATCTACTATCAATCGATAAAACTACTGCAAAAGCTGTATTAATGCTAATTAATGACCCCAATAAAATCCAGAATGAATCACTGAAGGTATTACATATCCCCTACCAAAAACATATGAAAACAGATGATGCTAAAATTTACAGGCCAATAACATGTATGGCCACCACATACTACCTCTCTTCAGCAAAGTCTTCGAAGCTTTAATCAACGCCGAAGTGGTTCACCACTTTACATCTCAGACAAGCAATATAGTTTCCGCTTTGCCTAATCTACAGCTGGTGTGCTTACGGCCATCACTGAAATTTTTTACCAGGCTCTTCAGAATAACGGAGAAGCTCGTGCTGTGGCCCTAGACATCTCCAAAGGGTTTGATAGGGTTTGGCATGCCGGCCTTCTTTGCAAGCTCCAGGGTTACGGTATTACAGGTCGATTGTTTGACTTAATACGGTCATTTCTGTCAAACCGTGAATTGAAGGTCGTTCTCAACGGATTCTCCTCCAGCTCCTATCCTACGAACGCAGGTGTTCCCCAAGGCTCCATAATAGGCCCTACTTTGTTCCTTATCTTTATCAATGATCTTCCTGGCGCCATTGACTCCCAGGTGGGCATCTACGCGAAAGACACTACAATTTACTCCTGCCTCAAAAACAAATCTAGTGTCATTGACAAAATTAACCTGGCCGTTCGTCGCGAAAAGGACCTCCAATCGGTTGTGAACTGGGGCAGGAATTGGCTGGTTAACTTTAACGCCACCAAAACAAAACTGCTCTCTATTAATCACCACAGAGATCCTTCCCTGCCCACCATTAGAATGTCTGACGCTCAACTTCCCGAGAGCACCTCTCTGCGGCTGCTCGGTCTCACGTTGTCTACTGACCTGAGATGGAACAAATACATTGAGTCAATTGCTTCGTCCACCGCTAGGAAAGTTGGCTCCCTGTGCCGCGCCAGGAAATTTTTCTCCCCAGAATCGATCCTTCAAATCTACAAATCAACCATTCGCCCTTGCATAGAGTATTGATGGCATATATGGTCTGGAGCTCCTTCTGTTTGCCTCGGGGTTCTTGATAACATCCAGAGACGGATAAGCAATATAATTGGACCTGATCTGGCATCTCGTCTGTAGTCGCTCTCTTATAGACGTGCCGTCGCCTCCCTCTGTCTTTTTTACAAATACTTTCATGGTAATTGCTCCGATGAGCTGTTTTCGCTGCTTCCAAGACTTCATGAATTTAAGCGTTCTACGAGGCTGGCATTCTGCTATCACCCTTTCACTGTTGAAACTGTTAAATGTAGTCGCCTCTTCTACTACAATAGCTTCATGTCCCGCACCTCTCGCCTGTGGAACTCCCTTCCCTACTCCTGTTTCCCTGATAGCTTTAATCTCCAACTATTCAAATGTAATGTCAATCGACGACTCCAGATGCCTTGATCTATCCTCTATCCTTCTCTTCATCCTCTCCTCTATCATTCCTATCTGCTCTCGCTCCAAATCCTCTGTAACCCCTTGCGTAGTAGTGGCTTCCCGCCTTGCTTAGGGTGAAATGCTTAAAAAAATATATATAAATTGATCACGTCTATCCTGATGAACTATACTTGTGAGCGAAGTTGGACAAAAAAAAGACCGAGAATGTCGTCAAAATGCGCAAAAATGTTTCATCTTTTATTGTTAGTTGTAGTTTGTTAACGTATATAAATGTAGGTAGAAAAAAAGCAAATGTTGATAAGACAGTGAGAGTCACAAAGTACTGCTCGGGGTTCGTGGGTAGTATGCACTGGCCTTGGTTTTCAATTATAATTCTTTAAAAAGCAAGATAGAGGAGATAGGATTACCAAAATTCTATTTCCGAAGAGCTCCAATTCTCGAAAGATATCAAATGTAGAAAAAATATACGAGTTCTCTTGAATGGTTTCCGATGATTGCAAAATGAAAATATTATATTTTTTATGTACAGTAATATTTCTGCCCTTTTGTTTAGTGCCAATCCATAGACAGGTGCGTGTACGAGTGAGAATGAACAATGCAATGTTTACTAACGTGAAAATGATATTCATATCAAAAGAATTCTTTTCGCTTAAACTCAAACGGACATTTGTTGCCACATTGTCGGCGGTATCAGTTTATCATGTGAATTCAGATTTTATAGAACTTGTTTGAGACGTCATTACTTCTTTCCAACAGATTTTAATAGAGATCTGAATTCAAAGTCGTTCAACGTCTTTATATCCAGGGCAATCTCAAAATGGCAAGCAATTTTCTAATAGCCTTGTTTAAACTTTGGCGAGAAAATACTTGCACCTGTAAACTGTGTGTAATTTTCTTCTAAATTTTATTGAAATGATTTCAATAAAATAATTTAATTTGCTATTCTTTAAATGAACCGAATATTCAGGAATATTCTGTAGATTCTTTCGACGCTATGTAAGATATACGAAAGCGATGAACAATCTTCTACTGAAAAAGAATATATATATATATATATATATATATATGTATGTATGTATGTATTCTTATATAGTAACATATATATACACGTACATTTATTTATATTTATCCATTTGAGTATATTCATATATATATAAATGTGTGTATGTATGTATGTATGTATATATATGTATGTAAAATAACCATATACAAATCCAAAATTTAAAAATTAATCAGTTTGTCTGACGATCGCAAATAGTGTGAAACCCAGGGTCACAAACTCACATCAATCCAACTAAACATATATATATAAATATATATATATATATATATTCTTACATAGCAATATATATGCACGTACATTTATTTATATTTATAAATTTGAGTATATATATATATATATATAATGTGTGTATATATATATATATATATATATATATATATATATATATATATATATATATATATATATGCGCGGTAATTATTGGGGAAAAGAAAAATGTCTCACGGAGGAAGATCGGATGAATAGGGAGGTTGTTCAAATACGGCGATATTCTCGGACAGGAACTGTCGGATGCTGAGGGCATTCTGAGTAGGTGTACTTTCATGGTGAAGCAGCCACGATATGTCCTGTCATAAAAGCATGTGAAAAATTATGAAATGGTTGCAGAAAGCTAAGATTCCATTTATATATTCCCAAGATATCATGTTAGATGATAACACAATCCGCTTATCACTCTTTCGCTCATAGCTGACACAGAATACACAGTCCAGTTACTTTTCTGACAGACCTCACATATATATATATGTGTGTGTGTGTGTGTGTGTGTTAAAGGCATCTATCTAAACATTTGAAAGACCTACTTTGTCCCTAATCTTCATCAATGACCTTCCTGATGACATCAGTTTCTCAACTTGGTATCTATGCCGATGACACAACCATTTACTCTTGTCTGATCAGCTCACTAGCTTTAATTTGGCAAGTGATCTAAAAAAAATGACCTACAGTTTGTTGTTAACTGAAGCAACGAATAGCTTGTCAATCTTAACGCCCCCAAGACAAAACTTCTATCTATTAATCGCTTAAAGATCCCACTTGTCACCAATCAGCATGGCTGAAGCTAACCTCTATGATAGTGACTCATTGCGCTTTCTCGATATAACATTCTTGGCTGACACGATGTAAAATGACTACATTGAATACATCGCTAGGCCAGATGCTAAGTTGCTTCAGTGTGTCATGCTTGATAATTTCTTTCTCCAGAATCTATCTTACAGATCTATAAGTCTACCGTTCGCCCATGCTTAGAATATTGCTGCCACATATGGCCCAGTGCTCCTGCTATATATCTAGAGATCCTTGATAAAATCGAAAGAAAAATAAACAATATCATGGACGTCTTGGGTTCAGAATCAGCAATATTATCTGGCGTCTCCGGTTCATTTCCACCGGTGTAAAGTTGCCACGTTGTAACGTTTTTATAAATACTTTCATGGTAATTATTCGGAAGAGCCCCTCGCTATGGTACCTAGACATTATGAATTTAAGCGCAGTACTAGACGGGTGTCGAGGTCTCATGAATTTACAGTTGAGTTGGCTACAGGTAACCATAATTTCTATGCTAACAATCCGTTTGGTATGAATTCGGATAATAGGTACTTGTTCTCATGCCTACATTTGGAGATTATCTCTGATTTTTTGTTTAGTAGGTTCTTTGGCGGTTTGGGTAATATTATTGCAATAATATTACACAAACCGCAAAAGAACCTACTAAACAAAAAATCAGAGATAATCTCCAAATGTAGGCATGAGAACAAGTACCTATTATCCGAATTCATACCAAACGGATAAAATATACAAACCACCAACAATCACAATTTAATTTCAAGATACCATCCAAATAATTGGATCTATCATTATTATCATTGCACCACCATTAGTAATCACTTTTACCACTTTACAATAACTATTATCTAATAATATTATCATTAGCACCAACACCCAGCACCATCACTTACACATCACACCTACTATTATAAATCCTCTACAATCTTTAACGCATATTAAACCCCCCCCCAGCATATTTAACACCTTAAAACAATAAGATCAGATATAATTTCCATATATAACCATGAGAATAAACACCCATTACCAGGATTCATAATAAATAAAATAAAAATAAACAAATAAATATAAAATAAAATAAAATACCAACAACCACCCTTTAGTTCAAGCTAGCACCACAATAATTACATTTATAGGTTTTATTATTCTCCCACCAACATTACTAATCACTACTAACAATTTACAATAAATATTAACCACTTATATTATTATTGCCACCATCCACCTTACATATTACTATCACACCATATCTACCATTACCATATAATCCTGCCATAATTATTAACGTATACTACCCCCTCTCCCAGCATATTTAATACCACCATAAAAATAACCAATAAGGATTACAAACTGAAATATCTACCAGCCACATATACACAGTCACAAATAAACAAGGGAATAGCGAGCTTTAATATAATAAACAATAATATTTTTGTAAATTAAAAATTAAAATATTATAGCAATCTTCAACTACCATAATTTTACACAGAATACCTATTATCAGGATTTATACCAAAATAAATTGATACATATAACAAAATAAAATAAAATAAAATAAAACACCAACAACCAGTCTTTAGCTACCACCACTATAACTACAGTCATGGTTTCATCATTCTCCCACCACCATTACTAATCATTTCTACCAATTTACAATTTCTACCAATTTACAATTTCTACCAATTTACAATAACTATTGGCTAATTATATTATCATTGCCTCCAATCCCTTGCAACATTACTATCACATCATATCATATAGACCCGTTATTAAATCAAACTACCCTCTCACCCAGCATATTAAATATTAAACATCACCATATAAATAACCAATAAGGACTACAAATTATTACCTGTTACATATACAGTCAAAAACAAACAAATAACCAGCTTTAAATATAACAAATAAACCGCCATTTTTTTAAAAATTTAAAAATAAATATAAATAATAATAATTTTTACCTATCATAATTTCACACAAACCCCACCACACGTATATACATACATGCGAGGAAATATTATTCACCGGAAAAAATTGTATGTATACATCACGAGACATTCACGAGACATTTTCGCCACACTTCCAATCTTTAAATTTCAACATACAAATGCGTATGTATAGACACAACACCACCCGTATACATACATATGTCATATCCGAAACTGCCCACATATGTTTATATATGTATGAGTCCCGACGGACGACCAAGTATGTATATGTGTCTGCATACATCGATGTTTGCGTCAGTACCATGAAAAAACGACGAAGTTTCCCCCACCACTTCCACAATAACACCAATACACGGAATCTACATAAAACCAAAATTTTTAAAAATTAATCAGTTTGTCTGACGATCGCTAAAGCGTGAAACCCAGGGTCACAAGCTCACATCTATCCAACCATATATGTTAGCTCTATCTCTGATATTGAGCGCTTTCTAATAAGTACCGCGCATATAATATATAAATAATTATACACATATATATATATTTATTTATATTTATATACACACACTTTTCACACACACATATATATATATATATATATATATATATATATATATATATATATATATATATATATATATATATATATAGGGTGTCCATAAAGTCTCTTTACAAAATGAGGAGTAGATACTGAAGTTTATTTAACAAATTTAATACACATCTATATGTGCACCATTAGTTGCACGAAACACATCAAGACGGTGCTCGATTGGTCCTGGTTTTCAATTATAATTCTTTAAAAGGCAAGATTGAAGAGAAACTGATTACCAACGATTACCAGAACTCCAATTCTTGAAAGATACCAAATGTAGAAAAAATACACAAATTCGTCTAAATGGTTTCCAATGATTGAAAAATGAAAATATTATATTTTTTATGTACAGTAATATTTCTGCCCTTTTGTTTTGCGACAATCCATAGACAGGTACGAGTGAGAATGAACAATGTACTACTTACTAATGTGAAAATTTTATTCATATCAAAAGAATTCTTTTCGCTTAAACTCAAACGGACATTTGTTGCCACATTGTCGGCGGTATCAGTTTATCATGTGAATTCAGATTTTATAGAACTTGTTTAAGACGTCATTACTTCTTTCCAACAGATTTTAATAGAGATCTGAATTCAAAGTCGTTCAACGTCTTTATATCCAGGACAATCTCAAAATGGCAAGCAATTTTCTAATAGCCTTGTTTAAACTTTGGCGAGAAAATACTTGCACCTGTAAACTGTGTGTAATTTTCTTCTAAATTTTATTGAAATGATTTCAATAAAATAATTTAATTTGCTATTCTTTAAATGAACCGAATATTCAGGAATATTCTGTAGATTCTTTCGACACTATGTAATACATACGAAAGCATTGAACAATCTTCTACTGAAAAAGAATATATATATATATATGTATGTATGTATTCTTATATAGTAACATATATATACACGTACATTTATTTATATTTATCCATTTGAGTATATTCGTATATATATAAATGTGTGTGTGTATGTATGTATGTATGTATATATATGTATGTAAAATAACCATATACAAATCCAAAATTTAAAAATTAATCAGTTTGTCTGACGATCGCAAATAGTGTGAAACCCAGGGTCACAAACTCACATCAATCCAACTAAACATATATATATATATATATATATATATATATATATATGTACAAGATGGGGTGAGAACGAATATAATATATAAATTCTAACGTTCACAGCATTAATCCAAAAGAGGGCTCGATACTGATTGTAGAACAATAATTATTTATTATAATTTTTTTGTCTTTATGAAAAGATTATTATATATATATATATATATATATATATATATATATATATATATATATATATATATATATATATATATATATAAGATTATAATATATATATATATATTTAAAAATTAAAAGTGAAAATATTTTAAATAAAACGTATTCTATCCTAAACAAACCCAAAATATCTTTAAGTATACAAATAGAAAGAATGCCGTAAGAATTTTTGCCGTTAACAATAAATTTAAAAAAAAAAATCCAGACGACATACATTTAACGGATGTCAGAATTCGTTGAAAAATACATCCCTATCCTTACATAAACGTAACCCTTTTTCAAACGTAACTAATAACTGATACAACATAAGTTAATAAAAGGAACACGCAACCACCCCTTGTCTGGATAAATGGATTTCTCTGTATCCTTGGAAACTGTAAATTATGATTTGTGCCGTGCCTTTAAATTTTAAAATAAGTTACTCCAAAATTCGCTTGAGGATGAAATGGAACTAATGTCTTTAATTTAATTACAAATTTAAATTCTAAGCTTTTTTCTTGAAACATGCGTAGAACTGTGTAGCGAAAAAAACATATTTTAAATCAGTTAATTTATTATATTAATGCTCTGTAAATTTACATTGAGCACTATTTTGTAAAAATAAAAATATCTATAAGAACACCGGATTATATATTATAAAAGGCTCAAACACTAATATTCCATAAATTATTTATTACATTGGAATCATAATCACGATCCAATTCATCAGACCTCCAAATTCAAAAAGAAATCGGAAAATAATACATCCATCCATATATATATATATATATATATATATATATATATATATATATATATATATATATATATATATACATACATATATACATATATATACATATATATATATATATATATATACATATCTACATGTATATATATATATATACATATATATATATATATATATATATATATATATATATTACTAGACTGGCTTCGAAATCTCATCAATTTACAGTTCTGCTGGTTAGATGTAGCCGTAAGTTCTATGCTTACAGTTTCTTTTCTTGCACTTTTCGCATGTGGAACTCACTTCCGGCTACATGATTTCCAGCCAACTTTATATATTGGCTTTATATAATTTTCACCTGAATTTTTGGTATATATATATATATATATAATCGTGGTCTGTCTAAAAAGTAAACACCCTATTTCAATTTCAAACAACAAACTACATAATTTCATCTTCAAAATAATCCCCTCTAGTCTAATGTAATTTTCCATCCTTCTCTGCCACGCTTCTATTCAGTGCTGGAAGGATTCTAATATCCATTGTTACGGCCCTCTTGATGGCCTCCACGCCTTCTGAGCGAGTCTCCTTGATGATCTTCTTGAGCTTGGTGAAAAGAAAATGTCACACGCAGAAAGATCAGTTGCATAGGAAGGTTGTTCTAGTATGGCTATGTTCTTCTCGGACAAGAACAGCTGGATGTTCAGAAAGTTGTGAGCAGGTGCATTCACAGTAGCATAGCCTCATCAAAGTGGCAACTGCATCAGTGATCTTTTGCTTCAGATCAGTGATTCTCTGCATCTGTTTGATACACGATATCTTTAACAAAACACCATAGGAAAAATCCAGAGGAGGGATATCTGGTGACAAGGGAATTGGGCCATCCTATCCATTCCAAGGTTTGGAAATGCGAGGAGTTTCATTTAACAATTTTTCTTTCATCAATAGGATACCTGAACTACACAAATCCAATGTGATTAAAAATTTTGATAACTACTGTGTACGTAAAATAAATCTGATTAAAATATCTCATCAGTTGCGTTTTGCATTATGGGCACCCTGTATATATACAGTGGGGGGGGGGAACAAATATTCGTACAGAAACAATTTTTTTAATTTATTGTATTTCCAATTAATAAATAATGATACAAATAATTAACTGTACACAGATGCGTAATAACTAAATATGCATAGAAAACAGAAAAAAAAATTGATTTAATAGAATTAAATCCCATTTATCCATTTTAATGGGTAAAAAGGGTATTCGTACAATAGAAAAAAGAATACATAATATTTTGTATTTGTATTAGGTTGGTGCAAAAATAATGACGTAATAATGTCGTTTTTTGACGTATTTTTAACGTGAAAAAACGACATTATTACGTCATTATTTTTGCACCAACCTAATAGAATAGGCATTATTCACTTCTAAAGCAACCAACCTCTTATTGTAGTTCTCAATTAAGGATTTGCAAATTTTAGTTGATATTTTGTTCCATTCTTCTTTGCATATGATATTCAGATCCAGGGTATTTGTTGGAGCTTTCGACTGGATTTGAATTTTCAAATAACGTCACAGATTCTCAGTTGGGCTTAAATCTGGGGACTGTCTTGGGTATTTCAGAATTTATATGACCTGAAGATTGTGTTTAAGCATGAAACAGACAGACTGTCACCGCTGGATGTTGACCTCAATGTCCAATTGTATTTAATGTTTTGCTATTCATTTAGTTTCATCTGAATTTTTGGTAACTTGAAATAATGCGGCGTTGTTACAATTTTTAAATTCTATCCTATTTTATTTTCATTAGTTGGATAAGCATCACGTTTTCATGTTACTGCATTAATATGTCTGTATGTATTTATCAATTTTATTGTGTCGATATCTCTGTGTGTGTTCCATTCTTGAAATATTTGCATAATTTAGGATTGTATACTTAGGCCTATTAGTTTGTTTAATTGAAGGAAAAATATGATAAAAGTGAATGTATATTACGAGGTCACGCGATTAGCAAATGTTTGGATCTTACATTTATTCAGTACAAGTTCTATAAATATTGATGTTATAAAAAAAGCTTCTGACAATTATTTTTGCGTATTGATTATTTATTAGTATTTATTCTTTTTCTTTTTCTTTTTTTTTTTTTTTTTTTTTTTGCTCTTAAGCAGTATCACCCCATGCAAGGCAGTAAAGCCACTAAGACACAAAGAGCTACAGGGTGTAGAAGAATTAGGAACAGAAACATTAATGAGCTGGAATAGAAAAGATTAATCAGGAGGACGGTTGATAACGATTGACATTGCATTAAAATGTTTGAAGATTAAAGTTGACTGGAAAGCATGGAGCCGGAAGAGAGTTCCACAAGCGAGAAGTGCGAGAAAAAATTGTTAGCGTAGACCTTCCGGTTACATTTAGTTAGCTCAACTGTAAATTGATAATAATGTAGCCGTAAGTTCCATAACAGTTTCTTCTCTCGCACTTCTCACCTGTGGAACTCTCTTCCAACCTCTTGCTTTTCAGTTAACTTTGAACGCAATGCAATGTCAATCATTATCTTTTGTCGTTTTAATTCCTGTTTTTTTATTGTTCTCTTTCTTTAATAATGTTGTTCATTTTCTCATATTCTTTCACACCTTAGTGGCTTTATTGCCTTTGCACCTTATTAACTTTATACCCTTGATCCTATACCTTCAGTAGCACTTGGGTATTGTATTGCATGAATTATCAGTAAAAAGAAAAAGTAAATCAATTCAGAAAAGTATGTATTTACTTTGCAGGACCTATTTCTCTCGTATTTACTGGTGTTTACTTAAACAAAACCGCGCTGTTCATAGAAGTTTGTCCTTCACAGTGTACAACAGAAACTACAAGCAAGTCCAAAAAGAAACTAACCACCTCTCATAGCTAAATCAGTCTTCTTACATAAACCTGTTTCAATCCATTTATCGATCTCGCTTTTTTCCTATGTGGTTTCTTAATTGCTCAGGCAGTAACAAGTCAGTGTTCCTGTTAAACGCAGTATTTTTACACCCATAAATCAAATAGACATATAGAGACATCTGTAGAAATAAATATATAGAAATATCTATAGAATAACTCATATATATTTATTGGTCTTGAAGCTGATTTCCTCTATTTTACTCATGAGATATTTCGTTGAAAATTAAATGCATTCGTACTCCATAAACTGGACTGTTTGTTAATCAAAAAGTTGAATGAGCCAGTGTTATATAGGATTAGTATTTGTAATTCCACTTGAAAATATTAGATCTATAATCTTTCTTACTAGTGGATGTGCGGTTGGTGTAGTGGATACTGGCTCAGAATAAAAAATCGGAGAGCAAAGTTTGAATTCCAGTCGAGTTCGTTACATTCACTTATGCGCAAATACGCTTGGGGAAGGTATAAATCCGTCGCTTCTCCTCCAACTATGGGTTAAATAGTAGGACCTGTATCTGAAAAAAAATCATTGTTCTATTCAAAAAGGTGTTAATGCAATTTTCACTAGCAAATGTATTATTCTGACAATGCAAAATATGTATCGGCTTTAAATAGGCTTTAAATAGAAAGTGTTGATAAGCCGTAAAAAATTAATCAATCCTGTTTGCTAACAAAGAAAAGGAAACTCAATGTCTAGTTTAAATTGACCTGATTCACCTGAAAGTTGTCTTTTGTGATGAGATGAGAAACTGAAAAATAATCCAGGCATATGTAACAGTATCCATATTCAACTCTCGACGAAACTTTAGTTCAGCAGAGTAGGTAGAAAAATAAATTGTTAAAGCTGTAAACTTTCATCGTAGTAAACAATAGACACTTGAACTGACAGAATGTTGGAGTTTTTTTACTGTCAACATTTGTTCAATTTACAAACAAATGCGTATGTGTTAAAAGACAAACTCGTCAAGAATTTTGTCTGAGTTACCAACAGCCAATAATAAAATGTTGCCAATGTTTAATTATAATCCGGACAGTAGTCTGATTTTCAGATCTTCTTAAATGCATAGGAAATATTCAATTCAGAAAAAAAAATCATATTCATTTACATGAGGGGATTTTCTCAACTTGTATTGGCGGCTTTCGTACGGATGCAGCTGGGTGCTAAACAGAATATAACATGTCCAGAAAGCTAATACACAAATCAAGAGTATGTCAGTGTACTGACATCAATTCTATTAAACCAATCAAAGCCATTTGGGATCGGAACAAACAAAATGTCTAGAAAAACATACGTGGATGTTTAGAAATACATCTCGTTTGGTTCTTTATCCTTATTGGATATCCCTCAAAGAAGACAAGGAAACCTTGTTCTTTGTTTGATCTCTTTTTTTTCTCTTTATGTTCGAATAAAGCGAGGGCTGACATTAACCACAGAACGGCAAGTTATAGAATTTTACCAGAACGAATTTTTGTTATGACAGTATTATCCAAAATGTTTACAATTCATCAATAAACCTTTCCGTATTACATTTGTTGCTGTAACAATTGTTGGACGAAACGTTGTTTTTTTTTAATGGAATATGGATTACAAAAAGGAATGCGTGCTTACTATTAGGATAATCGGCGCGGAAAATAGGCTCGGAGAGCAAAGTTCACTTTCACACAAAAAGGAAAGACATGAATCCATCTCTTCTTCTAGGGAAGAAATTGCATGGTAGACTCTAGCCTGGGTCGGCAGCATTTAAGAGATGGAATAATAAACCGCGGAGAAGACAACTGGAAATCACTCCAAGAAGATATTTCAATTCACACATGTTACCGAGAAGGTATGGCAATTCACAGATGTATTTCAAGAAAGTATGACAATTCATGGATGTTTCCAAGAAGGTATGACAATTCACAAATGTTTCTGAGAAGGTATGATAATTCACAGGTATTTTCGAGAGAGTACGCCAATTTACAGGTAATCAAATAAAAAAAGCTCTAAATCGCTTATGTCCCAAATAGACATGACATTAAAACATTTGAAAACTAAACTTTGACATTTTTTTTTTTTTTTTTTTTTTTTTTTTGCAATGCGTATTTATATAGAATTACGGACAAACTAATCTACTTTTTTTAAATAACCAGAGAGAAAAGCCATAAAACTCACCTCGTAATTCAATTAGATTGTAACCTGTGCGACCTCTATGCTTTTTAAGAATTTGAAAATTGTCTTTTATTAGCTACTTCCGGTTTCAACTATAATACATTTTCAATCAGATTAAACAACGCGCTACATTTGCATAAAAGCGAGCATTTTTCTATAATGCAATTCTGTTGCGGATGCTTTGATTATAGTTTCATTTTAAAGAGAAATATATGGAAGAAATAAAGACGACTTATTCTGTTTGCAGGAATGTAGCTATCGTCAATGCTCGTTTATTTGTTTAAGCGAATCATACTTTGCGTGGTAGCCCATTACAGTCACATAACCCGTTACATATAGGTTGCACACGAACAAAATAAAAATTAATGCTTTTCCTCATGAGTGCAAAAGGAAATAAACATTTATTGTAAAATCGACAAAGTATTAGGTTGGTGCAAAAATAATTTCGTTTTCTAACATATGTTACTATGTGAGAAAACGAAATTATTTTTGCACCAACCTAATACTTTGAATTAAGTTTTCCTTACGGCCCAACGCACAGGCATTCAAATTCCAGATAGTAAAAAACACGAGCGAAGAAGATATTTTCGCCTATGTGGTTTCTAAAAAATAATATTGCTTCTGCAGATTCGTAAGAAAATTAAAAACTAAGCAAGTTGAAGCAGTAGGAAGTAAACATAGAATTAAATGAAAAAAGAAATCGAGTTATATACAATACTTACTGGTGCAATAAGTCAGAGCATCCACCCAGCTCGAAGTTATTCTAGTCTAGGTTGTTTTATACCCGGGGTATAAGTTAAGTTAGATCTATTTATACCTTTTGATATAAAATAGGGAGCACTTCATCAAAGTGTAATGTTTAGCAAGCTTGTCTCGCTCTATCAATTACTACTGAATGATGAGTTCGATTCTCACTAAGTCTTCCTAATTTCCAGCCTTGTGCTACATGTGATCTATGCTTAGAAAACATTATACTTCCTTGATAACCTTTACTTCTGTCGGAGAAACTGAAAATAATATAAGGCTCAAGCCCCTGAAGGGACATCCCTCCAGACTGCCTCTCCTTTGGGAAGAGGCTGGGTTTATCGCCTGGCGCATCAGGCCTTCCCAAAAGGGGAAGTGCCAAGTGTAATGAGAATTTTTTCACGGTATTACCGTTAAACCCACTTTGAACTGACCATGTGTCACATTCGGTTGAGACGCGTATAAAATTCAATACCTTGAAAACCAAATTAGTTACTTTCCATCATCACCGATGGGACCCCGAACTACCGTCTGTCACGATGAATGGATGTCTCATCGGTGAGATTCCGTGCCTTGGGAGACTAATGACCTTAAACTCATACTTGACTTGAAGTGGAACTCGTGCATTGGATCCATCGCAAAAAAATGCAGTAAAAAAAATAATCCTGTACCGCTCCAGTAAGTACCTGACTCCTCGTGCTATCCTCTACGATTACAAGAGCTAGACCAGACCTAAATTGGACTATTCTTGTCATATTTAGGCGAAAGCAACTCAGTTCTCATTTTTCGGTCTCGATAGACTCCAAAAGCGACTCTGAGTTCTTATGGGTGACAAATTATTTTTTACCCTCCAACCTCTCTCTCTCACACTGATGGAAAGCCTCTCACTGCTCTATCGCTACTTCCATGGAAAGTGCTCGGGCAAACTACATTCCTTGGTTCTGCCAGTTCTAATCGTCACGGCTTGGACCCGCCATTCCACTCAAATTCGAGCAAACCACCCTCATTACCTCTGCATTCAATTGGTGAACAGCTTCTTCCCGCGAAACAGCTCTGTGGAACCGACTCACAAGAGGGTGTTTCTCCGACCACTACAATCTTAACCTGTTCAAATCTAGGGTTAACTGCTATGTTTCTCTCCTATTACACTATAACCCTCTATCTCGAGTGGCCCCGGCCCATGTACAGGATGAACCTTACTGTAAAAAATGGTTAGGCTGAAATATACATACCTAGGTCAGAATATACACACTCTTTTCTCATATAATTAGATTTATATTATTATATCCACAGATGATAATCAGAGAAATTATGGAACATGCAGCGTCATACGTTTACATAGATTTCTTGGGTGTATCTACAGCCCGAAATTTTCTTCTGAGTCCTTGATTTGCACATTAGTTGGCCTAATGTCTGGGTATCTATTGATTTTTAAACAAGATGAATTCCTTTCTCGAAACATCGATACCAGATTAATATTGAATTAATTCATATCACCCATTATCACTTGTTTGTATACTGGAACCATCCTATTATAATTAAGATAAAACATTTTTATACTAATAATAAAAGTGGGTACAAGCCGGCCGGTGTTCGTTGTTGCCATATTTATTACAACGTTTCGGCCGTTGTACGCTCTGGCTTTCTTTAGGTGGTTGGAATGTCGCACTGAAACCTTTATTTCGCTCACTGGGGTAGACTGTTCTAGTTCCACGTGCCATGTCTATTGGGTGTCAGTTATCAGTTATTTCCTGTTAATTCCCCTCTCCAAGTTCTCCACTGCCTTAACCAGGTATTGAACTCACAACTCTTTGGGTCCTGTCACTGGATCTAACCAACGCCTTTATCCACTTAAGGCCGAAACGTTGTGATAAATATGGCAACAAAGATCAGGACAATAGTTCGAATAATGTAAATAGGGTACATAATACCTCATCTCAGAAATATAGACAGAAACTTCTTACAGTCTAAAAATATTTTATGTCTTTAAATAACCTGCAAAGGGTTGATAAGCCGTAAAAAATGGATCAATCTACCATTCTAAATTATGATAAACTTTATCTGCATATATTCTGGCATAAGTTTAATCTAGGCTGCTACAGCGTGCTAATCTTAACGCAGGTAGCAACGTGGGTGATCATGAATCTCTAGTCAAGAAAGTAATTTTACTGATGTTGTCAATGTATCTTGTTGGATTAAACACACACCGTTGATAAATACGTAGACAGAAACAAAATACTCGGCTTATGTTCTTAGCCTCGTTTAATGGTTAGCAAGCTTGTCTTACTAGAACAATTACGACTGAGTAGTGAGTTCGATCCTCACTGGGTGCCCCATACCTTCAGCCTTGTGCCACATCTAAGCTACGCTTAGAAAATCAATATGTTCTTAGCTTCGTCAGATCGAGATATTCATGTGAATGTCTTGCATGGTACCAAACTCGTTCAGAAATATCTAAACGGTCAACCGTATAAAATCTCAGAGATTAGTTATTAAAAATGGCTTCAAGCGAATGAAACCTGTAGGTGTAAGCGAGAACCGTTCTTTTTTGAACATTGCAAACTGGCGCTACAGAATCACAAACAAAGGACTGTAGCAAATAACAGAAAGCACATCACTTTCAACAGCAGCAACAACAGGAATATTACATGAAAGTCGAAGAGAAATTAATGACATAACCAAGATGTTGACGTTCCAGACTACGACGGAACCTCGGTTATCGGGCATAATCCGTTCCAGAAAGTCGCCCGAAAACTGAGGTAATATTCCCATAAAAAATAATGTAAGTCCAATTAATCCGTTCCACACAACTAAAAATATTAACAAAAGATACATTTTCTACAGAATAACTATCGTTTTACACACAGAAAACAATAAGAAATAAATATAACTGACAAATAGAATAAATCAATATTTAACTTCACTTTGCTTTTATTGAAGACTCTTGTTGGCGTATGTACGACGGAGTGGAAAGTGGAGAGAGGACACAAGATGTTAATGTTTCGAAGGGGAATATCCGTCTCAGTAAAGACTTCACATAAGCCTTTTTCTAGGGTTATTTCCCTTGTTTGTCTCTTTGTGTCACTAGAACCTACTTGAGATTGATTGGATCTCTCTATCACTAAAAACCTGTCCGGTGTGTGTGTGGGGGGGGGGGCTTGTTATTGACCCCGCTTTAAAATTTCCATGAAATGTGACAAGGTATTGTCAAATAATTATGTTTACGACAAGGCTTTCAACAGCTTTGTTAGGGTGATATTTTTCAATAAAACTTTGCACCTCTCTCTATTTTGAACAAATGTTCTTAATCCCTGAAGAAGGCACATTCTCCACTCCTTTTTTTCAGCTGAAGCTATTTGTTTGTTGATGCTCCAGCTGAAAGTCTTGGAGTTCTTCAATAGTCAGCGCTTCCCTGTGGTCTTGCACCAACTTCTCCACATCCAAGCGTAGAGACTTCCCCAATGACACACCGGGAACTTCCTTTAGACACATAATGGCTTATTTAACAGTAAAGGTAAATAATAAAAAAACACTATTTAAAACGAAAAATTTCGGACTAATGCTAGGGAAGATGCTCACTTAGCGAATGACAAAGGCCGACTGAGCCATGCATACACGTGATGCTTTGAGTGGGAGCTTGGTTTGGGGATGCCACGCGACAGCAAGCGAAAAAAAATGTAACGGTTCGTAACGGACGAATTTTCTTCGCTCGGTAAACAAGGAGGTAGACAATTTCCGAGATTTTCGCCGGAAAAAAAGTGAACGATAACCGAATTGTACGATAAGGGAAGGTCTCTATAACCGAGGTTACACTGAACTTCCAACAAAAGGTTAGGAAGGAAGCCTATATAAATACTGGAGAGAGCAGTAAGAGTTAGTGGACTTGACAAACCGATTTTCCTGAAAAATCATTTTAATAGAAATATTTTATGAATTACAAATCGGCTAATGAATACTTCAGGTTTCTTTATAAGGAAACGGTTAATATTAACATTACCAATAAAAGAGCAAGTAATAAAGAAGTTTTTAAGCCCAACTCCCAAAATTAATCTAGAGATTGGGTCATAAGATTTAGTAGTCCTTGAATAATCACCGTATTTTCCGGTTTATAAGACGCTGCAGCTTGGAAGACGCACCATAATATTGGAAAAAATTTCTCAGGAAAAATGTCATTTTCATACAACAACACATTAACTAGGCATCCCTCACATACTGGCACCAGGTATTGCTTACATTAATCATTCGCCCAATTTTGTTTGTATGGCAATGGCATACTAGTCAAGAGCTGAAAGGTTCCCGTCGCTGCAAGTAAACAGAGCATTTTTAAGCTTGTGGCTCGGCTCCAGGAAGATTTATAGTCTTGGAAATACTTGTAACAGCTAATGACTGAAGTTACATCATATAAAAGGCTGAATTAGATAGCTAGCTAACATTATAGTGCAATGACTCAACACACAAATCCACGTCCCTATCAGTCAAACCAAGTAGGTGACCATCAAAGTTTACTTGAGCTGGGCGTTGCATTATATTCGTCTTGGAAGATGCACACGTATTTTTCAGGGTATTTTTTAGGAAAAATGTGCGTCTTATAAGCCTGAAAATATGGTAATATATTTTCCCCCGTGTTTTCAAGATATTTTTTGCAGTCCCAGGATTCTCTCACTTTCTACTTCCGGTCAGGACTACAACAGTTTATAAGGTAAGTGAGCATTTTTTATTTTCTCTCCTCATATCCTTGATAGAAATTAACAGACTCCATAGCTTCTCTATGCTAACCTATAGGATCCGTTCTTAACAATTTATATGCAGGGTTCGGCAACTGATTCTATTGCTATAACATGACAAAGCTTTATAGATTCATGTCTGATTTGTTCAACGTTATCTTGGCTTTTGTCTGAGTCACGATCGTTTCATACTTTGCTTAAAACTTTATCTGATCAATTTCTCTACCCAAAGTTTCTTATTTCGTCTTTTATGTATGAATCATGAAAATGTGTTGACTTTGTTTTTCAATTTCATTTACTCAATATTTTACTAAAAGAAAAACATACACCCTGAACTAGAACAAAAACAAACGCACAGCAAAATATATCCTATACCATACTCCTCCTTAGTGCTATTACTCTACGTGGTGGGGGGATATGGCCACAGCCTCACCACACTAGGTGGGGCTGCTATCGCTTCATTAACAAATAGATTCTTACGGGATGAAGATGCCAACCTCAATGGTTATGAATTCAGAGTTTTTCCTCTCTTAGATTGTCAAACAAATGCCTAGTTTACTCTACTATTTAACCCATAGTTGAAGGGAGAATAGATGGATTCATATATTTCCCTATGGTATTTGTGCGAAGGTGAACGCAACTGACTCAGTCTGAGTTTGAACTCGTCACGCCGATTCCACTAATAACCACTACGCACACATCCTGTATACTGTATACAAACCTTAAACAAATCTCTGAATACACAGAAGAAGGATTCATAATATGACAGATTTAATCCTGAAAGTTAAATTTGTTTAACGCAGTGTGCCTTCCGGACTTAGGTGATCATGTTTCTACAGAGATTCCGTTTCTTTATTATCCATGAATCACTGTGTATTCTTGGGGAAAATAGAGGAGTGGTTTTCTTGTTGCTTTCTCCACGGTTTCGAATTCAGAGATTTTCTTCTCTTAGACTGGGTGCCAACCAAGGCCAGTAAGACAAATCGAAACTCCTGTTGAACCCATTTCTTTTTTTCCACTATGCAAGTACTATGTAGTAAGTTAGAATAATGTACCATAAAATAAGCCTATATACAACATATATATTTATTTATTGGTTTTGCTGGTGTTAAGTATTCAGTGTTTTAGTGAGTAAAAAAACGCAGACATATTATTATTATTATTATTATTGTTGTTGTTGTTTGTGTGTTATGTTTCCTGCTTTGTATCATGTATCATGTGAAGCCAGGTCCAAACTATGGTACTTTGACGCTATAGAAGAATTAACATTTCATTGATAACACTTTTCTTAGTATATGGGATATTCCTAGTAGGGCAATTTTCTTGTTTGCTGATTTAACCTGGGACACTGTTAGTAAAATTGTCCTATTCCTTTTCTCACGAAGCCCAGAGCTCCGATTGGTACAGTCTCAGTCTTCATTCTCCACATTCTGCTAATGTCGATCTTCCAGTCCTTTTATTTGGACAATTTCTCAATAATTTTCATGGAGGTGTTTCTTTCAGAGGGTACTGCTATGTAAATAAGCATATACTTGATGAATTTCTTGTCTTTTATGATAATATCAGGTCTATTATCTTTTATTTCCCTGTCAGTTTGAATTAGCATGTTCCAGAGGATAGTTACATCGTTATTTTGGGTATTTGTGTTTGGTTAGTGTTCATGCCATATCTCAATGCTTTCGATTTTGTGCTTCTTACATATCTTTCAGTGCACATATGTCGCTACCATGTCTCTTTGTATATTCATTTTTTGCCAGTTACGGTCAAGATAATAAGATCGACAGTTTCATCATATTTTTCGCAGATCCTGCATTTCAGGTTAGTTCCATGCTTGATTATGTGACAGTGATAGGATCTGGTTACGAGGCTTTGGTCCTGAGCTGCAATAATTAGGCCTTCTGTCTCAGTTTTCATCCCGTTGCTCCTCAACCATTGATGTGTTTTCTGTTGGTCCACATTTGCTTCTTTCGTTCGTTTTAGGTATTTGTCATGCAACGCCCTGTCCTTCCAGCTTTTTTTGTAATTTCATTTGGTCAAGTTGTTTTGCTTTTTGTTTTACTCGTTTGGCGTAGAGAGCATTCGCTTCGTTTTTTTTGTTGGTAGGATTTCGGGTATGTGAGGCTGTTTCTTGAAGAGTGCATCTTCTTTGTTGATGAAGTGGATTTGGTGTGTTAATATTTGTAGGATCATTGGTTTTTGGAAGGTAGGCTTCCAATCTGATTGTTGTAGTTTTTAAAGCTAATTCAAGTTAGATTAGAACTCAACCTCCTAAAGCTCTTGGTATATACAGCCTATCAACATCTGATTTTGGGTAGTGCATCCTCTTTGGGTAAGCATTTTTCTGATCTTGGATAATTTTTTCACGTTCAAATGAACGCTTGGCAAATTGTCAGACGTTTTGCATTTAACGGCATAATGAAAAATTACAGTAATGGATAACAATGCACATCTTTATATAAATACTTATACTAATGAACAACATATAGTTTTGTACCACTGAATATGATCTTAGAAGAAAATCGAAAGTACGTAAGAGATGAAAATAAAAGAAATTTAAACAGCTATAGCACATTTCTCTCATCCTTTAACATCAATACACGTAAGGTTATTCGTGATTATGTACGGATTTTGTTAAAAATTAGCAGACGTAATTTATACAATCAGACATGCCTAAAAGAGAATTTGCTGCCTAAGCACACACACACACACACATACATATATATATATATATATATATACATACATACATATATATATATATATATATATATATATATATATATATATATATATATATATATAATACTAAAAGTCTGTGAATCATGCATAAGTCGGCCGTCAAGCGCATAATTTAAGTTTCTCTCCACCTCTTTCACTTTTCACTTCTCTCTTTCCATCTCTTTCTCTCTCTCTTTCCATCTCTTTCCATCTCTCTGTAATTGCGTTATTTCAGCTTTCATTAAACAAACAATATTTTAAATATTAAAACAAAAAATATTTTTTGCCATGTTAAAAAAGCAAACATTTTCAAGTGAATATGATTTTAAAATATTTCTTGGCGTATTAAAAATAAATACTTTTAAGTTAATCTGATTTTTAAAAAATTTCTAAGTGAATAAGATTCTTAAAAAATACGAGTTGTTTATTTAGTAAGTATTTTTATTTCAACTTCCTTGAAACAGACAATTTCTTAATATTCCCTTATTTTTTTTTCTTTCAGTGTTGAAAGCAGCTTCAATGTTTTATAACCTGAATTTTCAGTGACCCATTAAGTCACACGGCTAATCTAGTCAGTAATAAGTGTCTAAACTGTCCAATGCTCTGCCCGAATGAGCTAAAAAATAAATAAATATTTGCATCAAAAATGAATAAAACTAATAGGTACCGATACATTCATTACAAATTAGGTATATATAACAACAAATAGTATAACTTTGTAATGTGTCTCCAAAATTAAAATATTAATGCAAAATTTAATTTGTAGCTTTATATACGTATATATATATATATATATATATATATATATATATATATATATATATATATATATATATATATATATACACGTACAAGTGCACATGCATATACATATACATATATTTACATTGTTCGAACTATTATCTTCATCTTTTTTGCCATATTTATCACAACTTTTCGGCCGTTGTACGCTCCGGCCTTCCTCAAGGGCACATGGCACAGTGAATAAAGGCGCTAGTTAGATCCAGTGACAGGACCCAAAGGCGGTGGAGAACTTGGAGAGGGGAATTAACAGGAGATAATTGATAACTGACATACATTAGACATCCATTTCGCTCGCTGGGGTAGACTGTTCTAGTTCCACGTGTCATGTCTCCCTTTGGTTCCTGTCACTGGATCTAACTAACGCCTTTATCCACTGTTCCATGTTTCCTTGAGGACATGGCATGTGGAACTAGAACAGTCTACCCCAGCGAGCGAAATAAAGGGTTCAGTTCGACATTCCAACCACCTGAAGAAGGCCAGAGTGTACAACGGCCGAAACGTTTTGATAAATATGGCAACAAAGATGAGGATGATAGCCCGAACAATGTAAATAGTGTACATAATACCTCGTCTCAGAAATATAGACAGATACATACACATACACACAAATATAATATTATTGTCATTATTACTATTACTATCATTATTATCATCATTATTATTGTTTTTAATGCATTTTGCTTCAATGACTGCTACGAGGAGGAGACGCTTTTGTTATTTCAGAGACGCTGTTAAGAGAAACAGATTAAAAAAAACAAAACCTTGAAACAGCAATGATGGCAGCTACAATGGCAATGATAACAATAACCAATCGGTCACTTTTGAATGGTATAATAACTTAAGATTTCTGTAAAATTAAAATATCATTAATTTAAAACATAATTTGCGGTAATGAACAAATTACTATACATATACATATACATAAAATACATGTTTTAAGAGATATAATAGTTTTTTAAGTAAGAATTTCAATAAATTATGATTTATATTAAAATGAAATAGATTTAAAATTTAAATCAGTTGGATATTTACGTTGAGATAAGTATATATTTCTGAAATATTAAAGAAATAAAACTAAATAAACACAAAATAAACACAAAATTACGATAAAAAATTAAATTAACATCAGAAAGGAAATAAAAAAAAATAGCATAAAATTCATTAAAAAATAATAATAATAATAATAATAATAATAATAATAATAATAAGTACGTTAACATTCATTACGAAAAAAATTTACGCGGAAATATTTACATTAAATCCGTTAATTATAATGTTAATTTTAACGCCTCTAAAACAAAACTGCCCTCTATTAATCATTTGAGAGACGGCTTACTGCCTTCCATCAGAATGGCTGATGCTAACCTCCAGGAGAGTGACTCGGGCTAACATTCTCCGCTGACATGAAGTGCAAAGACTACATTTAATAATTCCTCCTATATATTTAGATATTCTTGATAAAATCCAAAGAAGAATCAGCAATATTATTGGTCCTGACCTGATGTCTCGGCTTCAGTCACTTTCCCGCCACCATAAAGTTGTTAGGGGGAAGTGGACAGCCATGATCACCTACATCCTGAAGGGACACGGCATATAAAAAGAAAGAAAGTCTAGATTGGCAACAAGGTATCATCGTTTTAAAAGTTAAATTGGCTAGATACAACCGTAAGTTCTATGTTAATAGTTTCTTTTCCCGGACTTCTCACTTGTGGAACTCTCTTCCGGCTCCATGTTTTCCAGTCAACGTTGGTCTTCAAACATTTAAATGCAGTATTAGTCGGTTATCTACTGTCCTTCCGATTACTTTCCTATAGTTATCAATCTTTAATAATGTTTCTGCTTTCGAATTCTTTCACACCTAGTAACCCCTGGAGTCTTGGGATCTTTACTGCCTTATATGGAGTGAATTTGATCTTTTTTTTAAATGTAACGACACACACTATATGTAGCGTTGTTCAGAATTCATTACCACACCCAAGGATAATTCAAGACTATTATTTATATCCAACTAATCAAATAAATACAAAAATTTAAATATGTGGGAAATGTTTTAACAGAGGACAGAAAGTGCAACCCTGAAATTCCAAGGCGTATTAGGATAGCCGAAGATGTTTTCCAAAAGCTAAGCAGAGTATTAAAAAACATGAAAATCCTGAAACTTAATACCAGGAAGAGAGAATTTAAATTTCTAGGGCATACCATAAGGAAAGAGGACAAAGACAATCTGATAATCACAGGATAGAATGAGGACTTGGAAACTCTGATACACACAGGACAGAATGAGGACTTGGAAAATCTGATACTCACAGAACAGAACGAGGACTTGGAAAATCTGATATTCACAGAACAGAACGAGGACTTGGAAAATCTGATATTCACACGATAAATTCAAGACTTGTAACATCTGATACTCACATGACATATTGAGGACTCTGAAAATCTGATATTCACAAGACAGAAAGAGGACTGGGAAAATCTGATACTCACAGGAGACGATAAGGACGTGGAAAATCTGATACTCACAGGACAAGATAAGGACTTAGAAAATCTGGTACAGACAGGAAAGAATGAGGACTTGGAGAATCTGATACTCACAGTACAGGATGAGGATTTGGAAAATCTGATATTCACAGGAAAGAGTGAGGATTCGATAATCTGATACTCACAGGAGAGAATGAGGATTTGGAAAATCTGATACTCACAATGACAGATTGAGGACTTGGAAAATCTGATACTCACAGGACAGAATAAGGAATGGAAAATGTATTCACAGAAAAGAATGAGTATTTGGAAAATCTGATACTCACAGGGCATAATAAGGACTTGTAAAATCTGATACTCACAGGAAAGAATGAGGATTGGAAACTCTTATGCTCGAAGGACAGAATGAGGAGTTGCAAAATCTGATACTCACAGGATAGAATAAGGATTGGAAAATCTGATACTCACAGGACAGAATAAGGACTTGGAAAATCTAATACTCACAGGATACAATGAGGACTTGGAAAATCTGATACTCCCAGGATAGAATAAGGAGTTGCAAAAGCTGATACTCACAGGAAAGAATGAGGATTTGTAAAATTTGATACTCACAGGAAAAAATGAGGATTGGAAAATCTGATACTAACAGGACAGAATGAGGATTTGGAAAATCCGATATGCACAGTGACAGATTGAGTCGTTGAAAAATCTCCTATTCACAAGATAGAATCAGGACTTTTAAAATCTGATACTCACAGGACAGAATAAGGATTAGAAAATCTGATACTCACAGGAGAGAATGAGGATCTGGCAAATATGATACTAACAGGAAAAAATGAGGGCTTGGAAAATCTGATACTCACAGGAAAGAATGAGGATTGGAAAATATGATACTCCCGGGAAAGAATGAGGACATGGAAAATCTGATATTCACCGGAATGAATAAAGACATGGAAAATCTGATACTCACAGGAAAGAATGAGGACATGGAAAATCTAATACTCACAGGACAGAATAAGGATTGGAAAAGCTCATACTGACAGAAATGAATGAGGACTTGGAAAATCTGATATTCACAGGAAAGAGTGAGGATTCGATAATCTGATACTCACAGGAGAGAATGAGGATTTGGAAAATCTGATACTCACAATGACAGATTGAGGACTTGGAAAATCTGATACTCACAGGACAGAATAAGGAATGGAAAATGTATTCACAGAAAAGAATGAGTATTTGGAAAATCTGATACTCACAGGGCATAATAAGGACTTGTAAAATCTGATACTCACAGGAAAGAATGAGGATTGGAAACTCTTATGCTCGAAGGACAGAATGAGGAGTTGCAAAATCTGATACTCACAGGATAGAATAAGGATTGGAAAATCTGATACTCACAGGACAGAATAAGGACTTGGAAAATCTAATACTCACAGGATACAATGAGGACTTGGAAAATCTGATACTCCCAGGATAGAATAAGGAGTTGCAAAAGCTGATACTCACAGGAAAGAATGAGGATTTGTAAAATTTGATACTCACAGGAAAAAATGAGGATTGGAAAATCTGATACTAACAGGACAGAATGAGGATTTGGAAAATCCGATATGCACAGTGACAGATTGAGTCGTTGAAAAATCTCCTATTCACAAGATAGAATCAGGACTTTTAAAATCTGATACTCACAGGACAGAATAAGGATTAGAAAATCTGATACTCACAGGAGAGAATGAGGATCTGGCAAATATGATACTAACAGGAAAAAATGAGGGCTTGGAAAATCTGATACTCACAGGAAAGAATGAGGATTGGAAAATATGATACTCCCGGGAAAGAATGAGGACATGGAAAATCTGATATTCACCGGAATGAATAAAGACATGGAAAATCTGATACTCACAGGAAAGAATGAGGACATGGAAAATCTAATACTCACAGGACAGAATAAGGATTGGAAAAGCTCATACTGACAGAAATGAATGAGGACTTGGAAAATCTGATATTAACCTGAAAGAATGAGTATTGGTAAATCTGATAGTCTCAGGATAGAATTAGGACTTGGAAAATCTGATACTCAAAGGACAGAAATAGGATTGGAAAATCAGATGCTCACAGGAAAGAATGATGATTTGGAAAATCTGATGCCCACAGGATAGAATAAGGACTTGGAAAATATTATATTCACAGGAAAGAACGAGGATTGGAAAATCTGATACTCCCAGGAAAGAACGAGGATTGGAAAATCTGATACACCCAGGAAAGAACGAGGATTGGAAAATCTGATACTCACAGGATATAATAAGAACTTGAAAAATCTGATACTCAAACGACAGAAATAGGATTGGAAAATCTGATACTCAAAGAAAAGAATGATGATTTGGAAAATCTGATACTCACAGGAAAGAATTAGGATTGGTAAATCTGATACTCACAGGATTGAATTATGACTTGGAAAATCTGATACTCATAGGACAGAAATAGGATTGCAAAATCTGATACTCACAGGAAAGAATGATGATTTGGAAAATCTGATGCACAGCGGATAGAATAAGGATTCAAAAATATGATACTCACAGGAAAGAATGAGGATTGGAAATTCTGATACTCACAGGATATAATAAGGACATGGAAAATCTGATATTCACAGAAAAGAATGAGGATTTGGAAAATCTGAAACTCACAGCAAAGAATGAGGATTGGAAAATCTGATACTCACAGGAAATAATGATGATTTGGAAAATCTGATGCCCACAGGATAGAATAAGGACTTGGAAAATCTGATACTCACAGGAAAGAATGAGGATTGGAAAATCTAATACTCACAGAAAAGAATTGGTGACTTGGAAAATTTGATACCCACAGGATAGAATAAGGACTTGGAAAATCTGATACTCACAGGACAGAATAAGGATTGGAAAATCTGATACTCACAGTAAAGAATGAGGACTTGGAAAATCTGATACTCACAGGAAATAATGTGGACTTGAAAAGTCTGATACTCACAGGAAAGAATGAGTATGGGAAAATCTGATAATCAAAGGACAGAATAAGAATTGGAAAATCTGATACTCACAGGACACGATAAGGACTTGGAAAATCTGGTACAGACAGGAAAGAATGAGGACTTGGAGAATCTGATACTCCCAGGATAGAATAAGGAGTTGCAAATGCTGATACTTACAGAAAAGAATGAGGATTTGTAAAATTTGATACTCACAGGAAAAAAAGAGGATTGGAAAATCTGATACTAACAGGTCAGAATGAGGATTTGGAAAATCCGATAGACACAGTGACAGATTGAATCGTTGGAAAATCTCCTACTCACAAGATAGAATGAGGACTTTTAAAATCTGATACTCACAGGACAGAATAAGGATTAGAAAATCTGATACTCACAGGAGAGAATGAGGATCTGGAAAATCTGATGCTCACAGGAAAAAATGACGGCTTGGAATATCTGATACTCACAGGAAAGAATGAGGACATGAAAAATCTGATACTCACAGGAAAGAATAAGGATAGGAAAATATAATACTCACAGGACAGAATAAGGATTAGAAAATCTGATACTCACAGAAATGAATGAGGACTTGGAAAATCTGATACTCACCGGAAAGAATCAGGATTGGTGTAGTAAAGGTGTCAAATTCAAGGGTGAAAGGGACGCAACTCTTTCCGTCGGAAAATGTCTTACACGCTGCAACGCAAAGCAATGTACACCCAACATAGGTGTAATGCCGTTCTGCCAATTACTCCAAGCGACCTGCTTTTATGGAGTCCAGACACACCTCATTATCATGCGTGTAATGCGACTTTGCGTGACTGCACGAGACCGTAAATATTAAAAGTCACGGACGCCATCTTGGACCCTTTCTTTTCTCAACCCACAGGCCAGACAGACGCGTGGGCGTTTGGGAGGTAAGCCATTTCTATTTTCCCCACACTACCCCCTGATCTCATGATCACAGAGTTGACAGGGAAGCGGCGATCGCTTTCGCCGGGTGCTTCTTCGAAGAGGGACGCTGCCAGCCTCATCGTCGCTTGTGCTCCCATCCGCGGTTTGATGGTCGAAAAACACCCCCTCCCTTGGAATGCTACTGATATCTGAGTCACTGCCTGATAGAGCTGGCATGAATCAGAGCGATGCCTCACTTGTCTCAGATTCCGATTCGCTCCCGTCGTCCAGCGATGGTTGCAACTGTGTCGCCGGTCGCAGGTCCTTAACGTGACGGGGCACACCGTCGACCCACACCGCCTGTAGGCTGATCACCTCAGTGACGCGTCCGGTTCCATATTTCGTCATGCACTTGCTGCGCGGGTTTTTAATCCAGACGACATCGCCTTTCTTCAGCCTCTCTCCGGTTACTTTCAGTTCCGTTAGCGGGTTGGAGACCAACCCGCTAACGGAATTTTCCAATCCTCATTCTGACGTGGTACCTATGCAATGCGTCGGCTGGCGTCGTAGAGGGTGAGACATTATCCTTCGGGGTCACGTTGTACAAGTAGACCGCCTCATACACCGCGCAGCCCGTCCTTGCTGCGATGGTCTTGACGGTCCTGTGGTTCCGCTCGATGATCCCATTTCCACTCGGTACGTAGGCGCACCGGAACCGTAGGTGCACTCCCCAGCCATCCGCAAACCTCCTGAACTGCTCACTGGTGAATGCGGTGCTATTGTCGGTTAATATCTCCGTTGGGGGGCCACGTTCAAGGAAGATACTGTTTAACTGACGGATGATGGTGGCTGAATCTTGCCGATGCAGCAGCCGCCATATCGCAAACCAGGATGGACTGCAATCAATGAGCGTCAGGAAATCTTCGCCGTTGTGGTGAGTAACGTCTATCGCCAGCCGGCTCCACTGGTTCCTCACGCTCAGCTGCCCTTTCTTCCAGCGGATGGGTGCTGGGTCTATAGACTGGCACGCCACGCAGTTTCTGGCCACTCTTCTGACGTCTGTCTTTTGTACTCCTGGGTCAACCAACTTGGCGAAATACAGGGTCCGCTTGACTCCAGGGTGCCCGCTTTGTTGGTGGACTTCTTTGATTCGATTAGATCGAACGGGACTCACGGTTGCAGCGCAGGCGGGTTGCACGGGCTCAATAGCTTTCTTAGTGGCGTCTAGCCACCTTTGGGGCACCCTCGTTAAACAATCTGCCTTGTAGAGGCTAGATTTGACCAGGGACACCTCCATTGTCAGTACGTACTCTTGCACCAACTTCACGATCGTGTCAAGCCGTCGTCGGATAAGAATCTCGCTGGCGGCTTTAGTCCGCACCCTGGCCCTCCCGGTAAGGGTATCCGAGATCTACTTATAGACGCAAGCGGAATCCGTGAACAGACGCAGGGTGGTCGACTTCCAGAGGATCGCCAAGTTGATCCCCTTGATGACAGCATCGAGCTCAGTTAGGTTTATGTGCTAGGAGTCCTTTTCTGGAGGTAACAAGCAAGCATCTTCCACCACGGCTACATCGTGAACTATCGATACACCGGTTGCAAGAGAGCTTGCGTCAACGCACACACCGAGGTCTTGGCTGTCGATGCGTGTAAAGCGACTTTGCGTGATTGCACGAGACCGTAAATATTAAAAGTCACGGACGCCATCTTGGACCCTTTCTTTTCTCAACCCACAGGCCAGACAGACGCGAGGGCGTTTGGGAGGTAAGCCATTTCTATTTTCCCCACAAATGGTAAATCTGAAAATTGGTAAATATCACAGTATAGAAAGAGGACTTGGAAAATCTGATACTCATAGGACAGAAATAGGATTGTAAAATCTGATACTCACAGGAAAGAATGAGGACTTGTAAAATTTGATACCCACAGGATAGAATAAGGACTTGGAAAATCTGATACTCAAAGGACAGAATAAGGATTAGAAAATATGATACTCACAGGAAAGAATAAGGATTATAAAATCTGATACTCACAGGAAATAATGAGTATCGGAAAATCTGATACTCACAGGATATAATAAAATCTTGGAAAATTTGATAATCACAGGAAAGAATTAGGACGTGGAAAATCTGATATTCACAAGATAGAATAAGGACTAGGAAAATCTGATACTCATAGGACAGAATAAAAATTTGGAAAATTTGATACTAACAGGAAAGAATGAGGATAGGAAAATCTGATACTCACAGGAGAGAATAAGGACATGGAATATGTGATCCTCACAAGACAGAATAAGGATTGGAAAATCTGATACTCACAGGAAAGAATGATGTTAGGAAAATCTAAGACTCACAGCACATAATAAGAACTTGGAAAATCTGATACTCACAGGAAAGAATGAGTATCTGAAAATCTGATACTCACAGGACATAGTAAGACTTGGAAAATCTGATACTCACAGGAAGGAATGAAAACGTGTGAAATCTGATACTCACAGGAAAGAAGGAGGATAGGAAAATCTGATACTGACAGAAAGAATGAGGACCTGGAAAATCTGACACTCATAGGAGAAATTAAGGATTTGGAAAATCTGATACAAACAGGAAATAATGAGGATAGGAAAATCTGATACTCACAGAAAAGAAAGAGGATTTGGAAATCTGATACTCACAGGAAAGCATGAGAACTGGAAAATCTGATACTCACGGGACATAATAAGGATTGGAATATCTAAATACTCACACGACAGAATGAGGACTTTGAAAATAAGTTACTCACAGGATAGAATAACGACTTGGAAAAACTGATGCTGACAGGGAAGAATGAGGACCTGGAAAATCTGATACTCACAGGACATCAGAAGGACTTGGAAAATCTGATACTCAAAGAAAAGAATGGGCTCTTGGAAAATCTGAACCTCACAGGACAGAATAAGGAATTGGAAAATCTGATCCTCACAGGACAGAATAAGGATTGGAAAATATGATAATCACAGGAAAGAATGAGGACTTGGAAAATCTGATACTGACATGAAAGTATGAGTATTGGAAAATCTTATTCTTACAGGACAGCATAAGCATTTCGAAAATCTGATACTCACAGGATAGAATACGGATTGGAAAATCTGATATCTCAGAAAATAATGAGGATTTGGAAAATCTGATACTCACAGGAAAGCATGAGTATTGAAAAATCTGATACTCACAGGACATAAAAAGGATTGGACAATCTGATACTCACAGGAAAGAAAAAGACGGGGAAAATCTGATACTCACAGGAAAGAAAGAGGGCATGGAAAATCTGATATCCACAGGACAGAATAAGGATTAGAAAATCTGATACTCACAGTAAAGAATGAAGACTGGAAAATCTGATACTCACAGGAAAGAATGAAGACTTGGAAAATCTGATATTCACAGGAAAGAATGAGGATTGGAAAACCTGATACTCACAGGACATAGAAAAGAATTGCAAAATCTGATACTCACAGAAAAGAATGAGGATTTGGAAAATCTGATACTCACAGGAAAGAATGAGGATAGCAAAATCGGATACACACAGGACATAATAAGGATTTGGAAAATCCGATGCTCTCAGGAAGGAATAAGGACTTGGAAAATTTGATACTCACAGGAAAGCATGAGTATTAGAAAATCTGATACTAAAGGGACATAATAAGGACATGGAAAATCTGATACTCACAGGAAAGAATAAGCACTTGGAAAATCTGATACTCACTGGATAGAATAAGGACTTGGAAAATCTGATACTCACTCGATAAAATAAGGAGTTAGAAAATCTGATACTCACAGGACAGAATAAGGAATTGGAAAATCTGATCCTCACAAAACAGAATAAGGATTGGAAAATCTGATACTCACAGGAAAGAATTAGGACTTGGAAAGTTTGATACTCACAGGAAAGTATGAGGATAGAAAAATCTGATACTCACAGGAAAGAATGAGGAATTGGAAAATCAGATACTCACAGGAAAGAATGAGGATAGCAAAATCTGATAGACACAGGACATAATAAGGATTTAGAAAATCTGATACTCACACGCAGAATAAGGATTGGAAAATCTGATACTGTCAGAAACGAATGAGGATTTGGATATTCTGATACTCACAGGAAAGCATGAGTATTAGAAAATCTGATACTCACGGGACATAATAACGACTTGGAAAATCTGATGCCCACAGGACAGAATAAGGATTGGGAAATCTGATACTCATAAGAAGGAATGAGGACTTGGAAAATCTAATACTCACTCGATAGAATAAGGATATGGAAAATCTGATACTCACAGAAAAGAATGATGATTGGAGAATCTGATACTCACAAGACATAATAAGAACTTTTAAAATCTAATACTCACAGGAAAGAATGAGGACTTGGAAAACCTGATACTCACAGGACATAATAAGGAATTCTGATACTCACAGAAAAGAATGATGATTTGGAAAATCTCATACTCACAGGAAAGAATGAGGAACTGGGAAATCTGATACTCACAGGAAAGAATAAGGATAGGAAAATCACTTACAGGACATAATAAAGACTTGGAAAATCTGATACTCAAAGAAAAGAATGAGGACTTAGAAAATCTGATACTCACATGAGAGAATAAGTACTTGGAAAATCTGATACTCACAGGACAGAATAAGGATTGGAAAATCTGATACTCACAGGAAAGTATGAGAACTTGGAAAATCTGATACTCACAGGACAGAATGAGGACTTGGTAAATCTGATATTCACAGGATAGTATAAGAACTGCTAAAATATGATACTCACAAGAAAGAATAAGGATTGGAAAATCTGATACTCACAGAAAAGAATGTGGATTTGGAAATTTGATACTCACAGGAAAGTATAAGTATTGGAAAATCTAATACTCACAGGAAAGAATGAGGACTTGGAAAATCTGATACCCACACGAAAGAATAAGGACTTGGAAAATCTGATATTCACAGACCAGAATAATTAGTTGGAAAATCTGATACTCACAGAAAAGATAGAGAACTTGGAATATGTGATACTCACAGGAAAGAATGAGGACTTGGAAAATCTGATACTCACAGGATAGAATAAGGACTTGGAAAATCTGATGCTCACAGGACAGAATAAGGACTTGGAGAATCTGATACTCACAGGACAAAATGAGGACTTGGTAAATCTGATATTCACAGGATAGAATAAGGACTGCTAAAATCTGATACTCACAAGAAAGAATAAGGATTGGAAAATCTGATACTCACAGAAAAGAATGAGGATATGGAAATTTGATACTCACAGGAAAGTATAAGTATTGGAAAATCTGATACTCACAGGACATAATGAGGACTTGGAAAATCTGATAATCACAGAAAAGAGTGAGTATTTGGAAAATCTGATACTCACAGGAAAGAATGAAGATATGGAAAATCTGATACTCACAGGAAAGAATGAAGATATGGAAAATCTGATACTCACAGGATAGAATAAGGACTTGGAAAATCTGATGCTCACAGGACAGAATACGGATTGGAAAATCTGATACTCCATAGACAGAATGTGGATTTGGAAAATCTGATACTCACAGGACAGAATGAGGATTTGGAAAATCTGATACTCACAGGAAAGAATCAGTAACTTCGAAAATCTCATACTCACAGGACAGATTGAAGGCACGAGGAACAAAGGAAAAGAACGCATGACTTCTTTAGTAAGCTTAAGTAAATGAATGACGGAACAAGTTCTAAGAGAAAAACTAAAAATACAATATTTCTTAAGACCTAGGAAGGACTGGAAATTGTGGAGAGCCATGATCATTTATGTCCTGAATGGACACGGTACATAGAGAAAAAGAATGAAAATCCTATGGAGTTCAACATTAAATGTGCCAAGCGAATAAAATTCTTTGCAATGTTTATTATTATCTTATTTATTCTTCTATTGTCTAAGTTGACATTTCCCTGAACGATTTCAAATACAGACATCTTGATTGGCTGTCAAATAACATTGGATTATATTGGGCGCGAAAACACAGCAGAATTTAATATAATGTATGTTCCAGAAGAAATTACATTAGCGGACATATTGATAATTCAGTCCGTTGATTTTTTTTTCTGTTTATCGTGTTTGTTTATGAATCTATAAAGCCATCTGAGAGTATATTGTTTTCCTCAGTTTTTTTTCTCTTCATATACGTTTTATTTTATTTATACACGACGTCGAATATTCGGTTATATTCGTTCGTTAGTTTGTATTCAATCTGAGAAACAGTTCAAAAATAACCAAACATCGTGATCACCATGTTGAACATTGTTTATTTTGGAGCTCAGGACGTCTAGAAGCTCCTTGAGGCCTTAGAAAAGATTTAATGAAATGTTATACACGGTTAAAATGTCTTGTGTTTGTCTGACCACACCATATCGGTTTGAGGCGAGAAAAGGGTCTCATATTCACATTATAATGCGTAAATGAACCGCTCAGGTCAGAGATTGCGTTGCTTCCCTTCAAATTGAATAAATAAAGGTCTGTAGCCGCGTTGGGCAGTTTCTAATTCGATCATGAGTTTTCTGACTACGTCAAAATGGAAATATCGCTGACATGAAAGTACGCAACGGTGAATATTCGGTTCTATTCCTGTTAGTGAAAATCGTCATTCTCTAGGTACGTCTCATATTTCGTAATTTTTACATCTTTGTTATAGGTGTCTTTTTCAAGGTGCAGTTGCTAGAGAGCTGTTTTCATCTATCCAGCTATCTATCTGTCTGTCTGTCTGTTTCATTGCGGTTCAGTGGTTAGAAAGCTGTTTTCATCTATCTATCTATTTATCTATCTATCTATCTGTCTGTCTGTGTCTCATTGAGGTGCAGTGGTTAGGGAGCTGATTTCTATCTATCCTAGCTAGCTAGCTAGCTATCAATCTATATATCTGTCTGTCAGTCAGTCAGTCTGTCTGTCTGTCTGTCTCATTGCGGTTCTGTGGTTACAGAGCTGTTTTCATCTACCTATCTAACTATGTGGCTGTCTGTCTCATTGAGATGCAGTGTTTAGATAGCTGTTTTCATCTATCTATCTATCTATCTATCTATCTGTATGTCTGTCTGTCTGTCTGTCTAACTATCTAGCAATCTATATATCTGTCTGTCTCATTGCAGTTCAGTGGTTAGAAAGCTGTTTTCATCTATCTATCTCTCTCTCTCTCTCTCTCTCTCTATATATATATATATATATATATATATATATATATATATATGTGTGTGTGTGTGTGTGCGTGTGTGTGTCTTATTGTGGTGCAGTGGTTAAGGAGCTGTTTTCATCTATCTATCTATGTGTCTGTGTCATTGAGGTGCAGTGGTTAGCTATTTTTATCTATCCATCTATCTATATATATATATATATATATATATATATATATATATATATATATATATATATATATATATATATATATATATCTGTCTGTCTGTCTCATTGAGTTGCAGTTGTTATAGAGCTAATTTCATCGAGATATCTATCTATTTATCTAACTCTCTGTCTGTCTCATTGAGGTGCAGTATTTAAAGAGCTATTCCATCTATCTATTTGTCTGTCTGTCTCATTGAGGTGCAGTATTTAAAGAGCTATTCCATCTATCTATTTGTCTGTCTGTCTACCTATCTGTTTTTTTATTTCCCATTGAGTTGCAGTGGTTAGACTGCACTTTTCATCTATCTATCTATCTATCTATCTATCTATCTATCTATCTATCTATCTGTCTGTCTCATTGGGGTGCAGTGGTTAGAGCGCTATTTTCAATAACATAGTTTCAAACTTGTAAATGAAAACAAAGTACAGATAATTCTTTAAATGTCAGGGTTCAATTTTACACAGTATTTATATTATAGACATGACCCCCTTTTTAAACTGATAAAAACAATCAATATTTTTCGATTCTAATGAAGCTTAAGCTACAAAAATTCTTCCCTACCTTTTACGAGCGAACCAGTCAATTTAATTAGTGTCGAAACAGGAGCAACATACATCCGATGACCATAAAATATTTTCAATTCGAAATTTGCCGAATGCAAAAGACATCTGAATAAAGCCAGATAGAAACGAAAAGATTAAGTGGACAAAGCTCTCTTAAAAAATGGTGAAGAAAGAATTATTGTACAAAAGTTTCGTCTATCCGTGCGTGTATCTTGTGTGTAGGTCGTTGTTAATTGTTTGCTCTCCCAGCAGACAGTTTAATCTGGCATCCTAATGTTGGAAGAAGATTTTCTATAAGGTTAAATCCTGAATGTTTCTCTGCTTGGTTACTGAACGCCTCTTCCCAATCAGATAATAGCATCTCGTGTATGCGTGAATTCGTGCGTGTGTATTAAATAAATTGGTTTACAATATCTTCCATGTGAATCCGATGATTACAATATTGTGGAATCTATTGATTTTCCAAAATCACTTCTTTCTGCTTAAGGTTTTATACTTTCTTGGCTTCTGGTTTGTTGAAGCAAATTGCTTTGTGCAATTTAGTCATCCAGTTGCTTTCTCTCCTTTTTTTATTTATTTATTTATATTTTATTTTATTTACTATTTACTTATTTATTATTATTTATACTAATTTATTATCATTGTTATTATTATTATTTATACTAATTTATTATTATTATTATTATTATTATTATTATTATTATTATTATTATTAATTATACTAATGTAATTTTTTTTAATTCATTATTAAACCGTTGGATGTGTGCGAGGCGTAACAGATAACGGAGCTGAAAATGAAATTCATCTTGCTTTGGATGACAGCCAATCTAGAAGAAAAGAAATTCTGAATTCAAATCCCCACTACGTTTTCAGTATCTTCAAGTGAAAGAAGTGTGACAAATAAACCCAACATAAATCGGCAAATGAGTCTCCAAGGCGCGTCATTGGACGGCATACGGGTGTTTATCTTTCGGTGACACCTACAGTTGCTCCGGTACGAAAAAAATTAATTTATCCTTTTTTGCACTCTTAGACGTCTTGACGCATAGACTTTCACCCAGGCCCAATTGCGATCTACACCATCCATTGTCACCCATGCGAATAAAGCTTATCCGTGCCGTCACAAGCTGATGGATATATTTAAGTCTTTGCTATTTTACAGGTACAATGCAATTAGAAAAATATTATGCAGCAATCTTAAAATTAGAAATAATCTTGTATCTTTTAATGTGGTATACATCCTTTTATATGGTAATTGTTGTGGGGCTCTCCCCTTTTTATTTAAGATGGACTCGTCCAAAGTATACTTATACTGACAGAGAGAATACCTGCTGTTGAGTTCCGTCTCGATACAGTCTTTGACGTTTGCGACGGCTGTCGGACTCTCTTGCCGAAGGGCAAGGTTTCGTCCGGGGAGGTAGACTGGGCCTGAATCCGTCTAGGCGGGTTCAAAGGCTATATTTTTGGCTGAGCCTACGGGCTCGGAGATACCCACATTAAACGGGCCTTGTGCCACATTCGGTCCTCGTGGGTGTATTGATAAACACTGAGTTCTGTCTCGATACAGTCTTTCACTGTTTGCGACCTCTGTCGAACTCTCTGCGTTAGCAGAGAGGAACTTGAACGAAGCTTTGCCGAAGGGCAAGGTTTCGTCCGAGGAGGTAGACAGGCCCTGAACCCGTCTACGCGGGTTCAAGGGCTATATTTTTGGCCGAGCCTACAGGCCCGGAGAAACCCACATTAAATTCGGCCTTGTGCCACATTCAATCCTCGTGGGGGGATCGATAAATACTGAGATTCGTCTCGATACAGTCTTTGACTGTTTGCGACGTCTGTCGAACTCTCTGCGTTAGCAGAGAGGAACCCGGACGAAGCTTTGCCGAAGGGCAGGGTTTCGTCCGGGGAGGTAGACAGGCGCTGAACCCGTCTAGGCGGGTTCAAGGGCTATATTTTTGGACGAACCTACGGGCTCGGAGAAACCCACATTAAATTAGGCCTTGTGCCACATTCAATGCTCGTGGGGGATCGATAAATACTGAGAAACGTCGAGATAAGGTCTCGACGTTTGTCGAACTCTCTGCTTTGGTAAAAGAGGAACCCGGACGAAGCTTTTCCGAAGGGCAACGTTTCGTCCGGAGAGGTAGACAGGCCCTGAACCCGTCTAGGAGGGTTCAAAGGGGATATTTTTGACTGAGCCTGCGTGCTCGGAGAAACCCACTTTAAACTCGGCCTTGTGTCACATATATTCCTCGTGGGTGGTATGTTAAACATCGAGATACGTCGAGACAGGGTGAGAGATACGGAGACAGACACAGGGTGTTCTCAGAGAGTTATACAAGAGTCCCGAGAGAGACATGATTACGGCTTTACTTACAGAGACTTGTACATATACTTTCTACTAACCCGCATTCCTAGACTACTAATCTTCACTTCAAGTCTGTATTCATACGTTTAATACACTTATTTTTCTATCTCAATTTCTGGCGTTATTTATTGATTTGTGCAGTATTCCATTCACGGAATCCACAACAGTAATGAATATAGGACAATTTTTCTAATGATGAGGCAAAAACTAGAAGCAGCAAAAATGGTTCTACAGAAGGATAATGAGAATTCCATGGACGAAGCGAGTAAACAAAAAGTATAAAATCTTAAAATGGCAACAGAAAGAACACTTATACCCAAAGTCAGGAAGAGACAGATGAAATTCTTTGGACACAGAAGGAGGAAGGAAAGTTTCGAAAACTTAACCCTCACGGGGCCTGTTGTTGAGAGCAAGTGAGATCAGGAAAAAGCAGCGAGCCACTTACATGACGGCCTTGTGGATGGCGGAACAGCGAGAATGGAAGCCTTAGTAAAAAGAGAAAAACTGCTAAGAGCCATACAAGATAGAAAGTTGTGGAGAGCTATGATCGCCCATGTCATAAATAGGCGTGGTACATAGAGTGGAATATAAGCAAATTATTGCATTTGCCTAGTTTAAAACAATACAAAATTCTGTTCCTTTTACGTCAGCAGAATCCACTACACAGAAATAAACAATTTGCATTTCTCCCTACATAATAAATTCATGTAGGTTTTTACAACAGATTACATGCTTTTTACAAATTGTTCTCCCAGTACAAGGATCCTGAGCCACTCAAGATAGAAGGTTACTGATTGTGGTTGTTGCATGTAAGAGGAGTGGCTAAGAATTGCAGTTTCTGAGGATAAGGCTTAAAGAGATTAAAATTATACTAATCGGGAGAGCATATACTCGGGAGTGGGTTCCACTAAGCAGCGGTTCTTGGCAAGAATCTGTCCGAATAGACCTTCCATCTTACTAAACGAAATACAAAGAGAAGGGTTTGATACACTCAAGTGTACATGGTATGGTGGGTTTTAGCTCTTTCGATCAGGGCTGGTGGAACTAAGGAATGTAACTCATCAGGACATATACACAGTATTATTTGTATCAATACAGAAATTTAATAATCTGGGAAGTCGTCATTTGTATTATTTGCATTCGGATTATTTGCATTCGGATTATTGGCCTGTTATTGTCACAACGTTTCGGCCGTTGTTCTCTCCGTCCTTCTTCAGGTATTTGTCAAACCAGATATATTTTGAATAATTTAGAACTAAACCTTTTATTCAATCTACGAGGGTGCATTGCTCTCGTGCCGTTCTTTAGGCGTCGGAATATCTAGTCTTGTCAAAGTTAAATCTTAAATCTCTAATTCCGACGCTGAACACAGTCTATACACCGGGGTTGAATAAGACTAAGGTACTTCGCGTTGGTTGAAATAAACCTATACTCATGTGAGGTAATTCGGGATTTTGTTGTGTAATTTATATGCTTTGTTATAATAAATACATTGAGGTCTTTTTTTTATCAGTTTTAATATTTGATATTACTAGGATTCACCTGTGTGTGTGTGTGTGTGTCTGTGTGTGTCTGTGTCTGTGTGTCTGTGTGTCTGTGTGTGTGTGTGTGTAAAAGGTATATTTAGGCAGAATGTATTCATTTAAATAACTATGATTAAATTATAGCGACAACATCTGCCTGTTTATTTTATTTTATTTTTGCAATTTACAAATAACATTTATACTGGGATCGAAATTGTCGATAAATTCTCCAAAATTCAATTTTTTTCTTTTTTTTTTTTTTTCTTGCAGTAGTTTCGACTGTCTTAGTCACTTTCAAGGACCATGTGTTGCCTGTATTGTAGGCAATCTTCTATTAACTACATCCAGGTATTCTTTAGAACGCTGACATCATGAGTAACTGTTAAGTCGAGCGAGATCGCACCAAAAAGAATGCATCAATATTGCAGATCTTTTCACGCATATTACATATTTTATAAACACTTCAAAATAATTTCTCTAATGGCAATGGTATTTTATTTAATGTGGGTTCTTATTGTGTAATTTGTCATTATTTACTATAGCTTATTTTAAGCTAGAAAATATTTTTAGATTTTAAGATTTCTTTTGGTTTTTGAATTGGGGAGATAGTAATTGTTTAGTGATGTAAGTCTCAAATAATTAACTTACAGCTGGAGGTAGGACAGAAGTGACTTCATACTTTTCCTAAGGGTATTTGCGCCTAAGTGAATATTACAAACCCAACTGGAATTGAACCCGGCTCTCTAATTAACATATCTGAACCATTATCCATTAACCACCTGCACATCCAAGCAATCCGACTAGAATTGGAACTCAGCTCCCTGATTCCCACTTCCGTGCTATTAACCTTATACTATTCACACGTCTAAGCTTACAGCACTTGGTATTTCCAAGTGGTCACCCACTAGGTACTGACTAGGCTCGACGTTGCTTAACTTTGGTCATTGTACGAGATCCGGTGTTTCAACGTGCTGTGACCATAGGCCGTGTTCTTATTTAATACTGTTCGGCTATTGTTCGCTGGTTTCACTGGATTTAAATCTGCACTTCCCACCCCAAGGATTGAATTCACAGAGAGATCACTCCGTTAGGAGCATCGTAATCTTCAGTTCCTGCCACCCCCTCTTTCATTCATATCACACTCTTTATTCACTATTATCCTTTTAACTTTAAGCTTATACCTTAAGTGTCTCTTGAGCCTTGTATCAATACAATGGATGAATCTTAGTATTTTAAAAATTCTACTCTTGCTGTAACTTACATATTTTTTTTATTTACTCTCGCTCTTTCCACCACAATAAAGTTTTTCCTCTTCGATAAAAATAGCAATATGTATTTTTCTTTATTGCTCTCTTTCTAGTTACAGCCACATCACGTTGAAACATTAACGACATCATCGAAGGAGCTTTGGATGCAGCTGGGTTCCCAGATCGAACCCATAGGCCTCGATTGTGGTGAGGGAAAGCGGCCGGATGGTATTACCATTTTTCCTTTTAAGTCGTTTATTTGGGATGTGACCTGTGCGGATACATTTTCGGCCGGTAATTTGATCAGGTCTGCGGATGAGCCGAGGTCCGTCACCCGGGACGCAGAGATGAAAAAAATAGTTAAATATTCTTCTCTTGCTGATAGATTTTTTTTACTCCTGTGGCAGTGGAGACTTCAGGGGTTATTGGCCCTCGTTCGATGGCGTTCCTTCGGAGGATTGGCGCGATTGCATCTCGATTAAGGGAAGAGCCTCACGAAACGGAGTGGCTCTTGCAGCGTGTCTCACTGGCGATAGTTCCAGGTAGTGCTTTCTCCATCGTTGCGGCTGGCGTTGGATAGAAAAAAATATTTATAGTTACGTTGTTCTGGAATTGACATCAATGGTCAACTGAACTTGTTTTGCTTTAATAAATTTATTCTCCTATTCATCGCAAAAAACAATCTGTTCTTTTAAAATCACCGAAGTTAAGCAACGCCGAGCCTGGCCAGTAACCAGATGAAAATATAATTTTTAAAAACTATAATACCAATATACTTAATACTACACTGCGCGAGAATTGCGGTAAACCGATATATTTTTTAAATTAAATTTACGTAACGGTGTGCGACTGCGTTTTTCATAAAAACTAACTTCGAATTGTGTAAACGGTAAGGGATAATATGTATATTTATTAATATAAATTCAATTTATGGCAAAAAATGATATCTGCCAAAAGGAAGGAGTGCCCAATACAATTTTCAAGAACGAAAAATGTAGGGCAATTTAAGATATAAAATATTGACCTCTATGCTACCGCGGTTTCTATGAAAATAATTTCATCAGACAGTAGACCAACTGTCTGTTAAAGGCATTTTGGTTGAAATCGTAGTAGCATAGAGGTCAGCGTTTCCAATATTTTATATCCTATCTATCTATATCTATCTATCTATCTATATATATATATATATATATATATATATATATATATATATATATATATATATATATATATATGTGTGTGATTTAAGGCCATATCATGTTGATACGCAGTAAAGCAACGTCGAGCCTGTAAAGCAATAAAGCAACATTGAACCTGGCCTGTACCTAGATGGGTGACCGCTTAGGAATACCAGGTGCTACAAGCATGGATGTGCGAGTGGGGTAAAGGTAAACTACTCAGAATTGGAAGTTGGGGAGCCGAGTTCCAATTACAATCGAGTTCCTTATATTCACGTATGCGGAAATATCCTTGGGAAAGTAAATTATCATCTTCCAAAAATTCTTACAATCTAAAAATATTTTCGGGTTTCTGGAAACGGAGGATAGACGGTAAAAAAACAAACACATCAATCAATCACTATATATATATATATATATATATATATATATATATATATAGATAGATAGATAGATAGATAGATAGATAGATAGATATATAAAGGGATTCCTCCCCTCCAAATTGACATTATTTTGTAGTCTAATAACTGCCAATTCTCGCTCAGATGATCTCAAATTTAACAAATGAGTAAAAACTAAGGTGACTGTGCGGACTTATCTAAATGAGAATCTCCCAGAAAGATGAATTGGGCGTGCCAGTGATAATGACAATGTACTGTTGAAATGACCATCCCGTTCACCTGACTTGACACCTTGGGATTTCTTTCTATGGGGCTATGTGAAAGGACAGGTCTATATCCCTCCTCTTCCTACAAGCCTAGAGGAACCTAAACAGAGAATCTCTGAGGTGCTGGAGCATGTTACGCAAAACATGCTACATCGTGTTTTGCAGAAGCTGGACTACCAACTTGACGTGTGTTGTGTCACAGGCGGTGAGCATAATGAACATTTCTGAACCTTTTACCTATAAAATCTACATCACTTTAAATATCTTATTCTAATTTTGATAAATAAATCTTTTATTGTTCAACACGAAGCCTATTCAATTTCGTTTTCCTGGGACGTGTAGTCATTTTTTGTGGGGACACACTGTATATATACAGAATGCAGTGGGTAAATTTTCACCATTTTCTATTTTTAATTTCGCACATGCGCGTTTTGGATTTTGTCGACTGCACATTACAGTAGGTTCAGTTGGGTACCACCCGCGAGAAGTGTACCATAACGCAATTTGCTCCTCCAGAAATTTGGAAACGGCATGCTGTACTGCTTGCCATTCACGCCAGAAGCCCCAATACGAATATCAGAGTGTTTCGGCGTCAATCTGAAAACAGTGCAGAGGATTCGGAAAGAGTTGGATTATATATCCAGTCAACATCATGGTGTTTGTAGTGATCATCTTCCCACAGGGCATCAGACTCAATAGGAAGGCCTACATCAAGTGCCTTGAGAAGGTAGTGCTCCACTAGGTCGAGAAGGTGGTTGATCGAAGACACTATATTAAATTTAAATTTAAACAAGGAGACCGTTCAGAAGAGTTGCAGGAGATTCTGAAGTCGTCCGGAGGCCATGGTTGAAGCCAATGGCGATTATATTGAATAAATTTACTCTTTAGTATTTCAAGATATTTTTGTGTAATATCGGTAAATATATGTTGAAATGAGATGTCACTGTTATTTTCATTTTTGCGTAATTCAGACGACAATTTATCCATGGCGCCCTGTACATATTATATGGTGGACTTGATACTTTCATGATGCCGCCACAATTTCGTTAGTCTGGTCATGCATCAAGGATAAATGACGACAGAATATTTAAGGTCCTCATGTAAAGCCAGATTGACAGTGGACAAAGCGCTATTGAACGACCGTGGCTGCTCGGGTATAAAGACCAATTGAAGAGTAACCTCTCAGCTGTCAATATGCCTCATGGTAACTTCGAGTGGGTTGCCCTGGAAAGAAATATCTGGCGATATTCGTGCCAGAGTGGTATCAGAACTTTCGAAATCTGTCGTATTGACCAGCTGAGAGACGAAAGGCAACGGCGAAAACCGACAGCAAATATTCCTATGGCTTTGTTCCGAGATTCTTACTATTACACAATATGTGGGCTTGTATGCAGGTCACTTGTCAGACTGAAGTGCCACATACAACACAAACATAAAATATGAATGAGGCTGTTGGATCCTCATACATCAAAATAGACGGGAGAGTCCATCATCACCGACGGCTTAGTGGTAGAATCTCCGACTGATACCAATTCAGTCGGGTTTCGATCCTAGAGGCAACCGGATGTCTAGCCACACTGATGAGCTGTGAAACAGCGAAACAGTCTGTCTGTGGATGACGATATTGGCTCCTGAAATAAAATTCGATTCCAGTTGAGCTCTCTAGGGAGGAGGTATGGGTTTGTAAACAGTGACTATTATAACTATATAGCGAGACTCTTCGCAAAAGCGAATTGAGTCACTGTCGGTCACTGGGCGTGTTTCTAAAAATAAATACGCTAAAAATCCACCTACAACCCTGCGCCGCCGGCTTAGTGGTAGAATCTCCGACTGATACCAATTCAGTCGGATTTCGATCCTAGCTAGAGGCAACCTGATGTCTAGCCACACTGATGAGCTGTGAAAGAAGCGAAACAGTCTGTCTGTGGATGACGATATATATATAGATAGATAGATAATATTAGTGGTTAATATACATATGCAATCATATATTATAAATATACATGCCCATATATATATATATATATATATATATATATATATATATATATATATATATATATAAAATAATTCCAAGAGGATAGAATCCAGGTAGAAGTCAATGTCCAGGACAGAATAAGGATATAATAAAAAGGCTTAAACACTAATATTCCATGGTCATAATTTATTCCATTGGAATCGTAAATGGGATCCAATTCATCAGGCCTACAAATTCAAAAAAATTTGAATTTGTAGGCCTGATGAATTGGATCCCATTTACGATTCCAATGGAATAAATTATGACCATGGAATATTAGTGTTTAAGCCTTTTTATTATTATTATTATTATTATTACTATTATTATTATTATTATTATTATTATACACACACACATATATATATATATATATATATATATATAAGCAAATATATGGATATAGATCCGACAGTATGGAGAAAAATATACGGAAAAAACAAACAAAAATCCTTATATGCAATTATGCTGTTTTAATGCTTACATTATATTAACATTAAAACAGCATAATTGCATATAAGGATTTTTGTTTGTTTTTTCCGTATATTTTTCATATATATATATATATATATATATATATATATATATATATAAAGATATGTCTTATTGAATAATTTAGACAAGTTTAGTTATTTTCAGTAGGATCCTCTCATATGCATGAACAATCTTCTTAGTATCCTTATTAAAGGGACAGAGAAAATTACCACGTTGATACATATTCATTTCTTCCGAGTACTTTCAATAACACCCTGATGATGACATTGTGCTAATGTCAAAACGACCCACCGCAAGTTTTGAATTCAGAGTTGTTGTTCTCCTAGACCAGTAGCCATCTAAGGCTATAGAACACAGTCTGTCCTGCTAATTACTGGAGGGAGAAGAGGATTAAGGGCATTAGCACGTAAGTGAATGTAAATAGATTCGAATGGAATTCGAACTCGACTCTCCGATTCCTCAATCCGAGCCGCTATCCATTACTCCACTCAAGAAGAAAAACAACGGATAACTTCATAAATAGACCCAGACGTGAACAAGCACGAATTTGCAAAGTGTTCACACAAACACGTGTACATACAAAAATACTAAACTTTCTCCCCCTACTTGCGACGCTTTTTTATCCCAACATTATTTGTATTTCGAAATAAGGGATCACTTGATTAATACAGAGAATAAACAAGAGTTCTAATATTTTTTATACGTTGCGTTTGTGAGAACCGTCTCCGTGCGCTTTGTCCTATTGGCAGACATTTTGACAAAATAGTTCTTCAAAGGCTTACAACATTGATTGAGCTGAAATAACAGCAAACCTCTCTCCTATAACTACTATCTTATTTTTTTTCTGTTAATCATAACAAGAATGGTTCTGGAATAATTGCCGAGTTCAAATCCCTGGTTAGTCTGTAGTATTCACTTTCGCACTCTCCTCTTTGCTCAGCTATGGCTTTAGCAGCAGTATAGACTGTACTCTCAAAGTTTGAATGAGAGACTGTCTAGCAAAGGATAATTTTGAATTCAAATCCACTTCTTTTCACAATCCTCCCTACAATGGCTTGTTAATTTACAGATAATATTAAAAAAAAATTAAATGAAACCATCACCATCTTCTGTTTTCCTGAATTTTGTTCTTTTATTGTCCTTTCTCATCACTAAATTCGTCTGGTTCTCCTTGTAACTCCTTGCGCCTTAGCAGGATTATAGCCTTGCTTGGGTTGAAATGATAAAATGAAATAAAACAGTAATAAAGAAAAGGAATCTGTGAAAATCCGTGATCGTTTATGACGACTTGAAGGGGACACGGCATTAAAAAATGATAGAAAGAAGCTGCTACAATCATTTTCAACCATGTCAATATCCACATCAATATTTCCCTACATTTATATTTGAGCATAACCGTGAGAAGGGAAAAACAAACTATGATCATAAATGAAAAAATAAATAAATCTGATATATATATATATATATATATATATATATATATATATATATGTGTGTGTGTGTGTGTGTGTGTGTGTGTGAACAAGAAATCAAAAAGCAAATGTCGTTTGCCCATTTCTTTGCGATCTCAAAAAGCAGACATTCTGGCGCCAGACCGACTTCCTACTGGCTTTTCTGACGCCGAAATCATCGCTTTCTTAACAGAGGAAATCGATAAGTTTGCTGATGGCCTTCCTTCTGCAACAAGTGCGAACTAAATGCGAGCCAACAGTCCTTGCTTATTCAACATTGTGACTGGTAGGGGGTCTGCGTTCTGAACGGTTAATGATTATTGGTAGTGAAAACAGTGAAAGGTCGGACTATCAGGCGAAATGAAATAAACGTGAACATAATAGAAATGAGATTAATTGATGAACGATCTGATAACCCCTTTGAGCGAATATCTTTTTTTTTTTAATATTTATTTCGGTAGTACAATCTCCGGTCTTCACTGGATGGTGCCGCGAATCAATCAGAGAAATGAGTAGAGTGTTCTAATATTTGACTTCGTGAGTGAAAAAAAAAAAGATTTATTGAGAATCGTTTGCTTTAGTTCGTGATTTAAATACATTGTCGATCAGTGCCTAAAGAAAAATGGTTATTTACTTTGGATAATAACATATAAAAAAGAAATTTTAAAATACATGACTTATTAGACGCACAAGAAAGAACTCTTACTCAGTCGGAAATTGAACAGAAAGAATTTTTATATTTACAATAGATTTAAGTGGAAAGGAAAGATGGTTATAAAGGCTTACTCAAAATATTCTTTTGAGCGCCCGATAAAAATTAAGCTGGGTAGAGAAACTTTTTATGTAGAAGTATGGCTTTCACTTAAACATTTTATAGAGTTAAAAAATGTCCTTGGTAAAATTTGTAAAAAAAATGGGTACCACTTTAGCGTGCAGTCGACATTTAAGAATCTGATCTTCATCTACAATTTTACTGAAGTGTGTGATCTACACTGTAAAAATAATAACGAAAACAACATAAAAATGTATGATATATATGACAGAAAGTCAGATTCATTTCAAAATTTTATGATGGATCTGCGATAAATATGACCTGACCTCATTTAAGACGCGTGGTAGGATTAAGATAAACATTTGGGAATTTATTTGTTTAAAACTTACGCGATCGAATGCGCAAAATTTATTTGTTGCATGCCGTAATTATAGTCAAACTGTGTACAGACAGGAATAGTATTTATATTTATTCTATCACTATCAATCTTACACAGTTTAGTAGATGAGATGGTGTGTTAAACGAGTTCTAAAAATAGAAGTCTTGCCCCGGTCAAATGGCCGCTCACGGTATGTAACCGCCACATACCTCACAAACCGCTCGAACTCCACACTGCAAAACTACTAAATCAATTTCATCATAAGTTACCTAACATCGCCTTGTGACGGAATAATTCTAGTTCTAAAACATAGAAATTTTTATACAGTAATAATATTTTTTTAAATAAAAATATTATTAAAATATATATCATAAATAAGAGAAAGAACATATGGAGTAAGAATCCACAGTTTTTAGCATTTACTTTTTTTTAAAAAAGTGCTCAATACAACGAAGAGTAAGATATTATTATAATATTTTTATTTTAATAGATTACAATAAAAATATTACATCAGGACACAAAAACTTTCATGTTTCGGAACTATAATGGTTCCTCTTCGGGCGATGGTATATAAACTACTTCGTTTCTTTTTCATTTATTCTTCTCATATTTTCTTATCATAAATATTAATGTAGTCTACTTTCTCAGATCACATTCAGCATGTAGATCACACGCTTTGGGTGGGTCAGAAATGTCGATCCCATTCGGCACGCAGATTTACACGCTGAAGTGGCACCAAAAATGGTAAGGGAATACAAAGAAAAAAAACTTAATTTTTGATGTTCTGACCAATCAGGAGTCGAGGTCATTCGTAGTACTGATGAAGAATCTTGTTGATGAGGAATGCTGAATAAAGAATTGTTGCATTAGCGAAGAACGAAGGTCTGACATCCATCCTCTTTGAAGTTCATTTCAGAAGAACAAATTTCCAATTTTTTGTTTCGCTTATGTTATCCAGATTTCTGGCTGACCACTTTGGTGTTTCAGAATCTTCTTCTAGCTCTCAAGTGAAAATAATAATTAATATAATTGTCCCTATCACCTGACAAGACTTGAATGAATAATGACTCACCAACCGGCAACATTGTTTATATTTAAGTTGTCAGACTTGTTCATTTATCTTTTCATATAATAGTGAGTTTGAAATTCTGTTCTTCTGGTTCGTTGAAAATAATCCAGAAGAGCTTTCCTTCTCAATCCTTTTCTTTCTACATCAGCGATTTTTTTTTATTTCTCTAGGTCAGACACGGCGTCGCCATAAACAAGTTCAAAATCAATGATTATGGAGAAAGGTGCCGTCCGAATACCTCATTGATTAATAATGTCTTTGATTTAAGGCGGTGGTAATGTGCATACGACTATATTTTTACAGTGTTTTATAGTAATGTTTATATTACATTTAGTTATATCTAAAAATAAATTTAAAAATTTAGAACTTTTTAGAGTTACAGAATAGTTTCATTTTGAATTTTAGATGAAACGTTAACATTAGAAATGGATTCAAGCGAATGTATCCCCATGGTCTTAAAGAAGAAATCCCTTCGTCATACTTTATAGACTGGAGCTAAAGAAACATTAAGAAAGAAGTTTAGTCCTGAGTATGACGATAACCTACATCCGGCAGCAACACTATTTAGATCGAGAGATTGAAGGTTTTGAGGAACGTGGAACTACCACTTAATTGCTGTTTCTCCAAAGTCAACTCTAACCCCGGGTGGTAGCACCTGTTAGGGTCCCAGCGATGGGCAAATAGTGAACCTCGAAACAAAAACAAAACACTATGAAAATATAAAAATACATTTTTATATCAAAATGACCAACAATACTTATTCATAGCAAAATGAGCAGCAATATATTTTAGTTGTAGTTGAATTGCATTCCAAATATTTAGATTTCGGCATTAAATAACACCTTACCGCTAAACAAAATCAACCAAACAACTAACATGAAAGAACTCTTTCATGACATTAATCAATATAATAAGCTACAATTTCTTAAAGAAATCAAACTATATTCCAAAATATAACTTCAACAAAACAATAACATAAAACACATATATCACCGCCTCTAGTAATCATGTTCACACAAACATGTAAACACACAAAAGCTAAGTATCATCTACCATGTATTCAATTGTGAAAGCAGAATAACATATATTTTTATTACTTCAAGGCTCCCAAGAACATTAAATTTCGTCATTAAAAGAACCATGAGGAATTGATATGCCGTTGAGAACTTAAACAGCAAAAACCACATCACTTGAAGTCTTCTAACTGCAACAACAAGTAAAATTAATATGATGTATAATTAGAATGGGAAAAGATATATAATCAAGATGTTGATTTTCCACACTACTTCAAACAAAAGTTTAGGAAGGAAAGTCTTATCAATACAACAAAGAGCCATAACAGTAGACATGACAAGTCAATTTTCCTGAAAAACCAATTTTAATATAAATCTCCATTGATAGTGAGTGTTCGATCAATAAATGCCGAATGCTTTCTGTAAACGGTTAATATTCGCATTACCATTTAGTTTCCTTGATAAAGTAAAAGAAAACCTACTTATGCGTGCGCTCTGTCCTTTTGCCATATCTTGATAAAATGTCCCATTCTTCCTGCTAAACCAACGTGACTGTTCCAATCATAACAAATGCTCCTTTCTATCCGCTCGTAATGAATGCAATTTTGCCCTCAACCAAGCAAAGTCGCTTATAGAATGAGACCCAGTAAAGCCTCTCACAAATTTATTTCAAAAGAATACTGGCGGTTCTGTAACATTGATCTGAACAAGAGTAAATCCTCACTCCCTCGTCTCTTCAATCAGTTTGAAGTAATGCCGTCTACTGCTGATAAAGCAGGATGTTTTGCTCGGAAATTATCTTCCAACTACATTCATCGGCCTGATTTTACTCCTAGAACGGAATCTCTGCTGAGTGATATGCATATAATTCCGTCCATGATTCCTGCTATCATCTCCAAAGTTCCGCACAAGACTTGCAGATTTCACCATATATCCTTGCTATTGTCCAAAGGGAATGTTCTCCTTAACTGGGACCTGTTGTCTTCAAACTCTATAATAAATGCCTTGCTGTTTATTGCTTTCCAGCTTATTGAAAACCCTCCTGTATAGTTTCTGTCTTTAAGACCTTTGGTGAACTTTCTGGCATCTCGAATTATCGCACTGTTAGTCTTTTAATACTTTTTGGCAAAGTACTAGATGCTCTAATCAATGCTGAATTGATTAAACATCTCACTTTACGCGACCTTCTTTCGGATAAATAATATGGCTTCCTGTTTCTTTATATCTACTGCCAATATGTTGACGGTTGTTACTAACCTTGAACATTAGGCTTTAGATAAGAACGGCGAGGTTCGACCTTTGGCTTTAGATATCTCGAAGGCATTCGACAGTCTTTGACATGTTGGCCATCTCCACAAGTTCAATGGCTATGGTGTATCTGGACGAATATTTGGCTTAATACAATCGTTCTTAACAAATGGAGTAATTATTTACATCATTTAGAATGTTCGGACTGTTGTCCTCGAGGCCTCGTAGGCCAGTGGCTAAAAGCGTTGGTTAGACCCAGTGATTTGACCCCAAGAGTTGTAAGTTCAATAACTGGCTACTGCAGTGGTGAACAAAAACTTGGAGAGTTAAAGGGAGATAACTGAGACATCCGGAAGAGGCATGGCACGTGGAACTAGAAAAATCTATCCCGGTGGACGAAATAAAGGGTTCAGGTCGAAATTCCAATCACCTGAAGAAGAACGGTCGAAACGTTGTGAATATGAAAATAAAGATGAGAACGACAATATCGATAGATAAATAGTGTAATGAAAGTCGTACTGACATGCTTCTAGATCATTCACATTAATGCAGGGACCCCACCCCCGGGCTCTATCCTTGGACACACATTGTTTCTTATCCTCATCAGCGCCCTTCCTGATGTCACCAGTTTCCAACTAAGTATTTATGCTGGTGACACAACTATTTTCTGCTGTCTTAATAGTAAGTCTGACAGGCCCGACAAAATAAAACTGGCAGCTGCTCTCCAAAAGCACCTCCAATAAGTAGTTAATTGAGGCAATAAAAGTCTAGTCAATTTTAACGCCCCCAAAATAAAATTGCTTTCATTTAATGAGGATAGAGAAGCTTTTCTGATGCTAACCTCCATGCGAGCAATTCTTTGCGCCTTCACAGTCTCATGTTTTTCACTGACATAAAGTGGAGTGATTATATTGAATCAATTGCTAGATCTACTGCTAGGAAAGTTGTTTCACTATGTTGCGCTAGACAATCTTTCTTGCCAGAATCCACCCAGCACATTTATAAATCTACTATCCATTGCTACCATATCTGGTTGGCTGTTTGAGATTATGGACAAAATCCAAAGAAGGGTCTGCCATGTATTTGGTCTTGATCTGGCATCTCGACTTCAGTCACTTTTCCACCGTTGTGATGTAGCATCTCGCTCTCTTGTTTATAAATATTTTCATAGCAATTGTTCTAATGAACTTACTTTCTTGGGGCCAAGACTGCATGAATTTAAGCATACTACTAGATTGGCAATTAGGTTTCATCATTTAACTGTTGAACTAGCTTAGATGCAACCGTAATTACTATTATTATACTTTATTTTCTCACCTGTAGATCACACTTCCGTTTTCTTGCTTCCTTGCCACTTACAATCTTCAAAGATTTAAATGCAACGACAATTGCCATTTTCTTGTCTTCTTGAATTCTGTTCTTTTTTGTCCTTTCTCCTCACTAAAGTCTCCGCGTTTTCTTTCACTCCAAGTTATCACGTTGCTTGGGGAGAAATAATTTTTCAAAAATACTGGCATTCATGATTGTTTATCAGAAAGAGACAAAGTGAAGTAGCATTTTGATCAACCTTTTACATAACTACAGCGCCTAACGATGAATTTGTGGATCGTGAGTTAGTCTGGGTAGCAATTACTACTGAGTAGTGTGTTCGATCATACTTGGGTGCCCTATACTTGTGAGGTCCCCAATATGGTGGTTGTCAAGGGAGGTAAAAGGAGATCGATAAATAAATTGTGATGATTTAAACCCGCCAATTTCCAACGACATTTCAGTGCCAATGCTCATTGAGCAGAACCTTACTAAATTTAATAAAACGGGATATTATTATGTATTTTATTTACGTTCGCTTTCCTATCATGAGACGCGGGTTCGAATCTTACCATGGTCGATTTGTCAGGGATGTGACTTCTTAGTGTTATCATTTTGATATTGATTTGTCAAGGAGGTGATATTATTGACCCGATTCCAGTATGTGGCACTTTTGGAAAATGGCTGAAAGCCGTACAACTTATTGACCTAGGCATTGTGAAACTGGATAGACGGAACTTTATGGCTGTCGTCGATGGTTGTGTTAACACGAAGTCACAAGTCATCGTGACCGAGGGTTTGATCGTACTGGCCTTGTTCATCTGTTGATCACGACAGGTTATGCATTCTCTTCCCCCCACTCTCTGTCTGTCTGTCTCTCTCTCTCTCTCCCTCTCTCTCTCTCTCTTCTAGAAACTGTAATTTAGATCAGCTCAGCATAGTTGCAGTATAAACCACAGGTGGGCATTGTGAGTATTAAACAAATACATATGTGCCTGAGCAGGCACGTGCAACGGGGCTTGCTTCTCCACCTTAATTAGTCGGATGAGCTCGAAAATGAGTCGTCAAAAAATTATTTTTTCTTATTATTCTTCGAAAAACAGGTATAGTATTTTTTTTTATTCGAAAAGCCATGTATCTATTTTTTTTAATTTTTATTCGAAAAGCCAGGTATATATATATTTTTTAATTTTTATTCGAAAAGACAGATACAGACATTTTGTTATTTTTATTAAAAAAAAAAGCAGGTATAGTATTTTTTTATTCGAAAAGCCAGGTATTGATTTTTTTAAATTGCAGGTATATATATATATATATATATATATATATATATATATATATATTCAAAAAAACAGGTATAGTATTTTTTTGTTCGAAAAACCATGTATTGACTTTTTTTTAATTTTTGTTCGAAAAGCCAGGTATACATTTTTTTTTAATTTTTATTCGCTAAACCAGTTTTAGATTTTTTTATTTCTATTCGAAAAAACAGGTATAGTATTTTTTTATTTGAAATGCCATGTATTGCTTTTTTTAACTTTTATACTAAAAATTAGGTATATATTTTTTTAATTTTTATTCGAAAAGCCAGGTATATATATATTTTAAATATTTATTCGAAAAGTCAAGAATATAATTTTCTTTATTTTCATTCGAAATAACAGGTATAGTAATTTTTTTCATTTTTATTCGAAAAGCCAGATATAGTATTTTTTAAATTTTTATTCAGAAAACTAGGTATGCAATTTTAAACTATTAAATAATGATTTAACGATACAAGTCTTGCTAATTAACCCATAGCTGGGAGGAGAACAGGTGGATTCATACCTTTCCTAAGTGTATTCGTGCTTAAGTGAAGATAATGAACCCAACTGGAATTGGAGCTCGGACATCAGATAAACATTTCCGAGTGATTATTCATTACATCACCGGCACATCCCAGCTTACAGCACCCGGTCACCCATCATGGTACTGACCAGACTCAATGTTGCTTAATTTTGATGATTGTACGGGAACCGGTGTTTCAACGTGATATGGCCGAAATCCCAACGATTTGTATATCGGATGATTAGTTGTGATGGTAATGTTAAAGTGGAAATTAACCGTTTCCGTATAAGGAAACATTCGGCATTCTTTGACCAAACAGCGTTACTTTCGTTTGAAATTTCCTTTATAACAATAATTTCTCAGGAAATTCGACTTCTCATGTCCACTAACTGTTATAGATCTTTCTAGTCTGAATGGAAGATTTCTTTTAATTTTGGGAAGTTAACAGCTTATGTCATTATTTTCTCTTCTAGTTACATTTTTGTTGTTGCTGTTTGAAATTTTCAAGTGATGTGCAATTTTTTTTTCATTCTTTGGTAAATAGCTTTGAGTTGGGCGCCGTCTCCTGGTGTAATAGTCAGCAATCTGAACTTGCGTGACATTAGTAATGAGCACGAGCCTTACAGGGTGACCCATTCTCATGGCATTGTGCCAAAACTAAGCTAGTAAATAACACCGATGTTTTCGGCCGGAGTTGGCAGCGTTGGAGACGTCCTGAGTTTCTTAAAAAAAAACAAAAAAAAACTTAAGAATAACGATAAGGATTGTATACGCAAATGTCGTTCGGTATAAAGAAGCAGACGACCGCGTCAATAAGATTTGGTTTTTGCTTCTCGATTCTCCTCAGTCTGACTTTCTTCTTTTCGCCAATTAAAAAGATGTTCTTTTTTTTTTTTTCAAAAGACTAAAGAACAAAACCATTTACCGATTCTGTGTCTGTGAGTTTTCTTTCTATTAATCAATTTTGTTTTTATTTGTTTATTTTATTACTTGATATAATTGTCTTTTCTTTCTTGA
>OZ010585.1:20978529-20986029 GCA_963932145.1 Acanthosepion lycidas
GAATTTGGTTTAGATAGCAGTCGTACGGGGCTATTTAAGAAGACTCCTCGTTTTGATAAGGAGTCTGGGTTGCTGACAAGGAGATGAGTCGGCGCGGGACTTTATTTATGACCAAAGCCTTTAGTTGTATGCAAATGAATTTAGGTTTTCTGCTAGTAGATTATATTATTAAGTGGTGGGGTATTTAAAGACACGACAATTTAAAATTAGAATAAATTATCTAAGTAAAAGATTCCCAAAATCTGTAAGTAAAAACAAGACGCCCAATGAAATAAATCATGTCATACAAAACATATACATACCTATATACCCACTTACACACATACCTATATACGCCTACATATAATTATTGATACACACCTACATGCACACACACATTTCTTCGTCATATTCTTTCATGTTTATTCCTACTATTTTATCTAATAACCTATGTTTGCTTTTTTCCTTGGTTCAAAATTTCAATCTGATTCGATTTCAGCCAATCGACTGTAATTTGATCGGAACGCTACGAAATCCGATCGGTTTCAGAGCAATGACATTTTTTGGTCAATTGATCCGTCATCAAGAGCAGAGATCATGATGAGAGCTCAAAATCTATCTTCAATTAGCATCAGTAATTATCTTGATTCGCAAGCAAGCCAATAAGTAAAGGAAGACGACGACAAAGAAATTGCTGAAAAGAAGACGGAGGAATGAACATTCCAATCTGACACGTAAGAGAGAGAGAGGGGGGGAAAAGAACGCGTAGATGTAGTATGGATGTGAGAAAAACATGAAGGGAATAAAAACTGAAAAAGCGATGGGGAGAGATTTATTTAAGGGGAGGGAAACTATGAAGAAGATAAGTAAACTGAACGGAAGACATTTGAAAAAAAAAGTAACAAAATTCGATAGGAGAGAAACAAAGCGAGCGAAGAAAATGGCGAGCAAGACAATTTAAGACAGTGGGGAAAAAAAGAAAGAAGGATCAAAAGGAAAAGAGAGAGTTGAAAATGCAAGAAGAGAAAGAAAGAGGAGAAAAAGATGAAACAAGAAAAGAGAGAGAGAAAGAAGGAAAAGAGAAGGAAATTAAGAGAAGTGTTAGAGGGAGAAACGAAATAAACTGAGAGAGAAAAGAAATAGAAATACATATATATATATATATATATATATATATATATATATATATATATATATATATATATATAGAGAGAGAGAGAGAGAGAGAGAGATAAAAGTAACACAAATATAAAATACAAAATTGTTCATTCGTTCTCAGTGCTTTCGGCTAATGTATAAGTCATTTTGCAGGATTTGGGGCTGTGCTATTATAAATGATGTATAGGTTGATAAAAGTTAGAAATATTTTTAAATTCTGAATATTATATATATATATATATATATATATATATATATATATATATATATATATATATATATATATGTACAATGAAGCCAAGAAAGATTATGTAACAGCCCTAAAAGATAATGAATTTTTGGCAACACACACATACACAGCACAGAAAAAAAGCCAACAGGAAAAGAAACATGATATGCTTCGACATGCCATACAACAAAAACATAAAAACAAAAGTAGGAAAAATATTTATAAAACAAACGTAGGAAAAATATTCATTAAACTCACATGCAAACACTTTCCTCTCCAGAAGATATTCGACAAAAACAGTCAAAATCTGCTAAAGTTGCACCGAGAACATGACGCAAATAATAAAAAAGCACATCGAAAAACAGGCAACAAAGCACCTGCACAAACCAAATGCACCTGTAACTGGAGAGGAAATGACGAATGTCCCTTAAATGGAATTTGCTTACAGAACAATATAAGATACCAAGTCACTGTAAAATAAGCAGATAACGAAAAAAAATACATAGGGCCCTAAAGGACCCTGGTAACAGAAACTACGCAAACAAAACATTCTTTACAAGCAGTAAATACGCGAATAGCACAATGCTTTCTAAACATGTATGAGAAATTAAAAACAAAAACCAAATGACACCAAAAATATTATGGAAAATAAGGAAAACAACATGAGCCTCGAACAATAAATCCAAAAACTCTAAACTCTCTCTTGAGGAAAAAATAGCTATATAGTTACCTTCCCAAACTAACACAAGTTGCTAAATAAACGATCAGAACTCATCTCAAAATGCAAACACGAAAACAAATTTTTATTACGTTACATACAAATTGAAAAATAAAAGCTAAAAAAAAATATAAATAATGAAATTAAATAAATGAATCCAAATCAATAATTAAATACATTAAATAAACTAGGAACGCATTACATAATCACAAGTAAAATTAATAAGAATAATCAACAACAAATAATAAAATAATAAAAACTTAAAAACAACACTATAAAATAGCCAGAAACCTTCATTAGGATCCACAATTATTTCCACACAGTAGCATCTAGAATAATTCTAAACATAACCGTTACTGCCCACCCAAATAACCGTTAGAATAATAAAATAGACCTAACCATAATGCAACACTGACCAGCATATATAAATAGTCGAAACAAAACAAAACGCATATGACGATTGAAGAGGGAGAGAGATAGAGAGCGTGATATCCATAGTTACTTTCGTAAGAAACTTTATAAATCTCAAACCAACATTTTTGGAATACTAAAGAAAACGAAATGGGGTAATTTTAGGGTTTCCATGGGTAATTCTCGCAATGAAAGAATTTAGATTTATAAAATAACAAATTTGTTTTCTCCAAATATCAACTTCTGGCTTCTTTCTAAATTAATATAATCTCAAGAAAAGTGTAATGGCGAGTAACCCCACTCTGTTTTTCTCTGTGTGTTCACAGTGAGCTAATCGATCTCTCGTGACCCTCTAGCGATACCACTTGGAGACGTACAGTATTGTGTCATAAGTGCGAATCTAGCTCGAATCACGCGTGCCCATAGTCCTGATAAAATTAAATGATACCGATGTGCTGAGGGTATCATGCGGCCTAGCTGTTCAGAATCTAGTCTACAGTGTAGGAATGTTCATTTGACAACTCATACCAATATTATAAAGTACCATTGACAGGAAAATTCCAACACGTTCAGCAGTTTTCTGAACTGACCATCCAGCGTATCGACTCGAATTTGACCGCCCCTCAAACTGTTCAAATTGAGCAAAAAGAGCACGTATGTGTCTCCGTGCCATGACACCGACTCGCACTGGACTCTTTCCTACACTAAACCTTATCAAAATGTGTATCATTATCTATAGCTCAGAAACAAAAGGGACATTGCTATTAAGTCCCAGGATGGCCGAAGATTTGAAAGATTTATATGAATACTCCAAAACGTGCAAATAACAAAGAGAAAATTGAGCGAATAAACTACACAAAACCTGCTCTTTCAACAGCATTTTCAGTGATGAATATAGACCTATACTGAATAGACTTGATTTTTTGTGAACTGAAGAGTGGATCCTTTATGGAAACATTCAACCAATTTGACTCAAAGAACAATAGTAAGAGGTGCAGTGATTTTAATTTTTTTTTTTTCTGTAGACAGTAAAATTATAGATCCCGTCCAAGTTTACGATGTTTTTTAGATAAACTGTTAATTCTTCAAGAACAAGTTCTTAGTGTGGCATAGGTCACAACAAAAAAGCTTTAAGAAAATTAATTATTTATTCACGTATATGTGGTATTCTGGTAATTAGATATTTGTCAATTGCGTATATCTTTTGCATTTTGCTTATAAATAAAAATCGAGTTTGTATTAATTTATTTTCATAATAAAATCTGATACAACAAACCAAGTTATGAATATTATAAATAGGAATAAGCTGAAATTCTCATAGCATATTTATCATACCAATATAGGTTTACAGTGAAAACCTGAGCCAGATCGTTTGTTTATTAACAATTTTATTGTGAAATTGATGCATGATAAAATCTGACACAAAGTCACTGTTCGTATGAATGACTGTAATTAATTCAGATGATTATACCAACTTTGACTCAAAGAAAATCGATGTTATGGAAAAAATGAATATATTGTGCACTACAAGTGATACAAAGTGTGGATAAAACCTGCAGTCAGTGTAGCCATTTTGAATTTTCGACTGTAACACTTACGTTTTACATACCAGGTTGCTTCCAGACGAATGCGATCATGACTCTCCACAGATTTTTTTTCTTTACTATCTGTGAATTGTCACAGATAAGATAGTGGAGTGATTTTGGGGAGAGATGATAGAGTGGTTTGGGAGAGAGATGGCGGAAAGGTTCTGGGGAGAGATGGTGGAGTGGTTTTGGGGAGACATAGTGGGGCGGTTTAGGGGAGAAATGGTAGAGTGGTTTGGGGAGAGATGGTGGAATGGTTTTGGGGAGAGATGGTGGAGTGGTTTGGGGGAGAGATGGTGGAATGGTTTGGGGGAGAGATGGTGGAGTGGTTTGGGGGAGAGATGGTGGAATGTTTTTTGGGAGAGATGGTGGAGTGGTTTGGGGGAGAGATAGTGGAGCGGTTTTGGGGAGAGATTGTAGAGTGGTTTGGGGGAGATATTGTGGAAAGGTTTGGGTGAGAGATTGTGGAGTGGTTCTGGGGAGAGATTGTGGAGTGATTTTGGAGAGCGATGGCGGAGCGTTTTACTGTTGCAGTCTTCAACGTTTTAAATTCAGAGTAGTCCTTCTCCCAGACAGGCTACCACACTAGGCCAAAAATCCCAGTCTCCTTTGCTATTTAACCTATAGTTGAAGGGAGAATTGGGTTCATACCTTTCCCAAGGCTAATAATGCACCGATATCCGCTACGCTACCCATGATTTTTTTTTTCATGTGATGTTACACTTTGTTTGTTTTTTTCTTCTATTACAAAAATGCATATTGACGAAAAAATATAACTGATTCTGCTTGAGTTGTCGATATAAAAGAAAATAGTCCTGAAATTACATGACCAGCAGAAACAGCTGTAGTTGATTTGTTTTGTATTCTATTTTGTTAATGTCTTTTGAAAGTAAAATATTACAAGAATGTTGAAAAGAAATTAAAGTACAAAGGTGTGAACCAGTTTTAGACGTGACATTCCGATATGGAATCTTATGAAACTGGGATGGATAACAATGCATAAAAAACAAGACTATACTGTAGTTAATTCAGATGATGACGAAATTTTGACCCAGTGAGAATTTATTTAATGAAAAAAGCAATATGATATTATGAAACTGGAAACGTCCTGAATTGTGGTTGATTTTTATCGTCATATTTGGATATGTGGGTAGTGTAACGGTTATAGGTTGGAAAGAGAAATGGAATCATTGTGCCAAGTTCAAATTTCAGATTAGTCTATAGTTTTCACTTTCACATAAATGCTATTAGAAAAAAAAACATGAGCCCGTCTCTTCTTCTCCTAGCTATAAGGCTAAATATCAGAATAGACCAGCCTCTCTAATCTTGGGTGGTAACCAGTCTAAGAGAAAGAAAACTTTGAATTAAAAACCAAGGAAAAGGCAGCAGTAAACCACTCTACTATCTTTCACAAGAATACATAGAAATTCACAAATAATAAAGAAATGGAATCTGTGAAGAGTCATGATCGATTATATCCTGAAGGGAAATTGTATTTATTAAAAGAAGTGAAGTGTGTTTGATTTTAAGACACTTGACTTCTTGTCTATGGCGCCAAGATAATGATCACAACAGCATTCTTATGCACAAAACACTGAACACTGAATAAGATGCAGATAAAATCGTCCAAGTTCTCCGAAAACGGCCAGTACACTGTGGCTATGTTCATAATTGATGCTAGTAAGGGTCGATTTCTTTTATTTTATAAGGCCTTCTATTGCTTTTAAATGATTTCTGCAGTTGGGGGTACATATCGCATTCATGTTCTTATGTGTTCCGTTCTGGTCCTCGGTAAAGCGCTAAAAGCATTTAAAAGTGATCGAAGTCCTTATTAAAAAAAAGAAATCAGTCCTTAATAACATCAATTATGAACACGGCCACAGTGCACTGGTCGTATTTGGAAATTTATAGATATACAACGGGTCCCAAAACAATTGATATCATTTTGTAGTCTAATAACATAGCCAATTTTCGCTCAAATGATCTCAAATTTTAACAAAATATGTAAAAACATAGTTTAATTTTTAGAATATGCTCAAACACAATCAAACAAGATTGAGCAGCGTGAATTTTCGAGAAAATTCAAGGAAAATGCACCAACTGGAAAGCAGATTTCGACATGGCAGAAAAAATTCAAAGGCGCTGGAGCATGTTACGCAAGACATGCTACAGCGTGTTTGGTAGGAGCCAGACTACCGACTTGACGTGTGTTGTGTCAAAAGTGTTGTGCATATTGAACATTTGTGAAGCTTTGTTAAATCGGTTATAAAATGTAAAGCCCTTTGCATATCTGGTTCGAATTTTGATAAATAAATCTTGTATTGTTCAACATGAAGCCTATTTAATTTCGTTTGCCTTCCCCATGTAGCTACTCAGATATTCACATTTTAAATTATGTAAATTTGGCGGAGCACCCAGTATATATATATATATATATATATATATATATATATATATATATATATATATATATATATATATTATGAATTTACTAATTTAAAAATATGATAGTTATCAGTGAAAATGAATACCCTACCGCCCCTTGTTAAAATGATTAAATTCTATAAGTGAATTTGAAGTTTTAGCTTCTGTTTTTGAAACATGATAATTCCTGTGGAGCGATGGAACCATATTTTTAAATTAATAAATTTATAACATTTATGCTCTGTAGATTTGCCTTGAGCACGGTTTTGTAAAAATAAAAATATTAATAATAACACCGGATTATATATCTTACTGTTATATATATATATATATATATATATATATATATATATATATATATATATATATATATATATTAGGTTGTGCAAAAATAATGTCGTTTTCTCACATATGTTACTATGTGAGAAAACGACATTATTTAAGCACCAACCTAATATACATATATATATATATATATATATATATATATATATACATATATATATATATATATATATATATACATATATATATATATATATATATATATATATATATATATATATATATATATATACGTGTCTATGTCGTATCAATACGCCATTTACGTATCGACTCCATCGATAAAAACATTAGTTGTAATATGTCCTTTAGAGGAACGTGGAAGTTTTAAAGTAGTCTTATGTACGCCTGTGTTTTGTGTGTGTGCGCGCGCGTGCGTGCGTGTGTGTGTGTGTGTGTGTGTGTGTGTGTGTGTGTGTGTGTGTGTGTGTGTGTTCGCATTGGTTCTATTCATTACATCAAATTAACTGTCTACATAAAATCTACTGTAAGAAAAAAAACAATATAATGTGCGGTGATAACAGAGCATTAGATAGATAGATAGATAGATAGATAGATAGATAGATAGATAGATAGATAGATTTTATTATGCAAGTCAATGTTTCAACAATTGCTATTAAGCAACCGATGTGAGTAAAAATATTTAGGATATC
>OZ010585.1:20991029-21141029 GCA_963932145.1 Acanthosepion lycidas
GCACCGGCCTCGCAGATAGCTGACTTGAAAGATTCCACGCAAATCACGACTCAGTTTCTAACCAAGAACAATCTATTTTTGAAGAACGACTTAGACTCACACCACCAAAACAAGTTTTACGAATTTCACCTGAAGATACACCAAGAACCAGTTTCTTAAAGAACAAACAACTTCAGATGTTAAGACTCGCCTAACAAACACAAAGTGTCACGAATCCATATAGCGGGTTGGGAAGAAAACGCAGTCCTGTATTCAGCAACCAGATATAAAATATTATCCTTTTTTTTAACACATTTGAACTTTTCGAGTTATTTTATTTTCTTTTACATATACTTGTGCGGTGTTACCCTTGATCGAACTCGGCTTGCATTACGGCCTGGCGACTGATTGATTTCGTCTGCCTAAGATCAATTCAAAACGTGTGTAGGTTAGACTGGAAATCAAAACAGTTAATTCGGTAACCAGACGTTGGAGGCGAGCTGGGAGTGACAAGGCTGATACCGAATCTAACCAGATTCCCATCCGAATCACCAAAAGGTTAGAACGTCCCATTTGGTGCCGCGATCAATACCAAGCCAGTTGGTAGTCACAGGACAGGATAGCACGACGGACGCGGCTAAGCGCAGCGACACCGGGGGATCGTCACACTGGGCAGTCTCCTTAAAGATGAAGAAACTTGAGGCAATAGAAATGTGGTTCTACAGAAAGATGCTGAGGAAACTATGGGCCGAATATGTGAGCAAAGACGAAGTTTTAAAATGAAAACAAAAAAGAAACTTATATTTTGCACCAGGAAGAAAAAGATGGCACATAATGAGGAATGAGGACTTTGGAAAATCTGATATACACAGGACAGATTGAAGGCAAGAGGTTACAGAGGAAAACAACACGTAACATACTTAATGAGCTTTTGTAGATGGATAGCGGAACAGGGATTAGGAGAAATAACAAAAGAGAGGAAATTGTGGACAGCCACGACCACCTACATCGTGAGGGGACGTGGCACATAAAGAAGAAGATAGGATGTCGACTGTTTTGCTACCCGGATGAATAGAAGCCAAATTTGGAATTGGATGAAAAAAATATTGGCACTGTAAACTTTAAATGAGCAATCACAGACATTTCTTGAACAAGTGGCAATTTTATCTGGGATTGGTAGATTATTCCACTAGGTAACAAAGGGGAATAACTCATGAAAGATAATAGAACCAAGGGTGTAATCAGGAGGTATAATGGACATAAAGTTATGCTACTGTAGAAACCAACCAATAGGATGAGAAAAAGTTCTCGGTTTTATGCTAATAACCTCTTTGAAGAGAATAAAGATGAGAAAATACTAACGGAACAATAGATAGATAGATAGATAGATAGATAGATAGATAGATAGATAGATATGAACAAGCTAATATATATGTACGTGCTGGAGAAGGTAGACCGACAATCATCTACATGCACGTGAGATTGATCCGTTTTCTAAACTCATTCTGCCTGACTTCTTAAATAGTTTAAATTCGGCATATCCATCTTGAACCTTACACTTTGTCATTTTTTTAACATGTAATGCGCATGCTCAACAGCAATAAGAAGATAAAAAACAACCAGCGAGCCGTTATTACAGTCTTAACGAACAATATTTCTTCATATTTTGTACAGTTTTTTTTTTTTTTTTTTTTTTTTTTTACCAAGAAAAAATTATTTCCAAATGGATAAAAAAATACTGGAAGGAAAAAAAATGTTCAAACATTGAAATGTTATATAGCCATCTTTCAACATACGAATCGATAAGATACCTTGTACATTTACCCTTAATATATTGTGGGTACAATCATATCCTTAAAAAATTCCAAATTTTCCTCTTGAATGTTTTTTATACCTTGACGCTTATTTTATTTTGTTTTTATGCATTGAATCTTATATGTTTTTTTTTATGTATTTTTGCTTTAGGCATTTACAGGATTCCTTTAACTGTTCTTTTTAAAAGTTAATTACTTTTTTGCATTTGTTCGGGTCGTGTGCCTCGATTGTAACCTACAAATGAATAAATAATGACAACACATAAATAAATCTTTTACCTGGTCCACCCAAAGTGCGAATTGCAAATCGGAGATGCCAAAATCAAACATGTGCGGAAATGTACATATCTGGGAAATAGAGGACGGAAAGTGTGACACTAAAATTCGAAAGCGTATTGGGATAGCCAAAGATGGCTTCCAAAATTGAGTACTAAGAAATAGAGAAAAAAATCGCTAGAAATAAAGAAACTGCTATGTGATACCTATCCTACAGTATGGCAGTGAGTGCTGGGCGATTTCCTTAAAGATGAAGAGGAGACTTAAAGCAACAGAAATATGGTCCTACATAAGGCTGCTGAGGATACCGTGGACTGAACAAAAACAACGAAGTTTTGGAGAAAATGGAAACAAAAAGGAAACTAATACTTAACATCTGGAAGAGACAGTTGAGATTTCTGGGGCGCATAATGAAGACGTGGAAAAAATCTGATACTGACGAGGCAGATTGAGGGCAAAAGGACGGAGGAAAACATAAGCATAAGATACTTAGTGAGCTTGAGTAAATAGATGGCGGAACAGGGCTTAGGAGAAATAATAAAAAGATACATTTTATTAAGAGCTACAAGGAGCGGGAAATTATGGAGAGCTATGATCGCCTACGTCCTGGGGGGATACGGCAGATAAAAATGAACTAGTCAAAAATACAAATGTTCGACCAATTGAATGCCAGATCTGTGCTAAATAGAAAAGTAAGCTCAAAGGTTTGAGGTGGGAGAGTTATTTTTTCATGTCATGATAAACCGGAACATAAACAAGTCATCATTGATAGTTGTGGAAAATATGTCAGCAACAAATGTATCGTGATTGTAAACAAATATGACATGTTCAATTTTTGAAAGGACGATGAGAAAGGGGTAGGGCGATAATCAGACGTAAAGTTAATTTCAAGAGAAAATTTTTTTTTTAAATTTTAGTTTCAGAAAATTTCTTTAAGGGGTCTGTAGGTAAAATTAAAAATGTAAAATATCTGTATAAAATGTTAATAATACTAACTGAACGACAATATTAAAGCTGAATAAACAAAATAAGATAATTACTCGTAGAGGATGGATCATTATTTAGATAAATTATGGCTATAAGAAATAGTAATACGTAACTATATTTTAAGGTAAAAGATAAACTGTGTCTGCAATTCACTTCTTTGGTTTAATAAGGATTTTTTTGCCAGTAAATTTTATAATTTCTAGTTTTTCATGTAACCATAAGAAACAAGATTCATTTAAAGATTTACAAGTTCTAGTTTTTTTTAGTATTCTTACCGTAGGAGTTTTATTGACTTCTTTTAAGTTCCAAAAATAATTAGAAAGGGACGTCCAATTTCTGTACGTACTATTAGTGAAAGATAATATATGTTGGTACGACCTAGGTTTAAAAGAAATTCTTGGTGCTCCCGATATAAAACTTTTAACTGTTAGATTTTCTATAGTATAAATAGTGCTTAGGTAAACAAGAGCGTGTTTGACATCGGTTTTGCAATGGACATTCGTTAGAATTTCTACAGTTGTCTATGTTCCGGTTTATCATGTCATGAAAAAATAACTCTACCACTACCACCCTCTGAGCATAAATTTTCTATTTAGCACAGATCTTACGTTTAATTGATTAATCAAGACATACCCACAAGTCTATTTTTAATTCTGACCTTTTGTTTCCCCCTTTAACATTCGGAAAAGAGGTAACACTTTGTTTTAAAATTTTCTTAAAAATCATTTAATCACACACACACACACACACACACACACACACGCACACACACACATATATATATATATATATATATATATGTGTGTGTGTGTGTGTATTAGTGCCAGAGAGAGGGAAATAGATAGATAATGGACAATGTGAAATATGAAAAACAAAACTATACAGAATGCATCACTAGTCCAATCGACTAATGAAACAATCTGCTAATGAATAAAAATGTCTAATAATGAATATCGTCCTTTATAAAAGTAACGATAATAAAATATAATTGTTATTAGATGCTTTTTTCATATGGATGCATCCGGGTGCACTGATGTTAAAGATTCTTCAAGCAGTCTGGCTGATTTTGTTAAAAAGATAAAATAAAATTCAGTTTGCAGACTTTTTCTCCTGGCAAAGTCAGGCCAAAGAGAAGAATTTTCTTTTTCGCAGCTATGTGCGAATAATTCCAAAAATGATCGATCACGTAGCAATCAGATATCGTAATCTATAACAATAAAGAAAATCATCCAATTATGATCGAACCATCAGATAAATAAAAAAACATTCGAAAAGTCACGTAAAGACCGACGAACTTGCCAATACCTCATTGGCTTTCTTTCCCTTCTCCCTCCCATTCTCTTTCTTCACTTCCCTCCCTCTTCCTTTTCTTCAGGTTTTTACTCTCCTCTCTCTCTCTCTCTCTCTCTCCCTCTCTCTTTCTCTCTTCTCTTTCCAAGATATCTGTTCGGGATTACAGCTCAATGGTTATACAGCTGATTATCATTCGTGTGTATTTGTGTTAAATGCCTACATGCCTGTCAAGACAACTTACGTTACACTTATACGATCATAGCTCCATTAGGACATTTGAACACGCACAAAAATCTACCAGACTCCATTCGAAACATAATAGTAGAAAATACAAGCATAATAACCTCATCCACATGTAAAAAAAAGATTAAATATAATGGAAGCCCTAATAATAAAAAAGAAAGAAGCCAACATTAACTAAAAACACGGCCACAATATTCTGGCCGTGCTTAGAAAATAAAACATTCCTATAACACTAGATACATACACAACACAATCCATACATTTAGTTAAAAGTAATAATAAAATCATCCTTAATAATGGCGAAAAGTGTAGCCGAAAGCTCTCGGATATGCAGACATTTTGGACAGTATCAATTAAATAAAAAGCTTAATCTCAGTACCTTGTCAATCGTCATTAACGAAACATGTATAAAAGAGGTTTTGTTGCCTAAATACATAAGATAGATAGATAGATAGATAGATAGTGTTATGGGATCTTACCCATAATAACATAAGGGACTATTCCATACGTAATAAATACTGCGACTCAAGTGGAACCAGGGAATTCAGCCCGAAGTCGGGCGACCGGCTGATCGACTGATCGGTTGAACTCTCTGCCTTCGGGCGGGGAGAAACCCCAAAGAGGCTACGCCGAAGGGCGGAGTCTCTTTCGGGGTAGTAGACCGACCCTGAACCCGTTTATAAGGGTTCAAAGGGCATATTTTTGCCCGAGCCCACGGGCTCGGAAACCCCACGTTAAACCGGCCTTGTGCCACATGATGCCCTGGTGGGGTGTGACTAAATACCGTTCAGACCGAAGTGGGGCGACCGGCTGATCGGTTGAACTCTCTGCCTTCGGGCGGGGAGGAACCCGAACGAGGCTAGGTCGAAGGGCGGAGTCTCTTTCGGGGAGGTAAACCGACCCTGAACCCATTTATACTTTGGCCGAGCCCACGGGCTCGGAGATCCCACGTTAAACCAGCCTTGTGCCACATGATGCCCTCGTGGGGATGACTAAATACCGTTCAGTCTGAAGTCTGGAGTGAGATCCGTCAGGAGTCAGTCAGTCAGCCAGAGCGAGCGAGTCAGTCAGTCAGTCAGTCGAGTCAGAGGCAGTCCGAAACAGAGTCGCGTTCAGACAATTACTACTAAACCTGATTCTTCGTACTAACACTTTCTACTTCTCTGCATATATTTCTGTTTGTAATATATCTGTGTTATTCCATATCCGTGTTCGAGTTCTTCTTTATTGGTTCTACCTTGGACAATCACCGTGGTACAAGGAACCGGACCATAATAGATAGATAGATAGATAGATAGATAGATAGATAGATAGATAGATAACGTTGATATTGCATATTTTCAAGTACATAAGCTTACTGACTGAGACGAGAGAGAGATGGTTGTGCAACGCTAGTCAGTCAACTGAAGGCCTGACTTCCTTGACAATCAATGATTGAAATCATTTTTTCTTGGACTCATATATTACAGGTAAGAGTCAAAATAGCAATCGTATCAGGTACAAAGAAACCTTTCTTAGTAGTCGAGGGAGTAGAGCCAGAATTCTAAGCAGGGTTGGGTACAAAATGAAAAAGAAAATAATTGATATTTGAGTTGAAGCTTTTTGTAACACTAGAACTGACAAAAATGTAAAATCAGGCCACCTGACCGCAACACTTAGCGCCGTAGGGACACCACATGTTCTGCAGCTATGGCAGAAGTGATATGTTTCGGTTAAAATAGCCTGACAGTGCCCATAAAAGTAGAAAAAAAGAAATTTATCAGAGAATCAATTAGTAAAAAAGAAAATTATAGAATAAAACGGAAGTCATCTTATTAGGTTTGTGCAAAATTTGCCAGCGCTTCTTTGCTGAAAAACAGAAACTGAATATACAACTGAAAACCAGTTTTTCACTGGAAACTTTTGCACACGCCTATAATCCGTTAGGGTCATAAGGGCACTCCATGTAACGCACCAGCATTTGTGTGTCTTGGGCAAGAAAGCCTGACACAACCCCACCCTCTCTAGGCAAGTTTAAATTCAGAGTTTTCTCCTAGACTGGTTGCCAACGAAGTCCAGAGCTTACAGCCTGTCTTGGGTGGGGGAGAAGAGATGAATTCATACCTTTCTCAAGGATATTTTGAGCGTAAGTAAATGTAACGAAGCTAACTGAAATTCGAACTCGAATCTCCGATTTCGCATTCCGAACCGATATTCACTACACCACTGCGTGTACTTATATCTTAGATGAAATACTTTTTGTTTCTTTTGGGGTTTTAAATATTAATTTTTTTTAAACATATCACCCCAAGCAAGGCTAGCACGCAAGGGGTTACAGAGAGTGAGAGCAAGACTAAAGAGGGGGTGTTTGAGGAAAGGCTACAGAAAAGGACGGAGATCAGGATCAAGACATCAGAAGATGCCGATTGACATTACATTTCAATATTTGAAGATTATAGATATCAGTGAAGCAAGTAACAGCAATGGAGTTCCACTGTTGGGAAGTGCAAGATAAGAAGCTGTTTGAGTAGAAGAGGCGGTTACATTTAACTGTTTCGACAGTGAAAGGGTGGGACGGAGATGCCAACCTAGTAGCACGCTTAAATTTATGCAGTTTTAGAACCAGAGAAAGTAGCTCGTCAGGGCAGTTGGTATGAAAATACTTGTAGAAAAGACATGGGGAAGCCACCAGCACGTCTGTGAGAGAGTGACTTTAGACGAGATGCCAGATTAGGACCTATCACATTGCTTATCTGTCTCTACGATTACCCACAATTATTTATTTTATTCTTATTTGTAAACTTTCTTTATGAAGATATTTTAAATAAAATTAACTGTACTTTGCTCGAACAGGGGACATCCGGAAACGATCGTGACCCCAGATCCGCGCCTGTAGATAAGTGTTCTGTTTCTGATACGTTAAGCAATAAAGAAGAATAAACCGATGATTGACATAAAGTCTGATTATTGTTATTCAACTCAACTCCCCTGTCTTCAGACGCCCCAAACTTGATACGCCATTTTCACGCGTCGACGACAGACTGATTTGCAGAGAGCAAAGTTTCCATAAGCTGTTAACCATTGATTGGACAACACTGGCAGAGTCGGCCATTTATCCTCGAGACATAAAGAAGACTCTTCTTTTCCTTGACATCATTCCGGCCATCAATCATTTCGATTAAATATAATACTAAATTATAATGACAGAAAACGTCGGTGTGATTGAAGAGGCGCCAAAAACCTTTTCACAGTTTGATTCGGGTTTTTTTCCATCTTAATTCTTTTATTACTTTCCCGTTTTCTTCCAACATTCCCTGATAATATTTAACTTTCTTACTTTAGCCGTAACTTTCTTTTTTGCAAAGATATTCTCTTAGTCTTACAATTATATTTTTCTGCCATCTGTCTACATTTTTTTAATGACTTCATCCCAAGCAAGGCGATAACTCCACTAAGAAACAAGGGGCTACGTGAAGTGAAAGAGAATTAAAAAAAAAACATGTAAAGGAACAGGAAACTCAGTCCTAAACAGGAAACAAGGGATAAAATTCCTATTCAAAGACCTGGGAGGAGTGTGAACCAGGCGATAAATGAACCTATCTACTTCTTTGGTTTATTTCTACAAACTTGGAGTTTCATAACTTATGACAAGAATTGTGAATTAATACAATAGTGAAGGAGGCACAAAGCAACTCAAACTATTTTGTATAAAAGTAAACAATGAAAGTATACATAGGAGTAACTTTTGTATACTTTTAAAAGTATACATAGGAGTAACTTTTGTATACTTTTAAAAGTATACATAGGAGTAACTTTTGTATACTTTTAAAAGTATATATAGGAGTAACTTTTGTATACTTTTAAAAGTATACATAGGAGTAACTTTTGTATACTTTTAAAAGTATACATAGGAGTAACTGAAGGAAACAAAACTATGCACACAAAACATCTTTCACAAATAGTAAATAGGCGGACGGCACAATGCTTTCCAAGTACATCTGGGAAATTAAAAGCAAAACACAAATCACACCAACAATATCATGGAAAATAAGGAAAGATCATCAGCCTACAACAATTAATTCAAAACCTGCAAACTTTGCTCGAAGGAAAAAATAGCTATTATTACCTTCCCATGCCAAAATAAATTACTAAATAAACGATCTGAGCTCATCTCAAAATAAAGGCATGAAAAAAAATTTTTACTACGTTACTTAAAAATCGAAAACTGAAAGGAATAAATAAAAATAAACAAAATAATATAAAAACAAGTAAAATAAATTAACCCAAACAAATAATAAACAAATTAACAAACCACCCCGTTAGAATAGACGAAATAGAATAAATACAAATAAAAAATAAATACATAAAAAACAAGTAAAAATAATCAACCCAAATAAATAAATAAAGTAAATAATAATAAACAAATTAACAAACCAATCCCGCCAAAATAACCGTTAGAATAGACTTCAGCAATCAAGCGACCTAAGAAAATTCCCCCAAATTTTTCTACTACATTAATAAAACATTAAAAATCGAAAAGAATAAATAAATATATAAAATAAAAAATGAAAATAAAAACAAGTAAAATAAATTAACCCAAATAAATAAACAAGCCACTCCTGTCAAAATAACCACCACAATGACAATGCACCACTAACCCATATATATAAATAGTCGAGAAAAAAATCCTACACCCGCGGACTGACGATTGCGTCTTGCATGAAACAGCCTTTGAAGAAGTTGTGCAGAGCTATGATTGCACTCTTTCTGAAGAGACATGGCTCATAAACGTGTAGGATCAAAAGGTACGCTGTAAAGCATCAAAATATTAAAATAAAACACCCTTCTTGGCAATCACTACAATCTTGTTCAAGTCTAGAGTCAACTATTATCTTCTCTACATACCCCATAAAGCTTTTACTGTGTAACCCCCTCTGCCTCGTGTTGCTCTTAGAACTTTGTAAACATTATTATAAAAAATATTTAATTGTAAATATTTTTTGAGTTAATTTTCATTAGTCACAGTGTTTTAGGAGGAAAGAGAAAGAGAGAGAGAGAGAGAGGAAGAAGAAGTAAGAGGGTTGAATCAATGGTGAAATGTTTCCTATCCTGTTATGATGGCCCACGACATCAAAAACTTGAACAATGATTTAACCTATTTAGCTTAGATATGACTCGACTGTTTGAAGACACAAAGACATTTGTTTTTGTTTTTGCGTGTTTTATAGTGACATCGTGAACTAGCCAACTAAATGCGTCATAATACTTGAATAGACGTTGAGAAAACAATTAATCACCGTGTCCGTCTCTCCCTGCTTTCCCCGCTAAACTCAAGTCCTGACAAATACTTTGATTGCAACGAGATTAGTTGATACGACTTTATAATGCGAGGTTTCAGGTAAAAAGTTCGGGTAAATTTGAAAAGAGACCGCGAAAGGAATCAAAAACGAACTTTTGTTGATCGATTGATTGACTGATTCGTTTTTACGGCTTATCAACGCTTTATGGGTTATTTAAAGCCAGAAAATATTTTCATATTGTAAGAAAATTTTTGAAATGATAATAACGGTTTGCTGATAAAACTCTTATGGGAATTTGAACTCTGCACTCCAACTAACAATTCTGAGCCATTATCCGTTACATTATCTGCATATCCAAGCTTACAGAACCTGGTATTCACAAGCGGTCACCTGTCTAGGTACTGGCCAGGCTCGACTTTGCTTAACTTCGGTGATCGTGCAGGAACCGGCGTTTCAACATGATGTGGTCGTAATCCTGACGAGCAGTTATTATCCTTTGGGAACCACGAGGAAAAGAGCAGACCCATGTTTCTGAAACTCTTTTTTAAATTTAGGGCGAACTTGAAGAATAACTGAAACTTTCAGACGTACTTTAATTTTTAATAAGGAAAAATTAGTCATGAAGTTGGAAAATATGAATTAGCGGTATACTTTTCATTTAAAGGGATTTATGAAAGATCTGCTTTTTTTCTTTTTTTTTTTTTTTGAGAGGCCGATAATGACTGATTTAAATCACTTGAGGAAGGTAAAAGAGAAAGGATTATCCTCTCCTTCTTAAAGACTAAGCAATTTAGCATTCATTTTAAAATATTAATTGACAAAAACTTGAATAAGACATTGAAGCCATGTTCTTCGTGTTTATAGCTTTTTAAAAGTAATGAGTTTTTTTAAATATAAAAATAATTTCTCTTATGTTGACTTGGGGCGCACCTGGTTACCTTTCAGGGTGTGCCAATGCACCAATGCCCGAGTGCACGTGAGTTATTTGGGACATATTTCTGAGTTTATGATTATATCAATGTTTGCCTGGCAGCGGTTGTTTCAGTAATATTGATTTTTAGTATTATTATTATTATTATTTTTATTATTATTATTATTATTAGTAGTAGTAGTAGTAGTAGTATTAATTTGTATATTATTATTAATTTGTATATTCTATTTGTTATTATTATTATTGTTATTATTTAGTATATTTTATCTATCATTATTATTATTATTATTTGTATATTTTATTATTATTACTACTACTACTTTGTGTATTTTATTATTATCATTATTATTAAATAGAATATACAACAAAGTAATAGTTTGGTATATTTCATTGTAGATTTTTATTATAATTATTACATTGTATAATTTATTTGTTATCATTATTATTATCATCATCATTACATTGTATATTTTACTTATTTATTATTATTATTACTTTTTATATTTTATTATTATTATGATTATTAGTATTATTACTTTGTATATTTTATTTATTTATTATTATTTTTTTAATACTTGAAAAAATGTTTAAATATAACTTGAAGAAAATAAGATTGAGATATTGTTTAACATTGTTTTTTCTTTTCTTTTTATCTCTTCTTAAATTGCGCTCTTTTCTTAACTGTTGAAAAATATTGGAAGAGTTTAGTCAACCATTTTGTTTATTATTATTATTATTATTATTATTTTTTTTTTTTTTTATTTTCTTTGCTTTCTGGCGTTTACACATTTCTTTCCGGGCCCCACCCAGGGACCTAAGGTTAGAAATGGCATCATGACCCTTTTCACTGACAAAAAAAAAAAAAAAAAAAAAAAAAAAAATTACATAGATAGAGCCCTTCGTAAAGTGTGGGCTGTACTTGTCAGAACAATTTTTTGTATCTCCTTGAGGCATGGGCTTCCAGGAATCCCTGCAATTAGTCTACTGCAATCTTTTCCAACCAGTCCTAGGGCTCCAACTACAACAGGGATTGTTGATGTTCCCATATGCCACATTTTCGAGACCTCTATTTCAAGGTCCTTGTATTTTGACAGCTTTTTGAATATCTTCAAAGATACATTGCAGTCAGCAGGGACTGCCATATCAATAAGGAGGCACCGTTTTTGTTTGTGGTCTTTAATAACAATATCTGGTCGGTTGGCCTTGATTGTTCTGTCAGTGTGAATTGTGTAGTCCCATAGAATTGTAACAGGTCCTATCTCCGTAACTGGGTCTGGGTGGTGTTGGTACCAGTTTCTTTCAGTTTCCTTCCCGTAGAAGTTACAGATTTTCCAGTGCAGATATTGGCCCACTCTGTCATGTCGGGTTTTATATTCAGTGGGTGCCAACATCGTGCAACCTGATACAAGATGATCAATCGTTTCTGGATATTTATCACAGAATCTGCATTTTGGGCTGACACAATATTTTAGTATATGTGCTTGATAATTCCTAGTTAGCAAGCATTGGTCCTGCGCAGCAAGGATAAAACCTTCAGTTTCCGCTTTCAACCCTGCACTGCGTAGCCACTGATGGGTACGGGTTTTGTCTACATCAGCTTGGTTGATACGGGCAGAGTATTGGCCATGAAGCGGTTTATCTTGCCATCGCTTCTGTATCTGGTCGGTTGCATTCGTCTTTGCTGTCTTTTTCAAGTATTTTGCAGTTTCAGTCGGTGTATTGTGCTGTAGTTGCATCTCTACGCCCATTTGAAGCTCCAGTTTGAATTTGTTGGCTTCTTTCATTACGGAGTAAAGACGCTTACTACTTTCATGTTCCTTGACGCATACCATCATCCAGTCTTCTGTAGTTTCCAAGTATTTTTGGAGGCCAATTGTTGTAGTTTTGTAGGACAGTTCTAGTTGAACTAATCCTCTGCCTCCTTCGGATCTGGGCACATACAGACGATCAACATCAGCTTTGGGATGATGCATGCGATAGCAAGTGAGAAGCTTTCTCGTTTTGGCGTCCATTCGCTTAATTTCAGCTATGGTCCAGTTAAGGACATTAAAGCTGTAATGCACCACTGGGACAGCCAATGTGTTTATAGCTGATATTCTATTTTTTGAGTTTAGTTCAGTATTTAGTATCAGACGTACACGCCTCTAGTACTCATTTCTTATTTTTTCTTTCATTTGGGGGTGTTGTATGCCATCTCCTTCGCTAATTCCTAGGTACTTATAAGCTTCTTCATGCTCCAATTCCCTAATCTTTGTGACAAAATCTAAATCTATTGAGGGTGTTTCTGTAATTCTACCTTTCTTGAATGTTACTTTTGCACATTTATCTAATCCGAAGTCCATACCTATGTCGTCACTAAAGTATTTTACAATATTGAGGAGGCCTTTCAACTCATTGTCGTCTTTGGCAAAGTGTTTGAGATCATCCATGTATAGTAGGTGATTGAAAATTTTCTTATTTATTTTGTAACCATAGCTACTGTTGTTCAGTTCATGTGTAAGAGGGGTTAAGGATAAACAAAACAGAAGGGGTGACAGAGAGTCTCCTTGAAAAATTCCACGTCGGATATTCAGACGGTTGGATATAGCAGTGCCCCCGGTGTGCCTAAGGTATAGTTTTGTGTTCCACATCCCCATGCTGTGCTTAAGAAAGTTTAGTACCACAGGGGAGACTTTGTACATTTCCAAAGCCTTAAGGATCCAAGAATGTGGAACACTATCAAAGGCTTTACGATAATCAATCCACGCTGCAGTGAGATTTCTGCGTCGTCTCCTGCAATTTTCCAGGATCATTTTATTTATCAGAAGTTGATCTTTGCAGCCATATGAACCTCTACTGCATCCCTTCTGTTCCAGCGGGAGAATGCTGTTTGTTTCGAAGAAGGAGTAAGTACGGTTCGTCAGTACAGACGTGATCAACTTATACGTTGTGGAAAGACATGTTATCGGTCTATAATTTTTCGGGTCGTCTGTTTCAGTTGTTTTTGGTATGAGGTATGTAATACCTTCAGTAACCCATTCCGGGATTTTATTATTATTATTATTATTATTATTATTATTATTATTTCCTTCCAGGTCCCAACCAGAGACCTAACAGCCAAAACGACCTGGTGACATTTTCACTGTGCATTTTTGTAAAAAGAGAAAAAGAAAAAAGACAACATAAAATCATAGACATTTTACACAGATAAAAGCCCTTCGTAAGATGTGAGCTGTACTTGTGAGTACACTTTTTTGTATTTCTTTAAGGCAATGGGCTACCATGTATCCGTTCATTGAGTCTATCGGAATATTTTCTAGTCAAACCTAGATCTCCAACTACAACTGGAAATATTGATATCCTCATGCACCAAATTTTTAGATATCCACTTTGTGTTTTGAAACTTTTTTTAATATCTTCAAAGATACATTATAGACTGCAAAAACTGTCATATCAATAAGAAATCACATTATGTCTTTGATTACAATTAGCTTTGACTGTTCTCTCTGTGTGTATTGTAAAATCCCATAAATTTGCTACAGGCCCTATGTCTGTAACCGAGTCTGGGTGGTGTTTATACTAGTTTTTTTGCAGTTTTTCAGGTGTAGATTTTCCAGTACAGATACTAGCCCATTCTATCATGCTGAGTTTTATATTCAGTTGGTGATAATACCGTTCTATCTAATACTAGATGGTCAGTTGTCTCTGGATATTTATGCATTTTCAGTATGCATTTTCAGTAGGTGTTTTATTTTTTTATTTTTAAGCATTACGCCCCGAGCAAGGCGTGAAGCCACTAGGATGCAGGGGGATGCAGAATATTTGGAGCGAGAGCAGATAGGAGTGATAGAAGAAAGGATGAGGAGAGGGATAGTGGATAGATCAAGGTAACTGGAGATGTCGATTGACATTACATTTGAATAGTTGGAGATTATAGCTTTCAGGGAAACAGTAATTGGGAAGGGTGTTCCACAGGCGAGAGGTGCGAGGTATGAAGCCTTTGGAGTAGAAGAGACAGCTACATTTAAAAGTTTCTACAGTGAAAGGGTGAGAGCGGGATGCCAGGCTCGTAGGGTGCTTGAATTCATGGAGTCTGAGAACCAGTGAAAGCAGCTCATCAGAGCTATTACGAAATATTTGTAAAAAAGACAGAGAGAGGCGACGCCGCGTCTATGAGAGATAAACTGTAGACGAATTGCCATGTCAGGGCCAATTATATTACATATCCGCCTCTGGATCTTGTCAAGAACTCCAAGGTAAACAGAAAGTGCACCAGACCATATATGGCAGCAATACTCCATGCAAGGGTGAATGGTTGATGTGTATATTCGAAGTATCGATTCCGGGGAGAAAATTTTCCTGGCGCGGCACAGAGAGCCAACTTTCCTCGCGGTGGACGAAGCAATGGACTCAATTTGTTCCATCTCAGGTCAGCAGTCAACGTGAGACCGAGCAGATGCAGACAGTTGCTCTCAAGAAGTTGACTATCAGACATTCTAATGGGGGGGCAGGGAAGGATCTCTATGGTGATTAATAGAGAGTAGTTTAGTTTTTGAGGCGTTAAAGTTGACCAGCCAATTCTTGCTCCAATTAACAACCAATTGGAGGTCCATTTCAAGACGAGCGGCCACGTTAGTTTTTTCATTGACAGTAGATTTGTTTTTGAGGCAGGAGTAAATTGTAGTGTCGTCCGCGTGCTTGGTAATTTCTAGTTAGCAAGAATAAAATCTTCGCTTTCATCTTTTAACCCTGCACTACGTAAGCACTGATGAGTACAAGGTGTGACTACATCAGCTTGTCTGGTACAGGCAGAGTATTATCTTCATTATCGTTTCTGCATTTGTTCCATTTCATTTGCTTTGATTTTTTTAAGCTCTTTGCCGCTGCAATAAGTGTGTTATGGTTTTGTTGCAATTCTTCAACTTGAAATTCACGTTTAAATTTCTCGGTTTCCTTTATTATTGCAGTTGGTTTCATATTTCTTTCATGTTCTTTGACACAAATCATCATCCAGTCTTCTGAAGTTTCCATGTATATTTGAAGATCAATTGCAGTTTTGTAAGACAGTTCTAGCTGAACTAATTCTCTTCTTCCTTCGGATGTGGACGCATACAGACGATCAATATCAGGATTGAGATAATATATGCGATGGCAAGTATGAAACATTCTCGTTTTGTCATCCATTCGTTTAATGTCAGTTATGGTCCAGTAAAGGATGTTCAAACTGAATTGCATCATAGAGACAGCCAAAGTGTTTATTACTGATATTCTGTTTTTTGGGTTGTTTTTTTTGTTTTGTTTTTTGGGTTTTTTTTTTAATTCAACTATAATATAACACCAGAGGCATGCGCAATTATATTCTTTTCTTACTTTCTCCTCCATTTGACTTATGCTGTATTCCATCTCCTTAGTTAACTCCTAGGTATTTATAGGATTATTTTTGTTCTAATTTCCCTAATCTTTTTTTCTGTAATTCTCCATTTCTTGAATGTTACTTTTGCGCATTTATCTAATCCGAAATCCATACCAATGTCATCATTAAAACATTTTGCAGTATTTAGGACACTCTTCAACTCATTATCGTCTTTGGCAAAGAGTTTGATATTATCTACAAAGTAGGTAATTAAATAATTTCTTGTTTATTTTTGTCCATAGTTATTAGTGTTTAGTTCATGCGAAAGCGGGGTTAAGGACAGACAGCACAGAAGGGAGCGACAGAGAATCTCCTTGAAAGTTTTTTCGTCGGATACGGATATCCAGGCGATTGGAAGTGGCAGTGCCTTTGGTGTGATTTCGTTATAATGTGGTTTTCCACAGTCCCATGCTATATTTAGGTAATTTACTATCACCGAGGAGATTTTGTACATTTCCAAAGCCTTAAAGATCCAAGAGTGTGTGTCACACTATCAAAAGCTTTACAGTAATTCTATCCAAGCTGTGCTAAGATTTCTACCTTTTTTCCTGCAATTATCCAGAGCCATTTTTTTTTTTTTTATCAAAAGTTGTTCTTTACAACCATATAAACATCTTTTGGCATTTTACCTTTTTGTTCCGGGGGGGGGGGTATTGTTTTCATCATGAAAAGAGTAAGTACAGTTTATCAGACGTAATCAATTTATTATGGGTGGACAGATGTGTTAATGGCCATCATTTCTTGGATCATCTGTTTCACCCATTTTTGGTAGAAGATATGTAATACCTTCAGCGATCCATTCTGGAATTTCATTGGCTTAATTAGCATTGATAAAGTTTTCACAAGGGTTTTATGGATTGATGACAGTTGATGAGGCCAAAAATTGGGTACCTTGTCATTTCCTGGGGATTTTCATTTTGGGGATTTTGTTTAAGTTTGCCTAACATTATTTTTGGTTATAGTTTTCCATTCTTGTACAGGTTTATCCTTCATTCTTTCTTGTTCTTGTTTCATTCACTTTACACTGGGATTATATTCCTTTCGGTTTTCCCCCAAATATTTGCACTTTCTCCCAAATATTCTCCCAAAATGTTTGCACTTCTTCAATAGATGGTGGCTTTTTGACTTCTATAAATGCTTCTCCAATTTCCCTGTAAAAATTCTTGAGGTCCGTTAGGAATATCTTGTTTTATCGGTAGAACCTACATCGCTTTTCATATCGTCTTGTTCTCTGTTCCTTTAATTGCAGTTTCTGTTGAAGTATTTCCTTGATTGGTGGAATTTCATTTACTAATTTAATTTTATATTTCCGTTTGATCTTCCCGGTTTTTCTGTGTTGAAATATTTGAATTTCTTGAAATTTCATTTCGCATCGATAACTCACATCTGATTTCCTCAATTTCTCGCTTTACAAGTGGGTTCTTTTTGTCTATTATTTGATCTTTACTTTGCCCTAACATTAAGTTTTCCAGTAGCTGCTAAAGCTGTTACATATATGACATTATTTACTTCTATGATATTTCCCAGCGGTCTGTCCGTTAACAGTATGTTTACTGGACTTTCTTATATGAAGTTTGGGAATCCGATCTCTTTCTGACATTTTTGTGGGAGTTACTCTCCTGAGGATTTGAGTGATGTTGCGTTCCGCTTCAGTGATTTCAATTTTTTAAGGAATTCTAGCTTTATGTCGTCTGACTCATCTTCATCAGTGACAGAATCTGAATCAGTTTAATTATGTTGCAGTTAGATTCTTCCATTATATTTCCAGAGATTATTATTTCGTATCTCATTTATTTTAGTTTTTACCTCATCATCGTCTGTCATTTCTACTCTTACTTCATTTTTGTTTCCGTTATATTTAGTTTTATCTTATCTAGTTCTGCATTTCAGAGTCTTTTATTTTCTATGATGTCCCTGCAGAAATTGAGATAGTGTCTTATTTCAGTTCCTACTATATCTCTCCATATTTGGTAGGTCTGATCCGTGATGTGCTTATGTGAATTTTCGAGTGGAGTGGAAAAAGATATCATGACTTGTTTATACTATTCGCGATTCTATTTCGTTTGCTTTCTTTTTATTAATTGATTTGGCATTAAGTTACCAAGTCTAAGGTTGAAGTTAATCCGGTTTTGGTGAACATTGTTGTTCTAAAAGTTTTCTCCAGTAACAAATTTTTCGGACCCAAACTGGATCCTGCCTGAGGACGATAGCTCTTCAGTATTTGCTTGTAAACACTGAGATTTGTTGGGTATTTTTTTGTTTTGTTTTTTGTGGGCGGTGCGTTTTATCCTTCACCGCCAAGGAGTAATTTCAGTGAAGATAACACCTCTAGGACGAGTGTCGACAAAACTAAAGCGCTCGTCCTGCCCAAGAACCACGGGAGATACTTTCAGATGTCAGGGTTGGGGAGGCCTTCACCTAATAACTGCAATACGAGACGTAACTTAGGGACATTGCAATGGTATAAGTTGTAACGTAGTATAAGTCGAAATATCCATTACCAGATGAAAGGTGAGATGGGAATTTAGGTTAGAATTATGACATTTAAAACAAAGGGATTAGAGATTAAGTCAAATAGAATAAAATAAAATTGAAAATAAAATAAAAATAAAACCGTAATTTCAATCCAATTGTATATTCACACAACTTACATATAAGACGGGAAAAGACCTAAATATATAATTCACGATTTACATTATATGATGTAATTCCAGCAGTCATACGATAATAACTGTACTACTACTGCTTCTAAAATTACACTTTGTTTATGCCTCGCTGTAATTTAAACTGTGCAAACTGGTTTACGAAAATACTTAAAAAAACGACAAATAATTTGCAAGAAGGAACTTAGTATTCAATAATTTAATTCGAGTCTACGAAAATTTGAGTATTCAGTATTATTCACATCCCCTGGTTGAAGAAAGACCTAATAATATTAATTTACGTTACGCTATTAAAGGAAAAATCAGAACACAGGCAGTTAAAAGTTAAATTTAGTAAACTCAGAAGATTTATTGGTTAATAAATATCTATCCCAATTTTTAATTTCGGTTTTATGAGGGAAAAGATTTTAAAATCCTTTTCTGGGTGTGATTCTTCAATTTTTATCGCAAACGATAAGATTGTTGTCTGTTTTCTGAAAGCTTGAATGGCGTTTGAGACAACGTCGCTTATTGGTTAATAAATGTAAATGTAGAAATTTGAATTTGAACTTCATGTGAGCCTATTTTTGCACAGAATTGAGATTTTATGATACTATTTAAATCTATTCATTTTTTTTCTACAATTTTTAACAGGATTTTACTTTATACTACTGGACTCTCTAGTCGTTTTTAACGTATGAGGGGCCAACAGCTCAGTTCTTAGCCAAACTATCCACATATATGATTTGATTATATTGGTGAAGGCTCTTGTAGAACTAGCCAGTCTTTTTGGAAAAAAAAACATACAGAGAACTGGTTTTCAAACAATCCTCCTCGAGTTTTGAATTCAAAGTTTCTCTTCTAGAATGATTGCCAACCAAGATTATAAGACTCAGTCTGTCCTGCCATTTACCTATAGATGGTTGGGGAAAAAATGGATTCATACCTTTCACAAGGGTATTTGCACGTAAGTGAATGTAATGAACCCGACTGTAATTCCAACTCAGTTATCAGATTTTCACTTACTCACCTTGTACGCGTTCCTTAAGCGGTGCAGGTGAAATCCGATTGTTTCATCAGAAACCTGGAAGCGTTCGGCAAGTTTACCACAGGTTTTGCTGTTGTCCTCACCTACGGACGCCTTTAGAGCTTCATCATCCAGGACCCACTTCGGGATTTATAAAGTGACATACCTCCCAACATGAACCAATGCATAGAGACGGCGTTCACTGACAGCATTATCGCCAAAGGTCTGACGCATTCGTAGACTTGATGCGGATGCATAATCCCCACCTCCCCACTTCTACCGCTTTCCCAACAGGTATACGCGTATTTGCGTATCAGTGATCACTTCTTTCCCAACGATGTAAAAAATAGCAAGAACTTTTTTGGTTACCTTTTATTTTTCTCCACGATACAATTGTTTAGTAATTTTATCCGCAGTACGATTAATATTTTTCTCCACAGTACGATTATTTAGTATTTTTATCCGCGGTAGGATTATTTAATATTTTTCTCTACAGTACGATTATTTAGTATTTTTATCCGCGGTAGGATTATTTAATATTTTTATCCGCGGTACGATTGTTTAGTATTTATATCAGTGGTTTGATTGTTTAGTATTTTTTGCCGCGTGTACTATTATTTAGTTCTGCATTTATAAAAGCTTCCGGTGGAATGCCTGTTTATTTGAACCGACATGACTATTCCAGAGCTCACGTTTATTTGATACAAATATATTCATAAACATTGATTTTATTTAGTTAGCAAAGTTTGTTTATTTAATCTTAGTCGCTTGCACAGTGACTAATGGACTACTTTTCTCGCCCATTGATGTCTATTTTTGTATCCCTGCTGTACCAATTCATTAGGAATTTATTATGAGTAATATGTATTATATTGTAAGTAATTTTCGTTTAATTTCAGAACAATTTTGTAATTTAAAATAGTTCGTTGTTAACGCTAATAATTGAGCAGTGTACAATTCATAAACATCTCAGGAAAGATATCCGTATTTCATCGTCATTGTGTGTATGTGTGTGCATGCGCACGCACCACGCACGCAACCATGGCATTTTGCACGCGCGCTTTTTTGACACACCTTAGGTGTTCTTGAGAGTGAAATTTGCTGAGAAATTAGAACCGATTAGATTCGATTCCACAATCTAATTCACCTCGGAGAATAGTAACTTAATTTAAATTTAATTCAAGCTGAAACCTCGGCCAAGTTTATCTGACATATTTATCTCCCCTCTTTATCGCTTTATGTTACCTCTCTCTCTCTCTCTCTCTCTCTCTCTCTCTCTCTCTCTCTCTCTCTCTCTCTCTCTCTCTCTTTCATTTTTTCTTTATTTGCAGTTGTGTATCTGTTTCATTCGTGGCTACTTTCCATTACTCTTTTCGCTTTGATCATAGTTCGCAAAGAGAGGGAAAGCATAGGATAATTTGTAGTTTTTCAGCGCAGTAGCTTTTTGCGTTTGGACTGAGTCATGAATCCTATGCGTCTTACGTCAAAATTTTACACACTGCCCCTCAATTGTTACATATACACACACACACAAATGAAATATATATATGTGTGTGTGTGTGTGTGTGTGTGGTGTATTACATTTAAGGATTAGCTGTAGGCGGGAAAATTCCACGAAATAACGGATGTGTCAACTTTGGTAGACTCCTGGTTTTGAGTTCTTTACATATAGGTCTCCAAATTCGTGGCCAATGTTGTTCTCCCGATAAATGTTTGGCGTTTTTACAAGATTCTCCTTGAAAATAAATTGTTCAGCGTTCCTCACTAAGATTTAATATTGTCGGGCGAACATAATTTTTCACAAATTCTTGTATTTTAGATATTAGTAAATTTTGTCTCTTCGCTATCTTTCTTAATTCCTTGTTTTTTGGGGTTTTTTTTTCCTAAATCATTCTACTTTCCAAATTCATTAAATCCTTGTTTTATCTTAATTTCTTTTCTTTCCTAATCCCTTATTCTTTCTTATTTCCTTCTTATTTCCTTATTATTTCCTAATTCCTTATTCATTGCCGAATTCCTTGTTTGTTTTTTTTATTCCTAATTCCTCGTTTTTTCCTAATTCTTCATTCTTTCCCAATTCCACTTTTCCCCTAATTCCTTGTTTTTTCTTAATTCCGTGTTCTTTCTTATTTCTTTTTAATTCCTTATTCTTTCCTAATTTCTAATTCTTTGTTATTTCCTTATTCTTTCCAAATTATTTGTTCTTTCCGAATTCCTTTCTCTTTCCGAATTCCTTTCTCTTTCCAAAATTTCTTAATCTTTCCCAATTCCTTTTTTTTCCTAATTCCTTATTATTTCTTAATTCCTAGTTTTGACCTAATTCCTTATTCTTTCATAATGCCTTGTCCTTCCATAATTCCTTATTCTGTCTTAAATCCTTATTCTTACGTAATTCCGAATTCTTCCCTAATTCCTTGTTTTTCCTAATTCCTTATTCTTTGTTTTTTTTTTTTTTCATAATTCCTTATTCTTTCTTAATTCTTTTTTCTTTCGTCATTCCTTTTTCTTTCCCAATTACTTGTTCTTTCCCAATTCTTTGTTCTGCCAGCTATTTACACCAGCTCGTTAGTTATCTCTAGCTTTAAACACTTCTAGGTTGTCTAGTTTGGTTAACAAATAAGAACACTTTTTATTCCCGGCACCCACACGCATCCGATCTTCGGGATCGTAATCCTCTCTTCCTATTCCCTTTCTCCTCCCTGGTTGCAGTGGCAGAGATGGCTCTGAATCAAAAATGCCATTGGCGTGAATTTGATTTTGGTTGACAACTCTGCGCGACGGAGACTTCAAACGGCATTCAGACAGGCTAGATCTGGAAAACCTGATTGCATCGGGCTGTTGGATGCTTGGTCTGTCTAGGTGAGGCTTGGTTACGTCACCCCGACTGGCGCTACCCTCTTCCGCCAGTTTGGACGTCGAGATCGTGTCGGTCTTCGCCTATTTCGCCGTTGGGGTCTTCATGATTTGGTCACTTTCAGTCTGCTGCTTCCACTTCGACCTTATTGCCATGGGTGGCCCTAAAGGAGGTGGAACTCCAGACGGCTTCGCTCTTAGGATCACTGGAAAAGGCAAGTCCTCTACCATGACAATAATGACAATATATATTTTACACTGGATATCAAGGTGAAGGGTTTCTTGTCAAATGTACCACTTTGACTTATTATTATTTTAGTGACAAAAATGGAAACGAACCAATAAATAAAAAAAGAATAAAACTAATAAAAGTATAAAATTATCATTAAATATATGAGAATATAGGAAGAAATTCACTACTGAACCCCCCCCCCAAAAAAAAATAACGTTACGAATCAAATCGCTTTTTCTACCGATTTGAAATACGTCATCGTCCATAAAAACAATCAATAAATAAGAAGAGAATAACAACAGAGTAAAATTATTGGAAAATGTTGTTAAAAATATTTGAATGATGGGTAAAGAAATCGACGATACTGAACTAAAAGTCAATGATAAACAAAACAAACATTACGACTCAAAATGCATTTCCTACAGTTTCGAAAATGGCGTCCTCTTTCAGAAAAAAGAGAGATGTTACGCTTAAATATAAATATAGAATTATCCACGCCAGTGTATAAGTAATTATACAAATGCAGTGCATTAAATGTTCCTAATATAACAATTCTTAATGATAATAGGCATTCTTAATAAAGTAAGTAAACTCGCTAAAAACATTTATTTTAAAAATGAAACAAAAACAAGCGATTTATACATCGACTTTAAAAATGTATTTTAATATTAAATATTGTAACTGCCTAATAATATAATAATAATAATATAATAAAATTGTAACATAATAAAGAAAGAAAAATATAAAAATAAAAAAGGATAATTAAAGAGTTCCCTTTTTTTAAAATACGACATCGCTTTCTTTAAGCAAACACGTCCGTTCAATCCAATATCAGCGTTGTAGTTCCTGTACAGTCTACAACGCTGATATAAATATTAATATAAATATTAATATAAATATTAATATAAATAAATACAAACAAAAATAAAATAACAGCAATAATAATGAAAATTAAAAATAAAAAAAAAACAATAACATAAAAACAGTGTATAAAATAAATTAAATAAAAATAAAAATACTCCCAGCATACAACAAAAATTGTTCTTGCCGGAAATACGAACATTCCACCAAAAGACGTTAAATTCAATCTCTTCACCACGAACCTTGGTTCGGACAATACTTATCTGACTTCTCTCTGTAATATAGCATGTAATGACACGGAGGAATTTCTCCCTTTTACCACATGTAGCATAAAACAATTGTAACCTAAAAATACACACACCAATACACACAAAAATATAAATAAATTGTATGAAATTAACATGCAATTTACCATGCTTTTCCTGTTATTTTGGGTACGTTTTATTTCCTGTCAAATATGCTTTCATCTCCATGAACACAAGCCTAATTTCTGCTGCTGTGATGGGAGTGAATAAACGGCCACATTTTGCTGACAGCCAACGTATATAAGAAAAATAACTAGTCACCCACAGCATCGAAAAACTTTACTCTTACATATATACTTCAGCAAATATTGATATATTATTGTTATAGGCATATTGTTATATGCATATTAAATATAAAGTCACGCATATGGAATTAATGAATAAAAATATGTTCAAAAAATAAAGCTGCGGAAGATTACGAGATAAGATGGATGGATGAGAAACTCTGGCAACATGACGTCGGTTAAGTAATGGTTGTCGCGTTCGATCCAATTTTTAAAGCGTAACAGAAGAAAAAACAATTTATTATAAACAAATGCAAATTAACCTTATCGATTTCAAACTGTTATATTCGTTCGTATCTTCCGATTTTATTTTCCGTTGTCAAACAGTTTCCTTCGACCAGAAATTAGACACTGCTCATCAAAAATTCTTCTTACTAATTGATTAAGTACTAACGCAAGCATAAAAAACATTTCCTCGCTCGAAAGAGAAAATCATTCAAATTCGCTTCTTGTTGGCTATAAGAAAGAAATATTAATTCCATTCCCACGTTAACAATTCCAATTTCGTAAAACGAATAATCTATGAGAATGTTTCTAACTTTTCACTGATCAGTGAATTTAATCGAGATTTTACTCGATATGACTTCAATCATTATCTTAGAAGTTTCGTATGCAGTGCTTTTAAGTTTATTAAGAGGTCAACATTTTAGAATAAGGTTTCTCCTGTTTAGCTTGTATTTAATTCTAAGCGCGTTTTTCTTTGTTTAGAAAACGCTTATCAGGCAAAGATGATTTTACACAACAACACGGAAACAATTCAGCGCACACTGTTTTAGACATAATTTCAGATTTTCTACTTAATAACATTTAAATAATAATCATCAAGATCAAGAATTTCGTAATTCATTAAGGTTGTAGGGGCATCATATGTGCTGCAGCTGTATTAGCTGTGGTTACTCTAAACTGGTTGACCTATCAAGGCTAAGCTCCCAGTCTACAGTATTATTTTACAAGAGTTTGAATTCAGAGTATTCCTTTTCATACACTAGCTTCTATCTAAAGCAAAAAAGCTATATCTGTCGTGCTGTTTTCGCCACAGCTGGAGAAGATAGATTCATGCCATTTCCAAGGTATGACGATAAATTACATCCAGCAGCAGAGCCTCTGTCCGAGAGATTGGAAGTTTTGAGGAGCGTGGAACCAACTATTAATTGCTGTTGTCCCCAGCCCTTCATGACCCGGGGTGGTAGCAAATAGTTACCCCCCGCTACCACCACCACAACAAAACACCATAAAAGTATAAAAATACATATAATAAAAGTACCAGCGATACATTTTTATATAAAAAATGACTAACAATAGAACTTTAAAGCAAAATGATCAATAATGCATTTTACCTGTAGTTGAAGGTATACAATTGCATTCAAAATATATTTAGTTGAAGCCATAAGATTGTTCCAGTAGAAAATGCCAAGGAGTTTTCTCATGCATTTGTTTTCAAACGTTTGAATCCTTTTCACTGTTTCTGCTAACAGTGTCCACGATTTACATCTATGTTGGAGAATGGAGACTGCCAGCGATTTGTACACTCTGTAATTTGTTTGAAAGCTGATTTTGCTCCTCCATATTCTTGTCAATTTAGCCATCGCTGCTTTGGCTGCAGCAATCCGTTTGCGAATTTCCGAGTTGCAGGTACCATCTGTATTTTGAAAAATACATACAGAAAAATGAAAAGAGTTGAAAGTTTTGTTGAACACCAGGGGAATCTCTTCTCTTCAATGTCAAACGGAGAAAAATGGCGTGTGGTTTGGCACATACCAGGCACGACAAATTCAAATTATTTAGATTTTGATATTAAATAACCGATTGTGTTTGATATACTCCTAAAGAAAATCAAACAAAAAACAAACTCAACAAACATGCATTAATTTTAATCCTTTTATTTGTACGGTTTTAAAGGAAAAGGAAAAAGAATCTCATAAGAAAATTTAATAACAACAGATTCGCTTTCACACAAATACACTTGGAAAAACATAAATCAGTCTCTTCTCTCATTAACGAGGAGTTAAATAGCAGTGTAGACTGGACTCTGTAGCCTTGGTTAACAACCATTCAGAGAGAAAGAAAACTCTACAATCTTGACAATGGACAAGCACATACAGAACCACAATCTTTCCCCATAAGGTATTTACAGATAATAAAGAAAAAGAATCAATGAAGTGTCGTGTTCACCTCTGTCTTGAAAATGTGTTCAAGGGTCTTGTTCGCTTACGTCTTGAAAATGTGTTTAAGGGTCGTTTCAAGTTTTGAGCTCAACGTTTTTTATAACAGGACAGAATGAAAAGAATCATTTTGGTTTATTTTTTAATTCTATTTTCGTTAGATGCATTTATCTTTTGACAAAGGTTGCAGTAATGGCCACCATTCGTCTTCAAGGGATTTCCACCCCCTCCCCGATAAGACTCAGCAGCCTAACTTTTGACCTTTGTATACAAAGTGCAATCCTGATGGCTGATATTTTGCATGCCATAATAGATTTCCTGCGGCACAATCTGTCACAGAGTCAAAAGATTGATAACATTATGGCAATTCAATTCCTGATTCTGAATCTTGGAGATCTTTGACAATTGATTCAACTTTCTATTCGCTTCTGAAATATAAATCACAAGAAACGCAATAAAAATGTTCAAATTTTAAGAATATATATATATATATATATATATATATATATATATATATATATATATATATATATATATATATAGATATAGATATAGATATATATATATAGAGATAGATAGATAGATACACCGAGTGAGCCAGACAAACCTACCTAGGTTTCACCTAAACGGATCGTCAGGGAAAGTATGGCTTATACTAAGTGTATCTAGGTCTGCTCTACGATTGTATTGAGCTCTTTTGTTAGTTAGTTGTCTACTCGTATCGGGGTATTTTCTTTGGGCTTCAGACCTGCATCTGTGCGATTTGTTCGACAGTAGTTCATGTTTGTAGCTCTTTCTTTTTTAAAACCTTTTTTTCCCTCGAGATTGATTTGATTATTTGCATATCAAAAATTCGAGGGTTTTTCGAAACGAGTCTAGTTATCTATCTATCTATCTATCTATCTATCTATATATATATATATATATATATATATATTCTATGCGCCGTTTCTTTTCCAGACGTAGGGAATCATAGCTCTTCGCAATTTTCTTTCCTTTATAACTCTTGGTAATGTGATAGTAATTCTCACACATTGGATACATGGTACGTTGATCGGCGCGGTAATGTAGTATTTCTTTAACAAATGCAAGCGCTGCTTAAATTATAATAAGAAATTTTCTTCAACTAGGCAAGCAAATCCCTAGATATCATTTCTTTGTTGAAGTTTTGATTTTGATTTTGATTTTGATTTTGATAGATAGATAGATAGATAGATAGATAGATAGATAGATAGATAGATAGATAGATAGATAGATAGATAGATGCATGCGTGGAAGGTTGGTTACAACGTCCGCTTTACGATTATGCGACCAGGGTTCAAATCTGACCAACGATTTGTCAAGGAAGTCATTACCTGATATTATCTGTCTGACGAGACAATCCCAAGGTGCAACACCTTTGGAAAAGGCCTGAAAACCCCGTCCCGTGAAAATCAGTCCATAGTTGTGCTAGCACGAAGTCTGAAGTCATCGTGAGGATACTGGCATTGTTCAAACTGCCATTGAAACTGAAACTAAAGTCCGTTTAGCACAGTTGCACTTATAACCACAGGTGGGTTCCGCCGGTGTTGAACAGACTCAAATGTGGCTGTTCAAATACTTATGACTGGTATTTTATAACTGGAAAGAGTTTATCTATCGCATTAAATTTTCAAAGTGTTGTAGAGTTCTCAACTTTTCTGTCCATGCCGTAAAAAGAAAGGTGTTTTGATTCTCATTTTCTGTTATACAGAAACTTATTTTATCGTAACAATTCATATTTCTAACCGTTCTGTGAGTAGTTGAATGACAAAAGGGAAAAAAATCTGCATAACATGCTTCGTCCTTCGAAAGAACTTCATCAGACTAAAATAATATTAATACTGATGGACTTACATATATGAAAGGAGAAGGAAAGAAAATATTAAAAAAAAAAAAAAAAAACGTCGCTTATAACTATATACTGAGAGGAACGCTGAAGATGTAGGGGCGCTAAACTTTAAATACAAATTTTGTAATCGCTACCATCCTATAAGTCTAGACGTACTGCTGAGCCGGTTTTATTCACCTCCCCAACGCTTTTGTTTTTATCGGTGTTGTTTTTAAATATCTCACATTGTGATACCGTTCTGTGTATGACTATAATTTCATTTCGTTTTTTTTTAATGAAATACAAACAAGACAAAATATATTCGTCTTCTTTGATGAAGTAATTTTACATACAAATCTATTTCTATTCTTCACAATATTATTTCAATCGACATTCACAAGGAACTAAAAGAAACTTTTTTCTTTTTCTTTATGATACTAATTGCCATGTACATATTTAAACCATTTTTTTTCTTCTTTTATATGCCGCGTTTCTTCAGGAGATGGACGATCATAGCTCTCCACAATTTCCTTGCAGTTTTTCACCTTTTGCTAAGGTCGCACAATCTCCAGGTAGGTGGCTCGCTATCTTGCACTATCTCTCTTCTCAATATGCCCTGTGAGAGTTAAATTTTCCAAGCTTTCCTTCCTCATAATGTGTCCAAGGAATTTTAGCTGTCTCTTCCTGATTATGAGCATAAGTGTTCTTTTTGTTGCCATTTTCTTTAAGATGTCCTTTTTTGTCCATGGATTTCTCATTATCCTTCTGTAGAACCACATTTCTGTTGCCTTCAGTTCTGTTGCCTCATCCATAGGGAGATTGTTCGGCATACACTGCCATATAAGAAGATGGATATCACACATCAGCCCAGCACCCTTTGTTTCTAGCGACTTTTTTTGTTCCTCAGCTTAGCTTTTGTAAAGCCATTTTCTTTATGGACCAAGCACTAACGTGGATGCCACCGCGAGCACTACAATCTCTTCCTCTTGATGCGAAATCGTTATCTATCCTCCTTATCCTCATAATCTTACTTCCTTCTATATTCTCCTACATTCATATCATTTCATTCAATAACCCACAACCTTAGTGACCCTTGAGTCTTTCATTGGGCGGTTAAAAAAGACACGTAAAATAAATTAAAATATTAATTTTATTAAATATTATCTATTTTAAATTAAAATATTACTAATCGTTTCTATAAATGTTGTTCTACCCACCAAACTAAGTTATGACTTTTTCTTACTCTAACAATGTTTACATGATTTTTCGTAATATTTCTATATTCATTTCTTTACCATAAACTTTATTCCAATCATGGAAAATCTAAGCTTCATATTTTAGAACTGTTCAACTACTGAAGTATATGCACTCGTGAAAACTGCAAGATTGTTCAAAGAGGAAGAATAAAAGATGAATCATACTAACAGAACAATGATGATTCACATTTTCCTCTGTCCATTTTTATTTCTCGCTATTCAATTGTCTTTCAAGATCGCCGCTATTCTTATATGAAAAGGGCTCTTCGACCCAAGGCCATTCTAATTTGCGTACAGAAGAATGAACAGAAATAACTATAGGGCAGCATCTTATGTCTGCTTGTTAGCTAGCAGTTAGATATCCACCTATCGATCACGTGATTAACTAAACATTTCCAGTAGAATGCGCCTGCCTGGAGTGGGCTCGTTTTCGGTTTGGTCACAGACATATTGTAAATTCTAAATTCTGCCAGCGATATATGCTCAGCGGACCACATAATATAATTATTAGAAGCCTTTCATCTCTCTATGAAAAACAAAGTTGTTGTTTTGAATTTAGGAAAAAAGACAGGTAAAAAGATAAGACAAACGAATAACAAACAAAAAATCGTTTGCGGCAAATGCAGACAATAGCGATAACTTTCGTCAATACTGACTGGCCAGTTGTTTTCCACGAGAAGAAAAAAGATGGAAGAGTGAAACTATATTTTGGGCTATAAAAAGCAGAAAAGGAAAGTATTCGAATATATATACGCGTCTTTTGTGATTTAAGAGTAATGGTAATATTAGCCGTTTCCTTATAAGGAAATATTTGGCATTTATTGATTGGGCAGCCATTGCTACTTTCGGTTAAAATTTATAATATTTTATTAGAACAATTTTCAGGATAATGGGTTTCTCAAGTCCAATGTTATCAATCTTTCTAGTATTGATGGGGAGGTGATTTGAAGTGTAAAACGTCATCTTCTTTCAGTTGGAATAGGAAGGAAATGTCACGATTCGACACCATAGTATGGCGAGGCCGAGCAATAAAGATCTGTTTGTACTAAAGAGTTGAGTTCATCAAAACATTTGCCATAGATATAGTGATAAAGTCGTTATAGGTATGCAACATTGAGTCTGTGAGAAAAAAACACTACAGCGGAAGATAATCTCATACATGACCGCGAAAATGATTTTGAACTCTATAATATTTGAAGTTTTATGCAATCAGAACAAACAAACAGGATATCTGAGAAAGGAAATTGGCGAAACATCGTCCAAGAAAAATGGAATTATCTACCTGAACATTTTTGCAGAAATTTGTGGTTCAAGGATTTCGAGGTTTAAACAAATTTTAATGGTAGTATTAAACATTCCATTGTACAGAAACATTTGACATTCATTGACCTAACAACCGGTGTTACTGTCGTTGGAAATTTATAAAATCTTTCTATTAAAACAATTTTTCAAGAAAATTGGTTTCTTAAGGCCACTGTTATCGCTCTTTCTACTATTAATGGAAGTTTCCTTCGCAACCTTTTTTTTGAAGTAACGTGGAACGTCAGCATCTTGATTGTTTCCCTTCCAGTTGCGTGTACTAACCATTTTAATTGAAAATCTTCAGGTGAGGTATCTTTGATAAATATTCTGTGGCGCCGGTGCACAACGTACAAAGAAGGATGTCCCCTCTAAGGCCTAAAGGTTCCATTCGCTTTCGTTTCCTAGAATTCTCCTCTCTCCTCAATAACGGATTCTTTCACTATCAATAATTCTTTGCGTCTTAGTGGCTTTATCGCCTTGTTTGGGATGAAATGATTAAGAAACATTTTAATCGTTGATCTGAGAAGATTGTTGCATACAGTTGAGAGTTAAGACATTTCCGTACGTCTTTGGTGACATGCATCACATCCATATGGAAGTTGAGATCTGCCAAAGATATTTAAGATTATGACAAATAAATGTTGTGGTCAGATTAAATTTTGATCTGTTGTATCGTATCTTAATTTGTTCGGTGCATTTGTATTATTAGAGAAAATTCATTCCCAATGTACAGACAAAAAAAATATGAAAATTTCTTTTATTTTTATTTTTTTTATTATTATTTACGTGGGTGTGTCGTATTCCTGAATGTAACGAGCTCAATCTCAATTGTGTGTATCGATCACTGTTCTTGTGTGGCGCACTTATCGATAGAAATAGACTGATTGATAGGGGAATAGGAATAGACTCAGCAATATTATACTATGTTGGTATTACACTTTATGCAAATACACTAATTTACTAACTGCAACGAAGAAGAAAGATTTTGTTACATTCGTCTTTCTCGTGAAAAGGACAACCTAATTGTCTTTAAAAACAGCATACTTTTTAATCTTGGACTTTATGAGAACTCGGACCATGACTACATTCATCAGAGGTAAAAATGTAAATATCTCAGCTATCAAGAAATTTCTAATATACATAAATTAATTAACAGAAAGAAACGGACAAATTATTAAATGACCAAGATAGATAGACAGGAAGACATAAATATACTGAGATAGAAAGAAAGATATGAAAAGACTTAGATAGATAGATAGATAGATAGATAGATAGATAGATAGATAGATAGATAGATAGATAGATACTGTGATCCATATACTGATTCATATGGATATGGATATACTGAGATAGATAGATAGATAGATAGATAGATAGATAGATAGATAGATAGATACTGTGATCTGATACATATGGATATGGATACATATGGATACATATATCCATATCCATATCCATATGGATATACTGAGATAGATAGATAGATAGATAGATAGATAGATAGATAGATAGATAGATAGATAGATAGATAGATACTGTGGTCCATATACTGATACATATGGATATGGAGATAGATAGATAGATAGATAGATAGATAGATAGATAGATAGATAGATAGATAGATAGATAGATAGATACTGTGATCCATATACTGATACATATGGATATGGATATACTGAGATAGATAGATAGATAGATAAATAGATAGATAGATAGATAGATAGATAGATAGATAGATAGATAGATAGATAGATACTGTGGTCCATATACTGATACATATGGATATGGAGATAGATAGATAGATAGATAGATAGATAGATAGATAGATAGATAGATAGATACTGTGATCCATATACTGATACATATAGATATGGAGATTGATAGATAGATAGATAGATAGATAGATAGAGAGAGAGAGAGAGAGAGATAACTTTTTAATTACTTGCATTTCCCTTTCTACGAAAAGGTAGATGTCTGGAATACAAAGAATGTCTAAAAGCGACACATAAAGCTGTTATGGTTTCAATTACTAAAATTACGAAAAAAGAAAAAGCCAATATAAAATAAAGCAAATTCCCTGACCGGAAAGCATCGATCCGCCTTCTATCCGCCAAATATTCAAAGTTCAGTAGTCAGCGAAGTAATTGATGTTCTGGGATGCAGAAAGTGGACTTCACACAGCATGGTCAGACAGTGAACGCAGTGAGATACTTTGAAATAGCAAACAGAAAGACGAGAGCTTTTAGTCGAAAGCAGCCACTATGCTTGCGTAAGAGTGACATCCTGCACCGCGATAACGCCTCGATCAACCTGATAAGAGAGTGGCAACAGCGATATAGTTGGGATATTTTACCGCACCAACCGCATAATCATGACTTGACTCCTTCATATTATCGTCTTTTGGGGTCACCCATATTTTTATTCATTTTTAATCATTTCACTCCCAGCAAGGCGATAAGGTTGCTAAGACGCAAGGGGGTTCCTTGGAGTGAAAAACAATGAGAAGACTTTAGTGAGAAGAAAAGGCAATTAAAAAAAACATAAGTCAGGAAGACAGAAGATGGCGATTGGCGTTGCATTTCGATTTTTGAAGATTGCAAGTGGCAGGGGAGCAAGAAATCGGAAGAGTGTTACACGTGGGAGAAGTGCAAGAAAAGGAACTGTTAGCATAGAACTTACGGTTGGTTACATCTAGCTAGTTCAACGCTAAAATGATGTTGTAGTGTCTATCAACATCTCCTTCAACTCCACCTCCTCCTAGAATCTCGTTCTGCTATCAACGAGCAGACTGGGACTTCGCGATGTCCCCTGGGATGTTGTCTTTACGCTGTCCGTTCAAGGATGTTCTTCCGCGGTCTCCTCCTGGGTTAAATCTGGAATCGAGGCTTTCATCACCTCAAGGAAATAAAAGGTCAAATCGCGCTCCTCCCTTTGGTTCTCCGATGCTTGCTCAGCTGCCATTGCCCATACGAACCACTTCTTCCATCTACATCGAAGTGACATGTCTGACTGCAATAGACGTCTCTTTGTCTCTGCACATAACGTGTCCTCAGTGAAGAAAAGTCACTATTTGCCGCTCGAATGAAAGAACGTATTGCATCTCGCAAATTCGGCCCCAAGAGCGTACTTAACAATAGAAACCCCTCTATACCTCCTGTATTCAACCAGTTCGAGGTTCTGACCTTTTCTGCCGACAAGGCTGAATGCTTTGCTCGGAAATTTTCATTCAATTCAACGCTCGACTCTTCTGGTGTATCCACACCCGATTTCCCCCTTAGAACTGAGGCTCTATTGAGCGATTTGCACATTACCCCGTCATCGGTATTGGGCATTATCTCTAATTTAGACCCCCACAAGGCTAGTGGTGGAGATGGGATACCAGCCATTGTTCTGAAGAAATGTGCGTTTGAACTGGCCCCTGCCCTCTTCAAATTATATAACTACTGCCTCAATGAATTTTGTTTCCAGACTGCTGGAAGTCCTTATCAATTGCTCCTGTCTTTAAAAACTCTGGTGACCCTTAGGACCCCTCTAATTACCGTCCTATCAGTCTCCTACCCTTCTTTGGCAAAGTCTTCGAAACTTTAATCAACGCCGAAGTGCTTAAACACCTTACATCGCATGATCTGCTCTCCGACAAGCAATATGGTTTCCGCTTTGCCCGTTCTACAGCTGATGTACTTACGGCCATCACTGAAATTGTTTACCAAGCCCTTCATAATAACGGAGAAGCTCGTGCCGTGGCTGTAGATGTCTCCAAAGCGTTTGATAGGGTTTGGCATACCAGCCTTTTCCGCAAGCTTCAGGGTTATGGAATTTCAGGTCGATTGTTTCACTTAATACAATCGTTCCTGTCAAACTTTAATGCCTCCAAAACAAAACTGCTCTCTTTTAATCACCACAGAGATCCTTCTCTGTCCCCAATTAGAATGTCTGACGCTCACCTTCCTGAGAGCACCTCTCTGCGGCTGCTCGGTCTCACGTTGTCTACTGACCTAAGATGGAACAAATACATTGAGTCAATTGCTTCATCCACCGCAAGGAAAGTTGGCTCCCTGTGCCGCGGCAGGAAATTTTTCTCGCCGGAGTCAATCCTTCAAATCTACAACCATTCGCCCTTGCATGGAGTATTGCTGCCATATATGGTCCGGTGCCCCTTCTGTTTGTCTCAAGGTTCTTGATATGATCCAGTGACGGATATGCAATGTAATAGGCCCTGATCTAGCATCTCGTCTGCAGTCACTCTCTCACAGACGTTCCGTAGCCTCCCTTTGTCTTTTTTACAAGTACTTCCATGGTAACTGCTCCGATGAGCGGCTTTCACTGGTTCCCAGACTTCATGAATTTAAGCGTTCTACTAGGCTGGCATCTCGCTCTAACCTTTTCACTGTCGAAACTGTTAAATGTAGCCGTCTCTTCTACTTCAATAGTTTCATTTCTCGCACCTCTCACCTGTGGAACTCCCTCCTCTTTTCCAGTTTCCCTGACAGCTATAATATCCAGCTATTCAAATGTAATGTCAATCGACGTCTCCAGATGCCTTGATTTATCCTTCTCTTCATCCTTTCCTCTATCACTCCTATTTACTCTCACTCCAATTCTCTGTAACCGCTTGCGTACTAGTGGCTTCCCGCCTTCCTTGGGGTGAAACGCTTAAAAAAAAATCCTGTAGCCAAACTATTATGTTGGTGCATAATTATCAAGCGTTTTTAAAAATATTTATTATGAAAAAAGAAACATAACAATTCAACAATAACATTTTTAAATGATTATCCCGGAGCGTATGATTATCGACACGCATTTTTATAACCTAAAAATAAAATATTTTTATTAAAAAATGTAAACAAAACAGCAATTTTTACTAACAAATAACTCGCCTACAAAAACGCCTGATAATTATGCACCAACCTAATAGTAGTACGCTTAAATTGACGTGTTCGAAGTACCATGGAGGAAAGTTCATCAGAACAGCCGGCACGAAAATACTTATAGAAAAGTCAGAGGGAAGCCACGTCACGTCGATGCCAAAGTGATTGAAGCCGAGATGCCAGGTCAGGACCGATAATTATACAGACCTTTGGATTTTGTCAAGAATCTCGATATATAGACCCGGAGTGCCAGACTAGATTTGGTAACAATACTCGATGCACAAACGAATGGTACATTTATAAATGTGCAAGAAGGATTCTGGCAAACCAGTGAACCAACTTTCTTTGCAGAAGAACTCGTAATTGATTGAATATAATCGCTCCACTTCATGTCATTAGAAAATGTGTGACCCAAGAGAGGCACAATGAGTTTCTCTCTCCTGGAGGTTAGCATCAGTCATGATGATGGAAAGCAAAAATGGTTCTCTATAATGTTTAAAGAATAGCAGTTTCGTTCTGCAGGCGTTAAAATTTTTAAGTCATTTCTTGCTCCAGTTAACAACTGATTTGAGGTAATTTTCTAGAGCAGCTACCTGTCTTAATTTGTTAGACCTATCGGACTTATTATGACAAAAGTAAATAATTGGATTATTTAATATTTACATTAGATGATAAAAAGTTTACAACTCTTGCTTGAGACCACGGTCGAAAAGTGTATTTATGTACGTGTGCACCGATGGGGCAAGTACATCAGTCTTGATGGCAACTACAGTGAAAAGCCTCCCTTCTGTTTGTGGTTGCCAGCATAGGCTAGAGACTCCAGTCTACCGTGCAATAGCTGAAAGGGAGGAGACGGATTCATACCTTTCCCCATATTAATCCTGACCATCATCATCGATTCCCTACACATATCTGGGTTGAATGCTAGAGGTATTCATTCGTGCATAACGTGTCTTGGACCCTGTAGACCGGGCTGAACCCATCCCTCTATAGGTCAAAACACGGACGTTGCCTTCTAATTTGGCTCGTTGCCGTTGATTACATGGGAGTAGTCAAGGAAGTCCTCCGCACAACCATGCCGTGTTATCACCGCATTGACCGCATCCATAGCTATAGCTATCCCCTTGAGCTAGATGAATGTCGACCCTACAAGATGGTCTTTCAAACATTTGATGGTGATTCTTTTTAATCTTGCTGAGTGTCTATCCACCCTCCTCACCAGAAAAGCCTTATAAGGGAACCGGTTCATACGCCAATGATTCCACCATACGGCAAGTAGTACTGGATTCCATGTTACCAGTAGCACTCGTCGACTAACCTGACACAATCTCGATCTAGCTCCTTCAATTCATCCTTTGTTTTTGTGCCCCAACAATATTTATTCAAGAGACGGTCACCCAGACATAGCGCTACTGTTACAGAGATACAAGATTGACTCAAGTTGTTTGATGTCACGTTCTTCGTGGTGGAAAATTTATGAGATCGTGCTTCGATGAAATGCATCAAGACCAAGTTCAATAGTAGCACGAGGAAAATACGTACAGTGTTTGGTTTTGTATAGTAATAAACATAGTTTATGGTTAGTAAATGTTTGTATCTTATTCTCAGGCAACTCTCGTCTTAAACATCAAAATGAAAGTGAATAAGTCAAATTTTACATGAGCGTATGATTTACAAGATTTATAGTCAAGCTTGCATCAAGTTTAATATAATTAGCAGAAAAACGAATATTTCTTTTTTAATTGTGTGCCACTGAGAAAAAAATTGGTTTGTACTTTGTCGGCCATTTAAGCTATTTCTATCTTCGTCTCATTTAATGAATCCTACACAATCTGTTCTCTCTTTCTATCTGAGTCATAATCAGTTTGCATGTACCTTTTATATATATATATATATATATATATATATATATATATATATATATATATATATATATATATATATATATATATATATATATATATATGGCCGAACGTTCGCTTTATGATCCTAAGACCCGAGTTCGAATCTCAGTCTCACTACGGCTGATTTTTCCTTAAGATTTCGGTCTGGACGGAGAAAGTGCCTGAGCGAGGGTCTGCAATAGGAATTAGCTAGCCGCCCTAATAGACGGCTATCCTCGAATACGAGTGACCAGCTATTATATATATATATATATATATATATATATATATATATATATATATATATATATATATATATATATATATATCCGTTCGGTATCTTCAGGTGATTTCGGCCATTTGATATCCTAAGGCTTTATTTTTTTTAAATAAAAAAATTATCAACGCTATAGTTTTTAAATAAATAAATGGATAAGTGCATAAATGAGGTGTGGTAGAAGGTGGGGATAAGAAGGAGGAATAGAAAAGCAAATGTACTGGAAATGTATCGGTGGGGGGATTAAATGAAATATACATATTTCCTTTTCATCCCACTTCATATGAACTCAAAAGGAACTTTTTAGTATGTATACAACGGGTCATAATTTCCGATCACTGATTCAAAAGGTGTTTTTTGATCTAGAAATGTTATTTTTTTCTTGTTGACAAAGATTGAAGATGCTGTAAGGTTTTGCTTTTTTTAATTTTGAAATTTTCCAGTTCACAATCGGACCTTTATTATTTCCTTAAATTTCTACGCATAGTTGGCTAGTTTATTAGAATTCCTAAGACTTTCTAGCTGAAAAGATGACACATGTCTGTACCACCTCTTTTTAAAGTTATCTTAGTACATCTTATGTATATTTTTTCTAGCCATTTGTATCTATTTCATCTGCTTTGTAAATTACTGGTTCATTTTTGCAAACTCCATATAATGAACATCTATTTTCATTTTTTACAATTGCATATTTCACTGTTAACGATGTTATACTGCACGTTAGTTTTGAAAATTGCTGTCATTTTGTTTTTTGTTGTGGTTTCTAAATTACAAGTACAGCTGTAGCTTAATTTAACTGTGTTTTTATTAAATATTTGATGTAATTCGGAATTTTGGATGAAGACTTTATCATATATATATATATATATATATATATATATATATATATATATATATATATATAAGTACCTCTAATGATTCGCTAAAAAAATGAGCATGTATGATGAAAAAATGCTAAAAACTTAATAAAAAAGTTTTATCGTCCAAATTTCTAAGTTTTTATTAAGAGGAAAAACCAAAAGATGTTTTTTATTATTTTTTTATCCTTTTTTAGAACATTCGAAATTTTGGTTAAAAATTTTGTTTTTCTTGCATCAGCGAATGACCATAAATGAGTATAGTAAATTTTGGCGTCTTTTTTGCAGTGAAAAACACGCTGATTTTAAATTTTTGCTAAAAGTAATTATTGGATTTTAATGAAACTTTGAAGACTTATTCATAAATGAACGCTGGAATTAGGATATTTAGGTATATCGATCACGTGCGTCCGGTGTGTTTTGTGACGAGCTCAGTCGACATCAAGGAAAGATCGATTGACAGTTGGGAAAGTCTGCTTGTCCAACGTTAGTTTTCTTGGAGTGTACATTTGACGTTAAGTTGATTTATTTTTTACTTGTGAAGCTTTTTTACCCCCCTTTCATTTTCAATTTTTGTTTATTCCCTATTTCTCTATTTGTTTTTGTGTTTTTGTGTGTAGGCTTTAATTTTCAAGCCAAGCGCCTTTTTCTCTCCTTCACTCTCTTTTTACTCAAGCTTTATTCCCCTCCACTCACTTTAGTTTGTAAATTTTTTTTTTAATTTTATTAGCCAAGCGTTAATTTTTGTAAGGAAAGACTTTTTTCATTTTTAATCTATTTATTGTAAACTCGGTTATCAAACTTTAAATTTTTTTTTATAAATTGTTCTTTTTGTAAGTAAGTATTTTGTTTAATCTTTTCCTTTACCTGCGATTTGTTTGTTTTTTCTAACCGAGTTTTAGTGGCGCTCCTCTGACCCTATTTTGTTTTTTTGCTCATTTTTTTTTCTTATTTTGTGTGTTTTTTACGTGTGGCTTTTTGTTTTGTTTTGTTTTTGTCAAATCCAAGTTTTGTTTATTTTTGTTTGTTTTGTTGGCTCACCTGCAACTCTAGTCCGTTTTTCTTTAGTTTCGTTTCATTTCAAATTAGAAAAGAAAAGAAAAAAGAAAATTATATCGGCAGCACTAAATTATTGCTGTCAATGAGTGACACTGATGAAGCAGCACTGATGCCCGACGAAGTAAAGAAAACGGCCTGGGCTGAAAACAGGCCGAGGAAGAAAGATGCAGTTTTCTATGCCGAACTAAGGAACAAGTACGAAGAATTCATTAAGGGAAATGAGTTCCTCACAATCCCGGAGGCGTTGGACGCCGTTAATACGTGGACAATCTCCTTGCTGACCACCGACGTGAAGAGTCGGAAATTATTAGGTTGGTGCAAAAATAATGACGTAATAATGTCGTTTTTGACGTATTTTTTAACGTCAAAAAACGACATTATTACGTCATTATTTTTGCACCAACCTAATAATTGTGGTCTGCAGGGAAACCATGGAAGAGGCCCTGAAGAACTTGAACATTGAACCAAAGATGCTGGCCAGATCGAACGCAATGTGGAACATTCTCCTGGTTACCAAGCAAGAAACCAGATAGAGGAGGGCAGAACCGGGGCCTTTTTTGCCAAATACGAGAAAGTTGAGGATGTCAGTGTTGGTAATCAACAAATCCGGCATCGCCACTGGGGACTTTGTCCTCCAGGTAACAATGACACCCCAGAGTTTTAGCGAGATTCCTAACTTTATCACGTATAGAGAAAAAAGAATGCTGGTTATGGTAGAAGGACGCCGACACTTTTGTTGGTCGTATTGTGCCTCAGGGCACTTGTCGAAGGTGTGCTTCGGGAGGAGTGTGAGGACACCATCACAACCGACAGCAACAATAACAGCAGCCGTAGTAGCAGCAGTAACCGAAAAGGCCACAACAGTGTTTGGAAAGAGGTGACGCGAAGACGGAAGACGACAAGCCCGCTCTCTCATCAACAGCAAGACATGCCACCGCCGTTGAAGCAATAACCACCACCACAGCAGGTGCGGTCTGAGGAGGTGCAGCGGCAACAACAGAAACTGCAGTAACAAGAAGAGCACAAAAAGCAGCAGCAACAGAAGCAGCAAAAGCAGCAACAACGACCCAAAAAGCAGCAGCAGCAGCAGCCTGAATTGAAGATGGAGTTGGAGGAAATGCCTCCACCTGGCTCTTCATCTTTGAAGAGGACCAAGGAGGCAGAATAGAAGGAAGTTAAAACAAAACCAGCGGATAAACGGACGTCGAAGTAGAACGAAGAGGAGCATGGAGAAAACCAGATCTCTATCCGTCCCTACTCCAAAAGCAAGGAGCCTCCCCACTTCACCTACCCGAGCTCCTACCCCTCTCTCTCCACCTCTTCACTCAGTTCAACAGCTACTCATTTGTCCTATATGGTCCGATGACGTTAGAGTTGGGCACAGGAAACCTAGGACAATCGTGTTCGTTACTCCTGCAGATTTCTGCGCCGTATGTGAATAGGATGATTGTTTTGGAGGGGGGTGTTTTTTCTCTTTTTCAGACTTAAAAAATGTCTATCACGATAGCCAGCATGTGGATGGCGTCGCGATCCAGGTAACTCACTTTGTTTGCAACATTGATGCTTGTGTGCTGTCTAACAACTTTGTCGTCTATTCAGCATATGGGGACCGACTGGCCAGAGGTATTTCTTTGCTGGTTAAGCGTACCCTGTATGCAACGGTAGACCTTGTCCATGTGGATGCCGGGGGCCGGCTGATCGTGGCCGATATTGCAGTGAAAAAGTAGTTCGTCGCGGATCGTTGCGATTTATGCGCCCAACGACCGGGAGGAGCGTGTCTCGTTTTTTCGGCAGCTTTTAGATTCAACGCATTTAGTCTTAATGGGGGACTTAGCGAAGTGAGAACTAGTGGGGGCGATTATTGGGAATAGGTGGTGGGAGAGGCTTAAGGATAGAATTAGGTCTCTGTTTCAGTTACCCGTGGTCAAATCCAGAAATCGATATGTTGGTCTTAATAATGATCCCAAAGCTCCAGTGTAGAGGGTAGGGGTGATTTTGTTTAGCGACATGTCAACATCTCTATGGGTTATTTAATGCCGAAATATAAATATTTTGAACACAATTTAATGTCTTCAACTAAATATTTTAGGGCAATTTTATGCCTTCAACTAGAGATAAAATGTATTGTTGGTCATTTTGTATATAAAATGTATTGTTGGCAATTCTACTATAAAATATATTGCTGGCCAATTTTGCATCAAAATTGTATTGTTGGTAATTTTACTATAATTATGTATTTTTATAATTTTATGTTTTTTTCTTTTTGTTTTTTGGGGGTCACTGTTTGCCCATATCTGAGACCCTAACAGGTACTACCATCCTAGGTTTGGGTGAACCTGGATACAACAGCAAATAAGAGGTGATTCCACGCCCCTAAAAACCTTCAACGTCTCGATTAGAGGCCTTGCTGTCGGATATGCCCAGGACTAGTGTAGAGATGCAGGTAATTTGAATATACCAAATAGAAACCATAGAGTTTGTTTTTATTTAATGAATGAGTGGGCCGTGAATCTGATTAGCTGGGTATGTGATAGATAATATCGACCAGCCACAACCCATTCCCCATTTTCAGGCCTTGTGCCAAAATTGTATTTCATATACAATAAATCTTGATCGTTTGACAGTCGAACTTCTACTAGCGTTACGGTGTCGCCCGACAGAATACACCATGTGAGAGAGTTACAGTGGCAAGTACGTCGCCTCGTCAAAAGAGACCCTTCATCTTTGTTGTATCTGACAAGCTATTTCGGGGTTATAACCCATTACGATGGCCAGCATTTCTTCAAGCCTATAGATTTCGGACAAATTTTCAGCCTAGCGACCATTGCTGCAGTAGGACTCTTCAAGTATCATCCACCAATTAGAATCAGTGTTTTATGAATAAGGAGCACTAGAGGAAATCCTTACTGACAACGATACTGCCTTCTGAAGCAGACATTTCGAATGCCTCCTGGATGAATGGAGGATCGAGTTTCGACTGCGATGAGCGCATGTACCAAGTGGCAATGGCATAGCGGAAAGGTGCCACCGAAGTGTAAAGAGGATCGCCGCCTGAAAGCAGTTTACAGTCATGGGAACTGTGTACAGATATAAAACAACACCAGAAGATGATGCGTCTATATCTACAGCTACCAAGTATGTGTTAAAGGAATCGATGGCGTGTATCTTTCTGATCGAAGAGAAGTGCATGGACCACAGAGGATGTGGGAGCCTGTCTGGGTAAAGCCTCCCAATAGCCGTTGTACCACCAACTTCAAAAAACGGCGTGTCACCGATATCGTCAGTGAGCATTCCATATTGGAATCCGTGCAATGTGAGGGATCTCCACCTTGTCCTGCCCTATCCTGCCCTCGAAACAACCCCATTGGCAAATGACGATGAGAATGAAAAGCGAGTTACGGATTGAGCCCATATCACGTGAGATCGATGATTCACCTCAGAACCCAACTGCCAACTTTGACAACTATTCTGAGAGCTTCTCCGAAAAAGAAGTTCAGACAACCCCACTTCGGAGGAGCACCCGAAACAAAAGACCGCCTCCGCACTGTTATATGTATGGTCAGGAGACCAGATGTGGGGCGGGGGTTGGGTTGGGTTGGTGATGTGGCAGACATAGTGAACCAGAACCGGAGTCGAATAGCGGAACAGGACTTACCTTATTCTCGACGAAAGAGAGTTCGTCTTTGTCTGGCATGCGAGACTTCGATTTGGGAGAAAGTGAGTACACGCTGGAACTAGCGTATTTAGGCATATTGATCACGTGTGTGAAGCTTGCTTTGCGATCTATAAAAGCCGAGCTCAGTAGTCAGTATATGATCGTTTGACAGACGAACGGCTACTAACCTTTACGGTGTCGACCGAGAGAATACACCATGTGAGAGAGTTCCAGTGGCGAGTACACTGCCCAGTCAAAAGAAACATTTTATCTTTGTTGTATTTGACAGGCAGTTAGAATATCATGGGTCATTAGGGCACAACTTCATTACATGTGTCATTATGCCAAAAGAGCCAGAAGAAAGTTGTTCCTTAAAGAAGTTCATAGAAAAAAAGTGACAGATAAGTATAAGATTGTTCTAAGCTTCGGGTATCTATTAAAAACAGCAGAAAAATTCATATTCATTATTTATAAACAGTGAATTCACCTAACATCAAATAATATGGTCTCAAGAATGATATTTCCACTCAAATTTACGTTCTGTCATTTGGGATAAAAATACGCCGATTCCATCCCTGTGCAGAAGGGGTAACACTCACAAAATGAAGGGCCTCTCTACATATGTCTAATTTTTTGGCTCTCGTTCAAACCAAATCTCTGTCTACCTTCGAGACTCACGTACATGAATATATATTTCTTGTTCGACAGCTTTCGGAATTAAATAACGTGGAAAAGTTTGATATACAGTGAAACAAAACAAAACATTCAATTTTAAATTGCACGATAAAATATTCTTCAAATATTTGAATAAGGTTTTTTTGTTTAAAAATGGCTGTCCGTTAAAGATTCTCATGTTTCTGTATAAATATGGGCGTCAAATATATGCTTAATTTAAAATGCCTTTTAAAAATGAATATAGATTTTCACACTTTATTTTTTTTATATCATTATGAAAGAATTAACGTACGGTTATTTTCTGTTCATTTTATTTATTTTTTTTTTTTTTTTATTTTTTTTTTTTTCGCACCCGAATCGAAATTTTACCCTCAGCAATCGCAATCAGGGTTTTGCCTATTGAGCTATAGCTTTGGGCACTTTGACGTGATGTAATGGTTCACAAGCTTGTGTCGCTAGTTCAGTTGCGTTTTAGTAGTGAGTTCGCTTCTCACGAAGGTGGTGCTCCATACTTTGGGCCTTGTGCCATATCTAAGCAATGCTTAGTAAATTACTTTTGCGCTTATTGATAAATTCAAAATTGTCTTTAATTAGCATTTTCCGAATTCAATTAAAAGCTTGCATTCAAATTAAGCGAGCATTTTCCTATGATGCTAATGCAATTAATGCATTTCCTTTTGTAATGCTAAAGAAAACACTGAATACACACACACACACACACACACACACACACACACACACACACACATATGGTGATGTTGATTATGAATCACATTTTTAGCTTAAAGCAATTGTTCTATTTTCCCGCTTAACCCTCATAGCAATTCACTTTCTTTCTTCCCTGCCGACATTCTTTCGTTTCTTTCCCATCTCCAAAGGGAACGCCATCTTTTTCTCCGCCATCAACAGCTTCCCGGTGTGTCGTTCCAATCCCAGCATTCTAATTTCCTCGTCTTTTCTCCACAACACAAACGGGCTTTGTCACTGATTCCCAGCAACTACCGAGGCATTTTCATATATTGCATACAACCATTTGCCCGTGTCATGGCAGCCGAACAAAGGTGACTTGCCTATTTGCCCTGATCTGGGTTTGCTTGTGCATCCACCTGCATTTCTTGAGATCAATTTCCAACGAGCTATTATCACGTTTGATGAGCTTCGTCGATATATTTGTGCAAAGAGGCGGTTAGCTTTGTCATAACTTATTAAAAACAGTGCCGATTTGTATTCCGTAGAGCAACTCTTGTAAAGACTGTAATTTGCTGCTTGTCTATCTGTCCAACTCAGAATTCTTTGAAATTAAAGGAGTGAATATGAATATGAAATACGCATAGTTCAGTCCTTGCCCGGTGTTCCTCTCATCAGGTCAGGTGAATTTTCTAAAGTATGAAAAATAAGCTCTCTGTCTGTTTGTCTCTCTTTCTCTCTCTCCCTCTATCTATCTCTATCTCTCTCTATCCTCTCTCTCTCCTCTCTCTCCTCTCTCTCTCTCTCTCTCTCTCTCTATATATATATATATATATATATATATATATATATATACATATATATATATATATATATATATATATATATATATATATATACATATATATATATATATATATATATATATAAGACAATTTGGAAATATTTATCATTCCGTCAGATTTTCATCTATATTGATTCTTAGAGAAATTTCATTAAAGAAAAATGTGGTCTAAAACACGTCAGATCTAATAACAGGGGTATGCAGGTTCGAATCCTGAAAGGGCATATTTTTTCATTAATAAAATCTCTCGAATATTCTGGCCGGTAGACAAAAACAATTAGATATACTGTTTAATAAATAAACGGAGCGTCTACTCAAACACGAATAATCCCTAAAAAAATAACTCTTCAAGTGACAAAATATGTTGGATTAATAAATAAAAATCCATTACTTCTTTAGAAAATTGCTTTGTTTACGTCTTGATACAAAACTGAGCAGATATGAACAATATTGAGAAGTCTATGACGAGAGGAATTTTGATTAAAGGCACTAAACTAAATATTTGAAATCCTGTCTTTTCATCTGAGATCAAATAGTTGGGAATACGCACCTCTTTACATTATTAACATCCGGACTATTTTCATCATCTTTTTTATCATTATGCTCTCCGGCCTTCATCAGTTGCTGGTCGATCCGGGTATCCTTCGGGGAATTTCGAACACTTTATTTAATCCACAGGCAGAAACTTTTCCCGCCCTGCTGACCATGTCTAGGGATATCTCGTCTACTTCTTATTAAGCATTGCTCAGTTATTGGTTCCCATGTTTCGATTGAGTCCAAGTTGGCACTAGCCGGTCTCAAGGTTTGAACTCACAATGACTATGAAATCAAACTAACTCTTTAATTCACTAGGCCATTTACCCCCCACCCCACGCCGTGGCAATAACTGAACTAAATATACACATATACATACATAGATGGATGCATACACGCATAGACACATGCCTTCACGTTGCTTGTGCATATTAAGATGGAAAGAGAAAGAGATAAAGTTCATTCAATACATGCTTCAAGAGACATATAACCCCCTCTCTTCTCGTACACGTTTCCTAGACCTTTTGGTCTAGTCTCGCTTTCTGCCGACGTGAATCCGATGAGTTCCAACCACGCTTGTTCCAATATCTGTCGGGCGACCGGCTGATCGGTTGAACTCTCTGCCTTCGGGCGGGGAGGAACCCGAACGAGGCTACGCCGAAGGACGGAGTCTCTTTCGGGGAGGTAAACCGACCCTGAACCCGTTTATACGGTTTCAAAGGGCTATTTTTGGCCGAGCCCACGGGCTCGGAAATCCCACGTTAAACCGGCCTTGTGCCACATGATGCCCTCGTGGTGGTCAAGCTCGCGCCGAAGAAATAATAATGCCGGTTTTTGGTTAAATATAGACGATTTAATGAAGGTGAATAAAATAATTTACAATCGGATATATTTGGCATCTATTAATCCAGAAAGATTATAAGGCGGCGACTTGGAATCTTGATCTGTGTGTTCAACAAGGTTCAATCGGAAATTCAAGTGAATATTGGACCCCTTCCTCGTGTGGGTGTACAACTACGTGTGTGTCTGTCGTCTCGTCTATCTATGTCGTCCCGTCCCGTCTATCGTGTATCCTCAAAATCGAGCTGAATTTATTCATAATTCTCCGCGCCATATATCAAACTCTTCACACGCCAAGATAACTCAGTTTTCAATTGTTTAAAGTCAGGGTTAAAGGACCAAATCCTTTGCTTTGATTTTAGCCCATTTCATTCAGAGCCATTGCTCCAAAACTAAAACATATTTGGCTAACATCAGAAACGGAATCAAAAGCACATGCTCTGACCTATTCAATTCGAGGTTACACCTGGCCTCTCGACAAATATTCCTGCCTGGGAAAATTAATAAACATTAGAATAACATACACCATTCCGTCACCTGGAAATTTAAAAACGACAATATCTGCCAATAACAAGTTACGTTGTTATAGACACACAAGGTAGAGGGTTGCTGTTAAAATTGTTTTGATGAATGAAATGTGTGATATGAATTAAAGAGGTGACAAGAAGTGAAGATTATGAGAATAGTGGGGACAGATAATGATTGACCCTTGACTTGAAGAGGTTAATATTGTAGATTTCACGAAAGCATCCACGCGGGGATCTATTTCACAAAGTAGCAGTTCTTTAAAATAAAGCTGTCTGTTTCGCTTTACATTTGCAATACGGAGGAAATGGAGTCGATGGAAATGGCGTATTATGTCCTAGCTGTAAATGTCTGGACTGGTGGAACTAAAGAATGGAGCTCATCTGAACATTTACTCTGAAAATAGCAACAGAATAATGACCTGTTTCTTAGCGCGAAATCTCTACCTCTTTCTCTTTCACAGGCACACACGCAAGCAAAACACGTTTAAGGCACCTAGTGAGGATCAAGCTCATTTCAATAGTAACAGTCTGTTAGAAAGCTTTCTATCTACTTTTCTATGGTGAAGCATCCTTTTTTAATATTATGGTTCAGCCAATACAGGGCTCGATACCCAATCAAAGTAGATGGTTACTGTTAAAAGGTTAATGATGAATGAGGGGTATGATATGAACAAAAGTGAATGTGGTAGAAAGTGAAGATTATGATGATAGGGATAATGATCAATTATTCATTTGAAGTTAAGATTGTGCAGCATCCGAGCCTGTTCCTCATAGAAGTTCTTGGGAGAAAGCTGTTTGAGAGGAACTTTCTTCTTATATTTAGAAAACGGGGGAAAACGAGGAAGATTCGACTCTATGGAAGTGGCATGGTGATTCCTAACCGTAAAGGGATGAACTGGTGGAACTATAGAATGGGTCTGGTCTGAATATTTGCCATGGAAATAGCTGTGACAGACTTGCAACGTTGAATTTGTTGCATCTGGAAGGAAAGACTGTGGAGTTGTTATGGGACCTTACCCATAATAACATAAGGGACTATTCCATACGTAATAAATACTGCGCCTCAAGAGGAAGCAGGGAGTTCAATCCGAAGTCGGGCGACCGGCTGATCGGCTGATCGGCTGAACTCTCTGCCTTCGGGCGGGGAGGAACCCGAACGAGGCTACGCCGAAGGGCGGAGTCTCTTTCGTGAAGGTAACCCGATCCTAAACCCGTTTATACGGGTTCAAATGGCATATTTTTGGCCGAGCCCACGGGCTCGGAGATCCCACGTTAAACCGGCCTTGTACCACGTGATGCCCTCGTGGTGGGGGTGACTAAATACTGTTCAGTCTGCAGTCTGGAGTGAGGTCCGTCAGGAGTCTGTCAGTCAGTCAGAGCGAGCGAGTTAGTCAGTCGAGTCAGAGGCAGTCCGATACAGTGTCGCGTTCAGACAATTACTACAAGACATTGGAATAGTGATACTGCTCGAGACTACATTGTTCTCTCTACTAAACCTGATTGTTCGTACTAACACTTTCTACTTCTCTGTATATATTCCTGTTTTTAATATATCTGTGTTATTTCATATCCGTGTTCGAGTTCTTCTTTATTGGTTCTACCTTGGGCCATCACCGTGGTACAAGGACCTTTGGACCATAACAGGAGTAATTCGATGAATACATAGATCGTGAGTTCGAAGATCAAGATTAAGACGACTAAAATCTTTTGCTTATTTGCGTTTTTTTCTAATTCTATATTTTAAGTTTCCTTTCAATCTCAACGGGATTTTATCTGCCAAGCTTTCCTTCGAATCTTTGCTTATTTAATTAATCGTCATCTTCCCCTTCTTAAACTTTATTCCTGATATTCCAAATGTTTCTCCAATAATACTTGTATTATTTTCTCACACATCGATTGTAGACACAATTAAAAACTATTGGCCTATATCCAAGATTTAATATCAGCAAATCTCCTTCATACTGCTGCTCTTTTCTTAGTATTCTAGTTGTCTGCATGGTCTTGACTCTTATCCTAATTTTCAGTTATTATTATCCTATTATATTTGTATTTCAGTCCCTTTGTTAGTTCGCATGACCGTTACACCCTGCCAATACGTCATAAATAATGGACGATTCCGTTTTAATCGCGAGGAAAAGACATATCAGAGACGCTACTTCAATTCAGCGAAAAAAGAAAGAAAGAAAGAAGTGTTTAACGTCTCCTGCTAATACCTCACAAATAATGAACTGTTGTTTTGATTACATGAGAAGACAAAGGACATATCAAAGACGCTACATGTTTTCAGCGAGAAAATGAAAGAAAGGGAAGATAGAAGTGTTTAGAGTCTATTTTAGTGTAATGGAAAACCTTGTCAATTTCAAATCTTTTCATTTGTATCCCCTTACTTCTTAAAACAATGACCGACATTCATATTTATGATTGTTATTGCAAGTTGTTAAGCTAAAATATTTAACGATGCGATAGAGGAATTTCTACGGATATTTTATTGCCGTCGAACTCGCCATGAGCTTATTTAATCATTAACTTAAGAATTAGGATTCATCATAAATTTAAAATAGGAAATCCGTGAAATTTTCACGGGTTTAAAAGTTATTATTATTATTATTATTATTATTATTATTATTATTATTATTATTATTAAACAAAATGGTTGCCGTAACTCTTCCAATATTTTTCAACAGTTAAGAGAAGTGCGTGATTTAAGAAAAAAAAAGAAATGAACAAAACAGTGTTTTTGACAATGTTAAACAATATTTCGACTGTATGTCTTTGTACAAACGTTATTTGTCTTGTAATGAAAAAATGTCTGCCCTGGTACGTGTCAAAACATACTAAACACGGCCAGCGTAAAGCGATGCAACTGAAACGTGCTTAATGTGGTGATGATGATGATGATGGTGATGATGATGATGATGATGATGATGATGATGATGATCTTGCTCATCTTGAAATTTTCTGTTAGTTGATTAGTTATTAAGAGGAATTAATCAAACTGCGATTTTCTTTCTTTTCTTAAATTGCGCTATTCTCTTAACTATTATTATTATTACTATTATTATTATTTCATAGCTTATTGAATGTTATTAACGGATTTTGCACATTATATGCCAAGTTATATCTCGCAGCCTTAGGTATCACGTACATTTCTGAGTTTTCGTGTGGTACCATTCACACAGACTTATTGCAATGCATAAAAATTGACTGCTAAATCTTATACTGTGAACCCATGACCAAAATTCACTGATCTTGTTCCTAATAATTCAATGGCAGCATACCGTCTTTACCTTTCAGCAATTCCATATTCTCTTGATTTCGTATTATTATTATTATTATTATTATTATTATTATAACTTCATATTACAAATTCATCTAACTCTATTAGGTCTTCCGGTTGTTTGTACTTCAGAAAGCCGGCATAACAGTTTCTGTTACCACAGTTCTCGCAGTTCTTCCGGCTTCTTTCTTTCCAGCCAACTTTGATCTTCAAAAATGTAAATTCAATGTCAATCATTATCTGCTGATTACTCCTCTACTTTTCTCGCTCTTCGATAATGCTTCTGTTTTCTAATTATTTCACAGCCAGCAATTCCTTGTGTCCTGCTTGGGGTAAATTCGATTAAAAACTAAAAAAAAAAAGAAAAAGTGGAAGGCCCTATTCGTTATTCAACAACATAAGTCAATTAAATTCCATCAAAAATTCCAAAAGAAACATTTCTTCATAAGGTGGAAATTGTGCTGATTCCCATTTTATATACGCCGCCCAGTGTACCACGCCTGACTTGATTTGTGTGGGTTGCATAACTTAAAAGTTACGCAAATTATTTAATGGCCGCGGGTATGATGTCTGATACAACAATGCAACATCAACAGAACTTGCGAGATATTTTAATAACTGAAAATGTGTTTACGTAGTTATTTTGTCAAAAACCAATTTCTGAATGTTTTGAGCAACGTTGGTCTTCCATACATTGTCACGACTTTTGTTTCATAGCAGGCGCCCTGACCCTATTTCTGCCCTGGGCATTCTTTGGGATTTACGCAGACAACCGCGGATTCAATGTCCATTTTAATTCATCTCATGCAAAAGCAACAAATGACTACAGGCTGAAAGCATAATTACTTAGTATATTACAGATTTTTTGTGCGAACGCCGACACTAAATCAAGAAAGTAATATTACATATTCTTTGAAGTCTAAACTTTCATCACGAAAGCTTTTATTTCTCTGACTATTTATCATGAGAGCTGAGGTAAGTAGCACGACTTCCTGGTCGAGATGATTGTGCATTTTTGTCTCAATTTCTGTAATGAGTATTTATCATTATCTTTCCATTATTACATATCATTATCTCTACATTATTACATATCATTATCTCTACATTATTTTCCATGAGAGCGATTATCGCTATCTCTGTTGTTATTATCACAACGTTTCACAACCAAATTTCATCAGGTGCTTGTCAATCTGGGTGATCTTTAGGACCTTTATTTAATCTACGGGCGTAAATTGTTCCCATTCCGCGGACCATGTCTAGGGATATCTTGTTTAGTTCTTGTTTAGTATTGCTTAGTTATTACTCACCATGTTTCTAGTGAGTCCAAGTTTACACTGACCAGACCATGGTTTGACCTTACAATTTCTATGCAATCAAATTCGCAAACTAACGCTTTAAACCACTAGATTATTCACCCACTCCACAAACGTACCCCGTGACAATAACTGATAATTACTTAATCTACAGGCAGAAATTATTTCCGTTACGCTGACCATATCTCGGGATATCTTGTCTAGTTCTTATTTAGCATTACTCAGTTATTGCTCACGTTTCCATTGAGTCCAAGTTTGCCCTGCCCTGCCCTGCCCTGCCCTGCCCTGCCCTGCCCTGCCCGGCCCGGCCACAAGGTTTGAAATCATGCAAAAAATCTTCCTTTAACTCGTGTAATTCTTTTTAATATATAAAAAAATAAAACTTGGTAATAGATTAAACAGCAAGTCACGAATACTGGAAATAATAATAATAATAATAATGGCCTGGTGTCTTGATTTTTTTTCATCGTCCAAACAAGGCGAAAATGCCACTAAGACTCAAGAATAAAAGAGAACGAAAAGACTTTAGTGAGAAGAAAGTATTCTTTTATTTAACTTTGAAAATGAATCATCCAAGGTGACTTGGAAATCATATCTCGATAATTGTGCACCCCCACTCCAGAGTGAGCAAACTGAGTGAGCTGTCCAGAAAATTCCAGAAACCCATCACGATCTTAAATACAAAAGATTGCTCATAAACATATTTTTGGTGAGGTGGGATGCATCCCAGTCCTCACCTTCCAGTCGTCACGGTCGGAATGTGGCAAGTCTCTCACTGCTCTATCGCTACTTTCATGGAAAGTGCTCGGACGAACTACATTCTGCCAGTTCTAATCCGTCATACCATTTACATAGTAATAAACCAGCCACATTCTCTCCGTGTTCCACCGGCGAGAAGTAAGTTCCACTCAAACAGCTTCTTCCCGCGGACCACTGCCCCGTGGAGCGGACTCCCAAAAGGATGTCTGCCCGATCACTACAATCTTAACTTGTTCAAGACTAAAGTTACCCATTATCTTCCACTCCTATCCATATAAACTACACCTTAACGTAACCCTCTACCTCAAGTGGCTCTCGGGGCTTGTACAGGATGAACCTTACTGTAAAAAAAGCACTGATCAGAAAAACTCTAAAATATGTTTAAAAATCATTCATTTACTTCAGGTCTCAGGAAAAAATTTTGTCCATTGGTTGAAAATATTACACTTATTAGTGAGTTTTTTATATATTGTAGAAGGCCTGTTTGCTTGGCACCGTACGAACAACTAGAAAAGTATTGAATACTTGACATCGAGTAAATAAAAACCAGGTAATAACATATAATCTAATCAATCAATCAGGTTCGCCTGTAGGCGGGATCACAGAGTCATTGCAAACTCCACGATCCTATAATTACCTGGATAGTATGTAATTCGCAGGGTGTTATATGCATATTGCAAGAGAACAACCGAAAACAAGGAAGTACTGCCGGTGAGATGGAAAGAAAAGAAGTCCAGATATGTTAAAATAAAATTATCTGTATTGCCGATAAAATGGATCAAGGCGGAATGTCTCTTTGTGGGCGAGGGAAGCGACCTAGAAAATGGGGCAGTAGATTGTGTACGGGCCTTGTGTTGAAACGTGTGCCAGGTCTGTTGACCGGAAGGCCACTGATAAACTCTGTGACTGCCTGCCTACTGTTTTGGGAGTGGCTGGGGAGGTTCTTTTAACCTGTAAGATGGATACATTACTCAGCGTTTTTTGTTTTGTTTTGTTTTTTTGTTGTTGTTTTGTTCAGCTTTTGCTTTAGCGGTAATTTTCATGATTGTCCTTGACATTTATATGTTATTTTATGTTTTATGACTTTGTTTTGTGAGCTGGAAGCGATGTGCGGGGCCTATGCACAGAGAGCGACTTCTTATTTTTATTTTTTATTTTGCTTTAGTAGCGTTCATATTCGAACAACCTGTTTTGATGTTGAGTGTATCAGAAATATATCTAATTTTAAGTGGACCATAACATACATACTGTTTTGAAATGGATCCTTCTCCTATACTGGTTGCCACTCAAGGCTGAAAAAACAGTCTGTTCTACTATTTAACCAAAAACTGAGGAAAGTAATGGGTTAATACCTTTCCCGGAGGTATTTGCATAAAAGTGAATGGAACAGAACTCTGCTGGATTGTGAACTCTCAGTGTTTGCGTTCTGAGATGCTATCCAGTACACCATTCACACATCCAATAAACTGTTCTAACTCAAGACAACTAGAATACTAAGAAAAGTACATGAGTATGAAGGAGATTTGCTACAATAAATTTTTAATCTTCTCTAAAGATTTATTTAACCTCTACAGCGAGGCTGTACCAGGATTTATTATCGGTGGGCGTCATTTTAACAATATAAGATATGCAAATAATACTGTGTTGATGTCTGACACGGAAATAAAACAACAAGTCCTCCTAGACAGGGTAGTTAAAGAAAACGAACCATCAACAGCAAGAAGGCAGAAAGTATGGCAATCAGCAAGAGAAATAGGCTAGTTACAAATTGGTGATGTCAGCATCAAGCAAGTACAGAAGTTTAAATACAATAATTCCACATATATAATACGCCTTCATCAATAATATGCACTTCTAAAATTGTGCTGAAAGTGTGTGTAAATGCTTCTACTTATGCATAATACGCACCCTTTGTTTGGTAATCAAACCCTATAAATGATACCTCTCCAATTTCATTACGGCCAGCGTTTCCTACTCTTATTTCAAAAAATGGTTTCAAACATAGAATATTATTATTCTAATTGAGTTTTGTGATAATTCTCGTTTTCTTTTACAGCAATTTTTTGTAGCTGTGCATAATACGCACCCCCGATTTTTCTTATTTCTTTTTTTAGAAAAATTGCGTATTATACATGGGGAATTATGTTATCTGAAAAGTGTTTTAACAAAGGATGGAAAATGTAGCGCCCAAATCGGAAAACGCATTGACTGGCAGAATACATTTCAAAATCTTAGCAAAGTGATGAGAAACAGAAAAATTTCGTTAGAAACAAAGAAAAGAATTGGCTGGATTGCTATGTCGTATCAATCCTTTTATATATCGGTCATTTGTCTTCATTAACGTTCACAACGATAATATACCTAACATCTACATTGCTAGTATTTCTTCCTTCCTAATTTCGGTTGATTTTTAGCATCTTGAAATGATGGCTGAATAGTTGCAATAAAAAGCAAATGAAATAAATACTAGTAAAATATATAACTGATAATGCCCAATGTAAGAAATTCCATGCATTTATGAAAAAATCATATAATCTCGTCACACAATATAATCTTCAAAATAATCGAGTATAAACCATACATTTAGGATCTATCTATCTAACTATGGAATATTAAGAAAAATGAATATATTAATATCTTCCTCAACTTCCACAACTAAGAGATGGGATACTTTAAAATCATTTTTTTATAAAAAAGATCTTATATGCCACCATATATAGTAAATCGTTTTGCATGTAACTTTGTACCTGATTATTTATATACATAATTACATCAAACTGACACCGACTTAAAAGCGACATTCAACAAATCGATTAAATCTAGAGCAAGTGATTAGTGTATGTATCTGGAAACATATTTTAGAGCCATAAAACATCGTTCCACGTGAGATGCCAACAGTACAACACTATCTAAAATATATATGGGATTATCAAGATTCGTTTAATAACTCGCCCATTGTCGAATGAAAAATTTTCCAAAAAAGGGACTGAATGAGTGTGGCTCAGGTTTCACGAACTGTGGATTATTTGGTAAGAACTTAGAATATTAGTACTTTCCTCCAACAAGACCGTCTAAATAAGAAATCTGAGTTTATTAATGAGTGTCGTACTTACTGAGTTAGTAAGTACAGGGAGCCGACACTATTTTTGGGACACTTTGAAAAGTGTGCTTAAAGGTGTTTTTTGCTGTCGAGAGCTTTTGTGTTGATGAGTAGGTAGTTCAGCAGTAACTGTTCATTAATGGTATGAACATTGATTGATGGGTTTGTCTTTGGTTTCATGTTTTCTTTATTTTTACTTCAACTTAAGTGACACTATTTTTCGGACATGACACAAATTCCGGGTTTTTTAAGGATTTAGTCATCGAACGTCTACAATTTTCTCCAGGTAATTTGTACGCTGACCATTACATTTGAGTATCTTTACCATTCACTGCGAAAACGTATTAAAATCCTGAAGAAGGATGCATTCAAAAGAAGTCATCAGTTTGGTCCAAAAGAAGAGAGAAGGCGTTATTATCAATATGTACGAACATTATAAAGATAGACTGATAGAAGTCATTGAAAAAAAGGGTGCTACCATAAACTATTAGCATTGTTTCTGCAATGTCCGAAAAATACTGTCGCCTGTGTAATGTGAAATTTTGTAAAAACATAAAAATACTTCTAATTTGAATTCTGCTTTTCCATTTGTAGTATTGAAACAGTTTTTAAATGGTATTGCCATTACACTAAAACAGTATAGACTGCCTGTACTACCTAAAACTTGAAAAAATAAAGTGTCTGAAAAATAGTGTCGGCCCCTTGTACTTGCTTTGCTGTGTGAATTAGCTTCTGTTTGAAAAGGACAAAAAATAAGGGAATATTTTCAGTTTTTTAGGTGCCGATTGGAACTATCATCGCCTCCAACTTAAGGGTAGAGCGTGGTCACAGACAGAACAATTAATATCTCTATGTGCATCTTCTTTATGTGTCTTGTCCCCTCGGGGCATAGGCGATCATGGCCCGCCATCATGGCCTTCCATCATGGCCCTTCTTTTTTTATTTATCCTAACCCTTGTTCCGACATCCATTTACTCAAGCTCACTAAATATGTTATGCATGATTTTTCTCTGTCCCTCTTGCCTTTAATCTTTCCTGTGAGTATCTGACTTTCCAAAACCCCTTTTCTCACTATGTACCCTAGAAATTTCAACTGTTTCTTCTTGTTTCTATTTTCTTTAAAACTTTGTCATTGCTCACATCTTAGGTCCATGGTATCTTCAGCACGCTTCTGGCATCTTTCTTACTCAGTTTTATAACAGCACTAAGAAATTGATCCGTGAATTTAAGGGGATTAAAATAAAAATGAATAGACATATGTTTAAATTATTCAGCCAAACATGCTTGTATGAAGATATGGTGCCTAAATACATACACATACACACACACACACACACACACATATATATATATATATATATATATATATATATATATATATATATATATATATGAGAGAATGATATATATTATTATATATCAAGCAAGAACAGTACTGAGGAAATTGTAAGACAAAATGGTAAAAGTTTATTTGTGATACTTTCGTCTTTTTTGCAATCCCTCCTAATCCCTGTTCTGCCAGTCATTTAAACAAGTTTGTTGGGTAGTTTAGTCGCTGTCGTTTATCCCTCTTCCCTTCAATATGTTCTATGAGTGTCGAATTCTCCAAGCCATCTTTCCTCATAACGTGCCCTAGGTATTTCAATTGTCTCTTTCTGATCCTAAATATAAGTGTCGTTTTTCGTTCCATTTTCTTTAAAATTTCGTCTTTGCTAATATATTCAGTCCATGGTATTCTCAGAATCCTTCTGTAGAACCAAATTTATTTTGCGACGTGTTTCTTCTTCATCTGTAAGGTGATTGTCCAACATTCATTGGCATATAGGAGGGCCGATATTCAGTACTTTTTTGTTTCTCTCTATTTAATTTTTTTCTATTTCTCAATACTTTGCTTAGCTTTTGGAAGGCTTTCTTTCGCAGTGCCGATGCACCTTCGGATTTCGGTGTCATATGTTCCGTCTTCTGTTAAAATACTTTCTAGATATTTAAATTTTCGAGGTGCAGATTTTCAATCATGGGATCATCCTGATTCCAAAAACGTACAGTGTTTCCCAAACGGTGCGGCGGAAGAGGATAACAGGTGAAGCGTAAGAAGTTAACAGGTGAGGCGGAAGAGGATAACAGGTGAAGCGGAAGAAGTTAACAGGTGAGGCGGAAGAGGATAACAGGTGAGCCGGAAGAAGTTAATAGGTGAGGTGGAAGAGGAAAACAGGTGAGCCGGAAGACGTTAACAGGTGAGGCGGAAGAGGATAACAAGTGAAGCGGAAGAGGATAGCAGTTAAGGCGAAAGAGGATAATAGGTGAGGCGGAAGAGGATAGCAGGTGAGACAAAAGAGGATAGCATGTGAGGCGGAAGAGGATGGCAGGTGAGGTGGGATGATGATTGAAAAACAATCAAAAATTTAGAAACATTTTTTTTTAAATTCATATGCCAAAAATAAATATGATTTCAAAATTTATAATATTATTATGGATTACTTGTAATTGCATGCATGAGTCCCAGTATAAGTAGTTATAAATAATTAATGACCGATTTTATCAGTGTGATATTTCTGAATTATATCAAGTATTAAGAATATAGTAACTCATGGCCAACTAGTATTACATGGCCCCACATGTCATATAAGCTGAATTCTAACAGGCCAATATAATGTAAACAAAAAATGTGAATGGCCGCTTAGAAATTTGCTAATCGAAAAGGGAGGTAACTTTAAAAATTGAATTCTTAGAACGTAAATTAAAAACGTACAAGTTCGTAAACTTTATACAGCGTTATTTCAATTCCATAGACATTTTTTCAACATTAAAATGCATATTTACACCATTTTTTGCTTATCCACGAATTATAAACGGCTGTGAGTTACCTCACTTTTATGATTTTCAATTGCGTATACGGCCAGTTTTTCAAATGAACGTTATTAGATCATTTTTCTACCACATAGTCCAAAGCATTTAAAGATTGAATTATAAAGTTCGTTGTGATATTTTGTTTAACAAAAATGGTTACCAAATGAGTTGCATTTGGCTGTTCTAGTGAATACGTTACTAACAGTGAAAAAGTATCGATATTTTCCTTTCCTCTTGGAAAATTCGATTTTTGCACATTAACAAAATCACCGGCAAAATCCTTCATGACACGCGCACTCGACTATTGAGGGCAAAGCTAAATAACATCTTGATTTGATTGACGGATTTAATTTTAAGGTTCATCAACCTTTTGCAGGTTATTTCGACCCAAAAAATATTTTTTATTATAAAAATGTTTGGAGATAATAACGACTTTTAATGAAAGAAGCCGTAGTATTTAATTCATAGCTGGGGTAGATTATAATGATGAACTCTTGTGCAAAACCATCTACACTTTTCGGAAGAACCGAATGCAGATTCTGCCCTGAGGTCTCCAAAGGACCTTACTCAGGTTTTGAATTCAAAGTTGCCATTCTCCTAGACTCGTTGTCAGGCTAAAGAACCTACCCTTATCTACTATTTAACCTATATCAAGTGGAGAAGAAATCAGTTCATACTTTTCTCAAGGGCATTTGCGCGTAAGTGAATATAATGAACTCGATTGGAATTGGAACTCGGCTCTCTGATTTCCAATTGCTAGCCGTTCTCCATTACACCATCCTCACATCGAATCTTACCGCACCTGGTATTCCCAAGCGTCACCCATCTAGGTACTCACCAGGTTCGACTTTGCTAAATTACAGCTGGTAACAAAACAAGTTCAAGAACAATATGGCAAGTTTTAAATCAGCAAATATATTATGGGAAATGACGAGAATGGATCAAGAAATAGACCAGCAAAAATATTTTATCGATCAGCAAATAGACGACGACAGAATCGGAAAAGGAAGAACTGGCTAAATCTATGGAATATCGAAATGGTTGGTAAGTACTGGCTACAAGTGTTTATTTGAGGATAATCAAACATAGATAGATAGATAGATAGATAGATAGATAGATAGATAGATAGATAGATAGACTATTGTAGATACATATTTAACAGACTATGATAGATAATTAACAGACTATCTATAATAATAGATAATTAAAAGACATAGATAGATAGATAGATAGATAGATAGATAGATAGATAGATAGATAGATAGATAGATAGATTTCAAAGTGTCAGAGAATTATATGCCTTTGATTCTCTGTTTGTGAAGATGCCATTCGTTTGTATCGTCAGATCCCAGTTGTTTGAACAGTTCCCGGTGGATCAACATCCCCATTTTATTTTCATTATCATCATTATTGAGTGAAAGCGCAGCACACCAACAAGTGATTCTGACTGACAAATATACAAAACGCAGTCTCATAAGGATATACCAAGTACACGCATCACAGCCAAATTAAAGAAAAAAAAACTCCTGGAACCCAGTCACTGCGCTCTCCCCCGCCCCAACACTCGCATACAAACAGAGATGCACAGTGCGCCATACCATAGGGGACACACCCAACTGTATAAGGTCATGCAAGTGATAAACAAATCTGTGGTACTGAACGGGATATTTACGGAAGCCCAACTTAGTTTACCTTGAAAAAAGATGTACTCATTAAAACCTCAAATCAATTAAGATCAAAAGCTATGTCTAGTGTATTATCAGGGTATTATTATAACAATAAGTATTATAATTTCCTTTTATTTCTGTTATATACTCATTTCCTTCTGGGCCCCAAATGGAGATCTAAGGTCAGAAATGGCTTCCTGATATTTTCCACTGGGTAATTTTATGAAAAAAAAAACACACATACCGTAATTCCCCATGTATAATACGCATTTTTCCAAAAAAAAATAATAAGCAAAATTAGGGGTGCGTATTATGCACAGCTACACAAAAAATATTTTTTAAATTACCGTTTCATAAGTCGATTTCCGTTGCGAAATGACTTACCCACCACAAATATACGATTTTCGGCGATTGCGACCCCATAAGGATTTCAAATGCAATCATATATACCTAACAATACTTACAAATGTAAAATAAAATAAGAATTATCATGAAACTAAATTAGAATAATATTATTCTATATTTAAAACCATTTTTAAAAAAGAGTAGGAAAATGAAATTGTAGAGGTACAATTTATAGGGTTTGATTACCAAATAAGAGTGAGTATTATATGTGAGTAGAAGTATTTCCCCACAATTTCTGTACAAATTTTGGGGTGCGTATTGTGGATGAAGGCGTATTATACATGGGGAATTACGGTATTTTACATAGATAAAGCTCTTCGTAATGTGTGAGCTGTACTTTTAAGTAAAATCGTTTCAATTTCTTTAATACATGAACTACAAGGAATCCCTTCAGTTAATTTATCGGAACCGTTTCCACTCAACCCGAGGGCTCCAACCACAAATGGAATCATTGATGTCCTCATGCGCCACATTTTTTAGATTTCCATTTCAAGATCTTTGTATTTTGATAATTTTTTTAAGATCTTCAAAGATACATTACAATCTACAGGGACTGCCATGTCAATAAGAAAGTACATTCTGTTTTTGTGCTCTTTGACCACGATCTCTGGGCGATTAGATTTGATTGTTCTGCCAGTGTGTATTGTAAAGTCTCATAAAAATAATTACAAGTCCTATCTCTTTAACCGAGTCTGGTTAGTGTTCATACAATTTTCTTGCAGTTTTCTTCCCGTAAAAATTGCATATTTTCCAACACAGATATTCCAACTGTCATACCGGGTTTTATATTCAGTAAGTGCTAACACTGTGCCGGATAAAAGATGGTCAATTCTTTTGGGATATTTATCACAAAATCTCTATTTCGGGTTAACACAATTCTTCAGAATGTGTGCTTGGTAATTTCTAGTTAGCAAGTATTGGTCCTGTGCAGCAAGAATAAAAATTTATTATTATTATTATTATTATTATTATTATTATTATTATTATTATTATTATTATTATTATTACTTTATTTTTTCTTCGTATGTTTTGCAAGTTTATAATTATTTTTTCATAAGATTTATGAGCAGCAATAATATGAAATCAATAAGAATCAATTTGTTTTCATTTCGTTATTTTTTTCTTTTTATGCTTGTTTGTTTATCCTTTTTTTTTATATATATTATTGTCCCTTGTGAATAATTCTTAAGCTAAAGGGAAAATTTAGAAAAAAAAAAAAAAGATGGTGGTAGGTTCGCTGGTGGGACGGTGTCCAGTCGGTTTCCATGAAGAATTGCAAATGGCTTCCATCAGAATTAAATTGTTTGCTTGACTTTCCAACAAGTATATGAAATCGATAAAACCTGATAACTCAATTATCCTTTTCAGGAAAAATAGCCGCAGAGACATACAAATATAAAGGTAAATATATTATCTTATAGAGAGAGAACATATATGACGATAGACATGTGCTTGATTGTACATATATGTGAATCTATGTAACTTTAGAAAGACATATACGACAAATCATTTAAACTATCTGATAAGGAAATGTAAAAAAATAATTTAAATGGAATATAAAACTATAATTTGCTGAAGAGGTTAAAAATTTTTTCCCTAACTTCAATAACGTTTTCATAGTTTCCCTACCACTTCAATGTAAAATGACCCTTATTCAAAAGCTAATATTCACCTGAGGAATAAAATATTATGTTGGTGGAAAAATAATGTCGTTTTCTTACATAGTAACATATATGAGAAAACGACATTATTTTTAACTTAACAATTTAATACTACATTTACGATCCATTAAGAAATATATATATATATATATATATATATATATATATATATATATATATTCAGCTGTACTATGATATAGAGTACCGTTCAAAAGTCTACGTCCACTACACCTCTTTTGTCTTTCACCCGCTAAAAGGCAAATATTTTTTCGAAACAGCAGCGATTTTTTCTTACATATACGACAATTTCTGACATCGAATACCTGCATTCTTTCATTACTTGAAATCATGGCGAAAATTTCCGAAGAAACCAGGATGGTGACTAACACAAAAATAGTAATGCTAATGGTAATATTAGATGTTTCCTTATAAGGAAACATTTGGTAATCATTGACCGAAGTGCCAGTACTGCTGTAGCTCGAAATTTATAAAATCTTTCTTTTAAAACAATTTTTCAGGAAAATAGTTTTTTCAAGTCCAGTTATTGTTCTTTCCGATACTGATGGGTGATTATTTCGTAAATTTTTAATAGTGTGGAATGTTAACATCTTCATTATGTCATTATTTTCTCTTGGATTTAACCGTGAGGTCTATTTTAGTTGTTGCTGCTGTTAAAAGTGCTCAAGTGATGTGATTTCTGTTATTTGTTCTTTGTTGGTGATTTTGTAGCGCCAGTCCACAAGATTCGTAGCCTTTTCTCATCATTAGTGATTTAACCTTGGGACGGAAAGCAGGATTGTCTTCTGTTAGGTGATTCGTTCGCAATGTCATATAGAATGCTTAAATGATCAGTGTTCATCTCTTCACATGCTTGTGAAAGTCTTGAGGGCTACCTTTTTTTGTTTCTATAGTCTATCAATGCGTGATAAACCCTCTTTTGGGGTGCATTTCTGATTCTATTCTAGAATACTTTCATAAAATTGAAAAACTTATTGAATTTGGGGAGGAAGTGAGTTATTTTCAAAAGTTCAGCTTCAATGTCAAGAGGGACTTCATTATGCCTTAGTTTTTTTAACAGTTTTCTTAATTTCCTCATAAGTAGGTTCATTATTTACATCTGGAGGCAGATTTTATATCAATTGGATGTATATTGGTATATTGGTATATATTCTATTTCCGTAAGCATCTTTAGTGTGGTCAGGGTTGAAATGTAATTGAAAGTGTTTTTTGAGACCAGGGCATTTCTTCTGTTTCGATTTGAATTAAATGATGATATTGTAATTTTTCGCTTTTCTCCATATTTTGTCATATTGTCTCTCCTGATTGGTTTCATTAACCCTAGAAGACTAACCATTAATCAAAATTACACCACTACTAACCATGGGTATATCATACCGATTTTGAAAATATCAAAAAAAAAATATTAAATATAAATCTTTATTTGAAATATTTTACATGCAAGCACTTCAAACTTTGTACTTTGAGTTAACATTAATAGGAACTGAAAAAAAATATTTAGGTAAGAAAACCAAGTACTGAAAATTGTAATTAAAAATAGGAAAATTTGTGCTGGGTACTATGGGTACCCATAGTTAGTATTCTAGGATTAATTACGTTTCCAATTTTCCAGAGATCTTGGTTTCTCAAAGACTTAATTAGTTTTGTCTTTGCTTTGTTAATTGTTTAGTATTTTCCTTCCATTCTTTTTCCTCTTCTGTTTGTTTCTTTCTTGTATCAATTTTTTCAAGTCAGGAGTGTCATCCCATAGATGTATGTTTTTCATTCTAGGTCTTCTTGGAATGGTCTCATGTTTCAGCTAATGGACATACGATAATGTTATTTGATTACTCTATATTGATTTGATCAAGCTGTTGCTTTGATCAAAATGAAGACATCAATTTGAACTCCAGTTTATTATTGAATACTAAATTTACACTTTCATTTTTTAAGGGCTTGGATTTTATATCTAGATGTTTTTCGTGGTTTATTTGGGCTATTTTCTTGGCTGGGTTTGTCAGCTTAGTTACAAGTACTCTGTGATCAGTACGATTTGCATACGCAAACATCTGTCAAAACTGCATAATCCAAGAGTCTTAGAGGCCGAAGTCGATAATCTTTTTTTGATATGTTATCTGAGTTGTGCCATGTGATGCAGTGTTTCATGGGATATTCGAAATATGTATTAAGAATGGAATATGTTTTTGAGTAACAAAAGTTTAACGAGCTATCCATTGCTGTTTGAGGCTTCCGTTTCAACGGATGGCATCTTCTTGTCATCAAAATAGGAACGGCGTTCAATGATACTAGAAGTTTTCTAATGTATTTTTCTAATATACAAAGTGTAGTTAATCCTTCTCTTTGAAACAACAATTTTTCAATTGCAGCATAAGCTGATATCAATCGGATCTTGCAGCTAAGAACAACAATGTCGGAAGGCATCACTCTTTCTGATTGATGTACGATATTGTCTTCCTTTTACTATTTGGGTTACTGTGTTGTTGTATTATCGTAAGAAAGGGCAAGAAGTGAAGCTCTTGATGTCATGCAGGAAATATAACAGCTAACTCTGTATAGACTTGAAGAGGTCAAGATTTAATTAGTGAATAACATTTCAGAGTTCACTCAGAGACGTTAGCAATATAGTGTGGAGGTAGATATTAGAAGGAACCAATCCTAAGCAGGAAACAAGGGATAAACCTAATCCTGTTCAAAAGACGTGAGGGGGAATGTGAACCCGACGATAGGCAAACCTATCTAATCCTATTGATGGAGCAAAGAAAAATATAAAATAAATAATTTATGAATAAAAAAAAAGGGCAAACAGTAAAATTCTTGGGGCCATGGAGCTAACTCTAGACTTGGGGTCAAAATTTAATTGGTGAATAACATTTCTAAGTTCAAGCGCAGACGTTAAGAGTATAGAACTAAAGCAGACTTAAGAAAGAACCAGAAAGAACCAGAAAGCCATTTCTAAACAGAAAACAATGGATGAACCTCTACTCCTGTACAAAAAAACGGGAAGAAATGTGAACCGGATGATAGGCGAACTTATCTACTCCTATAATGATTTTCTCCATGTTGTCTTTTCTACTTGTGACCAGTCCAAAATAAATTGTATCCCAAATACGCAATGAACTCACTATCAATCTTACAGGCATCATGGTTATTTTTCTAGTATTCGTTCTTACCTAATTTATAAGACGCCTGTGGTTTTTCTGAAGAGAAGAGTTTCACACTAACCTTTGCGTGAATGTTAATTAACGTCAGAGGGACGTTTCACAGGGATGGACCCACTCTTTCGACATTGAATGTGGATCTTTCCAATCAGACATTCAAAAACCGATCGCCATTTTTTTATTTGGCAGCAAGAGTTGCAATAAATGAGGAAAAGTTCACAACCGTTCTGTTTTTAGGGACTCCGCCTATAAAATAAAAAAAAAATTAGGATATTTTGGGGTTTGTGGAAGATTAGCATTCATTAGAACTTCAACAAGATGTGACATTTGTCAGAATCGAAAAAATATTGATTCTTTTATTATTTTAAAAGGGGGTCCTGCTCACAATATCGTTACAGTGTAAAATCGATCCCTGACTTTTTACAGAGTTATTGGATGGAGTTGTTATTTACAAGTTTCAAATTATTTTTTAATTTTCCAAATTTAAAAACTATTTGGAATATTTTAACTATTTTTTTTTTAATTTCAGGGTGATTTTGAGGGTGATTTTGTGGGTGATTGTGAGGGTGATTTTTTCGGAAGCATGCGTACCAACATTGGAAGATAATAATAATACATCAGGGGCAGAATAAATGGAGATACACTTTTATTAATTTAATGATGAACATTTTTGTTCTTAAATTTAAAATTTTGATATCCATTTGTGTTTTGAAAGAAATTTTTTTGTAAAAAAGCAAGATCGTCTGTTCTCGTACGCAGAAGGGTCCATATATAAAACCCTATCAAAAGTTAGGAATTGATTTTACACTATTCATCTTATAAACATGACCCCCCGCCTTTAAAATGATACAAAACATCAATATTATTCGATTCTGACAAATTTAAAAAATTATATACCAAAGAAATGTTTCCTTGTTTGCTTTTTTTTTATGAGCAAAAGAGTTTACTTAAGTAGTACCCTGCTCACACTCAAAAACAATATTTAGAAGCTAATCTGCGACCAAGAAAATGTGTAAGAAATATAATTGAAATAACTTGTGTGTTATCTTGTTTTGTAAGCACTATTTTAAAAATAAAAAATAAAAAAAAACTTGCACCAATGAAAAGTGCATATAAAAAAAGAAAAATGAAGAAGTATAAACAGTCAATTATTGATAATCTCCGACGAGTGGACGGTATGATTTACGGAGGGTCCGAAACTTTGGAGTCAGGATGTTGTAGGTAACATCAATCAGCTAAGTAACAAGTCGTTTACTTATAAATATATATATATGTGTGTGTGTGAGTGGATGTGTGTATATATATATATATATATAAATATAAAAGTAAACATTGAAGTCAACACTTAGAGGCGACAGGCTGCTTTCATGCTAGACGCAATCGTCAGCATAAAACAGCCTATCACCTCTAAGTGCTGATTTCAATGTTCACTTTTATATTTACACACGCTATATCTCTGATATTGACCACTTTATCCCATAAATATAGCACACCTTAAGAGTATATTTCTTCATATATATATATATATATATATATATATATATATATATATATATATATATATTAGGGAAAATAATGACAAATTAGGAAAATGGAACGCCTTTCGTCATCTTAATAATACATCTGAGCGTTTCGATAATGTAAAATTGGCAACTGATCTAAAAAAATGTTCTGTTCTTAACTAGAGCAAGGAATGGTTTATTAATTTTAACGCCTCCAAAACGAAACTACTCTATTAATAGTCTGAAATAATCCTTTTTACCTTTAATAAGCAACAGTGGTGCTAACTTCCAGAAGAGTAACACGTTGTACCTTCTCGTACTTAAGTTTTCCGCTGACATGAAGTGGAAAGATTATATTGAATCAATTGCTAGGCCCAATCCTAGGAAAGGTGGTTCCCTGTGTCCTGTTAGAAAATTTTTCTCGAGATAATCTATCGTACATATTCGTAAGTCTACTATTCGCCCTTGCTTTGAATATTGCTGCTTCCAAAGAATCAACAATATTATTGGTCCTAACCTAGCATCTCGGTTTCAGTTACTTTCTCACCACTATAATGTAGCTACACTATGCCTTTTCTATAAATAATTTCATGTCAATTGTTCTGATGAACTTTCCTCTATAGTAACTAGTTAAGACTTCATAGAGACTCTGGGGTATTATGGTAGCTGTAGTAAGAATAGCAAGTAAGAATGTGTTGTTTTAGTATAATGAATAATGTGGTGTGTTTGGGCCATAATTGTGCATAGTTTAAGATAGGACAGATTGAAGACCAGTCTTCCGCAATCACCCCTTTGGCCTTGTTCCACATTTTTGTATTTTCAAAATAAATATTACTTTCACGTATGGTACCTAGACTTTATTAATTTAAGCTCAGTACTAGATTGGCAGCTAGGTCTCATCATTTTAGAGTTGAAACGGTTAGATGTAACGGCTAACAGTTTCTTCTATCATACTTCTCACTTCCTGCTTCCCAGTCACTTTTCATCTTCAAAAATTTAAATGTAATGTTAATCGTTATCTTCTCTCTTCTAAATTCTTATTGTACTCTCTCATTAATAGTCTTTTTTTCATCTTCTCTCACACTCTTTAACCCTTTGCGTCTTAGTGGCTTTATTCTCTTGCTTGAGGTGGAAGGGTTAAAAGCATCTGACAATATATATATATATATATATATATATATATATATATATATATATATATAATATTTTTATTCAAAAACTATTTTACATCACAACACGGAAATCGTTTTAGAAAAAGTAACCTAACATCGCTTGATAATGGAACCAGTTTAAAGTTCCAAAACATACAAATTTCAGTGTCGCGATGTAAAATATATTTTAAATAAAAGTATTATTAAAATATTAATGTGCAATTCCCCTATTCTGCAAAACCATAAGCGTCTTATAAACGATATTTAATCAAGAACAGTGCATTTATGTGCCCGCTTGTAATGTATCACAGAATATATTGCGACATATTACGCTAAGTAGCTTTTGTCGGTAATGTTTTCATAGAATTATTTCCCTTCGATGGCGGCGGTGGCGGCTGGTGACAGTTATCTCCCATGCAGTGGTGATGCCTAACAACGGCAATCTATCTTAAGATGCTTACGAAAATGAAAGGTGAAAAGACCGACACCGTAAAAGAGCAACGTAGCACATAATCATGAAAACAATATATTTAAAATGTCTATTATTACGGCATGGATAAATTAATCACTATATAAATAAGTGGTTCTACAGAAGGATGCTGAGAATACCATGTGAGCAAAGATTAAATTTTAGGTAAAACGGAAACAAAAAGGACTTATAATTAGGAAAAAACAGTTGACGTTTGTCGGGTACATAATGTGGAAAGAGGATTTGGTGAATTTTTCAAGATATATTGAAGACAACAAGAACAGAGGAATGTAGCCAATAAGCCACCTAGCGTGCTTGTGCAAATAATTGGCATAACAAGAGGTTCAAAGAGGTAACAAAAAGACAAACCTTACTTAAAGGTACAAAGAACAGGATGTTGCGGAGAACCACAATTGTCCATGCTTTGAGGAACACGACACAGAAGGATTTGAACAAATAAAAAGCTACACAACACACACCCATTATATTCAATAAAAATAATTGACGCTATAATATTTGTTGTAGTAAGAGCCAGTTACCCTCTATACTATCATGAATGGACTGATCAGTTCATGATAAGTAGTCCTGGGTAAATGTCTAGAAGACAAGGTAATATTACTGGAAATCTTCGCTATGGTACCTCTGTACTGGGAGTTCTTTTTCCAACTAGTGGTTAGTGCCTGACGTGTTTTTTCCACGCCCCGAAACATTTTGTGAAAACTGTAATTATTTACGTTAAGTTACGTTAGATTGAGTTCATGTTTTTTTAATTTTTCTTGCGTTCATTACTGACCGTTTCTTTCCCAAAAAGTTAAAATTTTCTTTTTCAGTTTTTTCGCCCTCACCCAGTTTTATTTTATCTGTTTGCACAGCTTTTTTATTAGGCTTTGATTTACTTTATCTTATAGAATGTATATATAGAATTTTTTTTCCTCTCAATTTTGTATTCCCCGCCCGACATTAATTTCATTTTCTCTTTTTATAATTTAATTTATTCTTTTTATGATTTAATTTTATCTTATTATAATTTTTGTTTACCTATTATTTCTACGAGTTACTTCGTTCTTTTTGGGGGTTTTTGACGTCCTATGTTAATTGTTCTCAAAATTTCTGTGTTTTTATTTTCTATCTTAACTTCTCATTTTTATTTGTTTAATCTGCTTTTGCTTTTGTTTTAATTTTATTTTCGTGTAACGTTGTCTTTTTGTTTTGATAAGACTTGTTTTTCGTGCAGCGGCGGGTCATTTTAATACTATGGCTGACAAATGTAAGTCGGCCTAAAAAATCACAACAGATGAAAGACCCTCCAGATAAGTTTAAAGAAAAAGATGAAAACAATGAATCTACCACGTTGAAAGACCAAGATTTGAAAGAAAGTATGGTGGCCGAGATTACAAAAAAATTGGAGGAGAACAAAAAACTACAAGAGCAACTGACCAAGAAAAGAAAGGAGAGAAAAGTATGGTGGCCGAAAATACCCATAATTTGTAGGATAAAGACAAGAGTAATAACAACAAAACGAAAATTTGCTGGAAGTCCCCACAGAAGCAAAAAATACACACATCTTATCACAGAAGATAGGATTTTGGTAAATCCCGTTGAATTGCAGAGAAAAGAATTGTGTCAGTCTTTGTGGTGGACAAGCGTTCGCGCAAAAAAAAAGCGTTCACCATCATAAAATCGTTGACGTACCTGCGGGTCAAATCTCAGAGAGTCATAAAAGGAAAGAGATTTTTCATGTGGGACGTATTGTTATCCTTGCCTGCTGACTGTGAAGCTGCCTCCAGTTGGGACCTAATCACTAAATATCTCATTCTGAGAATCGAATATGAGAGCAGGCGTACGACCTATATCAGTATTTGAGGTTCTTCCTCAGATTGTTGGAAAGCACTTGGCCCGCCTATCTTTCCAAATTCGGACAGATACGCAGTGCTTCCTCTGATGAACTGACCGAGGAGATGGAGCTTCGAGTTGATGATCGATCGCAAAGCCTTTGTCTCTATTCCCAACTGCCTGTATGTAGAGGACCAGAAAATTCCGGTCATTGTGACCGACCGCAAACCAACTTGCTGGTAGGGCGGAGAGACTGTTCACCTCTTCTCTTCCTGCACAGAGAAGAAGACCTCTGGGGTTCTGACCCCCGCCAACCTAAATCCCCCTTTGATCGACTCTGTTATTTCCGTCTTGCTTGTAATGGCGATGCCAGCGACCGGAACCGGTGTGGTAAAACCCACGGTTGTGTCAGTCTCACGACCTCCATTCCCCGAAAATATCTTGCCCGCCGCTTGTGCGGTTGCGGAGAAGGAAGAGGGGAATGGCAGGCCGCTAAAGCTGCGGGCAGTGAGACCTCGCGCCACTGAAGCCCCTACGACTAATGACAAAAACCACTCCCACTCTATCTACCAGTTCCAAGAGCGCAGATGATCTACAGCAAAAACTTAAATATGAGCCATTCTTTGAGAAAGCGGAAAAAATGCATCAACTAAAAGAGGCTCTAAAAGAGAATCGTCTTCAATCTGCTATAAGAACTGGAACCTCTTCCTCGGCATCGCCTTCCCTTTCTACATGACACCACCTCTAATGGTTGAATCCATATCGCCTACGCCTTCTAAAACGACAACCTTTGTGACCGCTCCACGGCGTTGGATCGGGCTTCCGGGAACCAGACCACGAAGGTCCGTCGTCCCGGAACGAAATCTTCGTCGACAGCAACGAGGCAGGTAGCTAGAAGCCGATCTCTGAGTCAACTCCACCCACAGTGAACTCCCTTGCCCACGCTGTGAATTTGATCTCAAGGAAGACACGTGGGTTTTCGCCAGATGTCTCTACGCCAAGTAGAACCAATCCGAAAGCGGACGCACAACACGGCACCAAATATACACAGGGGTGATTTTCAAGTTTTCTCGTTGGCGTTATTTCTTCACTAATTTCTTTAACGGGTGATTTTAAAGTTTTCTCGGTGGCGTTATTTCTTCACTAATATCTTTAAGAGGTGATTTTCAAGTTTTCTCGTTGGCGTTATTTCTTCACTAATTTCTGTAAGGGGTGATTTTCAAATTTTTTCGTTGGCGTTATTTCTTCACTAATTTCTTTAAGGGGTGATTTTCAAGTTTTCTCGTTGGCGATATTTCTTGACTAATTTCTTTAAGGGGTGATTTTCAAGTTTTCTGGTTGGCGTTATTTCTTCACTAATTTCTTAAAGGGGTGATTTTCAAGTTTTCTCGTTGACGTTATTTCTTCTCTAATTTCTTTAAGTGGTGATTTTCAAGTTTTATCGTTGGCGTTATATCTTCACTAATTTCTTTAAGGGGTGATTTTCAAGTTTTCTCGTTGGCGTTATTTCTTCACTAATTTCTGTAAGGGGTGATTTTCAAGTTTTCTGGTTGGCGTTATTTCTTCACTAATTTCTTTAAGGGGTGATTTTAACGTTTTCTGGTTGCCGTTATTTCTTCACTAATTTCTTTAAGGGGAGATTTTCAAGTTTTCTGGTTGGCGTTATTTCATCACTAATTTCTTTAAGGTGTGATTTTCAAGTTTTCTGGTTGGCGTTATTTCTTCACTAATTTCTTTATGGGGTAATTTTCAAGTTTTCTCGTTGGCGTTATTTCTTCACTAATTTCTTTAAGGGGTGATTTTCAAGTTTTCTCGTTGGCGTTATTTCTTCACTAATTTCTTTAAGGGGTGATTTTCAAGTTTTCTCGTTGGCGTTATTTCTTCTCTAATTTCTTTAAGGGGTGATTTTCAAGTTTTCTGGTTGGCGTTGTTTCTTCACTAATTTCTGTAAGGGGTGATTTTCAAGTTTTTTGGTTGGCGTTATTTCTTCACTAATTTCTTTAAGGGGTGATTTTCAAGTTTTCTCGTTGGCGTTATTTCTTCACTAATATCCTTTAAAGGATGATTATCAAGTTTTCTGGTTGGCGTTATTTCTTCACTAATTTCTTTATGGGGTAATTTTCAAGTTTTCTCGTTGGCGTTATTTCTTCACTAATTTCTTTAAGCGGTGATTTTCAAGTTTTCTCGTTGACGTTATTTCTTCACTGATTTCTTTAAGCGGTGATTTTCAAGTTTTCTGGTTGGCGATATTTCTTAACTAATTTCTTTAAGGGGTGATTTTATAGTTTTCTCGTTGGCATTATTTCTTCACTAATTTCTTTAAGGGGTGATTTTCAAGTTTTCTCGTTGGCGTTATTTCTTCACTAATTTCTTTAAGGGGTGATTTTCAAGTTTTCTGGTTGGCGTTATTTCTTCACTAATTTCTTTAAGCGGTGATTTTCAAGTTTTCTCGTTGGCGTTATTTCTTCATTAATTTCTTTAAAGGGTGATTTTCAAGTTTTCTGGTTGGCGATATTTCTTAACTAATTTCTTTAAGGGGTGATTTTCAAGATTTCTCGTTGGCGTTATTTCTTCACTAATTTCTTTAAGGGGTGATTTTCAACTTTTCTCGTTGGCGTTTTTTCTTCACTAATTTCTTTAAGGGGTGATTCTCAAATTTTCTCGTTGACGATGATTCTTCACTAATTTCTTTAAGTTGAGATTTTCAAGTTTTCTCGTTGGCGTTATTTCTTCACTAATTTTTTTTATGGGTGATTTTGCATTCTTCTCGTTGGCGTTATTTTTCCTCACTAATTTCTTTTAGGGGTGATTTTTAAGTTTTCTCGTTGGCGTTATTTCTTCACTAATTTCTTTAAGGGGTGATTTTCAAGTTTTCTGGTTGGCGTTATTTTTTCACTAATTTCTTTAAGGGGTGATTTTCAAGTTTTCTCGTTGGCGTTATTTATTCACTAATTTCTTTCAGGGGTGATTTTTAAGTTTTCTCGTTGGCGTTATTTCTTCACTAATTTCTTTCAGGGGTGATTTTCAAGTTTTCTCGTTGGCGTTATTTCTTCACTAATTTCTTTAAGGGGTGATTTTCAAGTTTTCTGGTTGGCGTTATTTCTTCACTAATTTCTTTAAGGGGTGATTTTCAAGTTTTTTGGTTGGCGTTATTTCTTCACTAATATCCTTTAAAGGATGATAATCAAGTTTTCTGTTTGGCGATATTTCTTAACTAATTTCTTTAAGGGGTGATTTTCAAGTTTTCTCTTTGGCGTTATTTCTTGACTAATTTCTTTAAGGGGTGATTTTCAAGTTTTCTCGTTGGCGTTATTTCTTCACTAATTGCTTTAAGGGGTGATTTTCAAGTTTTCTCGTTGACGTTATTTCTTCACTAATTTCTTTGAGGGATGATTTTCAAGTTTTCTGGTTGGCGTTATTTCTTCACTAATTTCTTTATGGGGTAATTTTCAAGTTTTCTCGTTGGCGTTATTTCTTCACTAATTTCTTTAAGCGGTGATTTTCAAGTTTTCTCGTTGACGTTATTTCTTCACTGATTTCTTTAAGCGGTGATTTTCAAGTTTTCTGGTTGGCGATATTTCTTAACTAATTTCTTTAAGGGGTGATTTTATAGTTTTCTCGTTGGCATTATTTCTTCACTAATTTCTTTAAGGGGTGATTTTCAAGTTTTCTCGTTGGCGTTATTTCTTCACTAATTTCTTTAAGGGGTGATTTTCAAGATTTCTGGTTGGCGTTATTTCTTCACTAATTTCTTTAAGCGGTGATTTTCAAGTTTTCTCGTTGGCGTTATTTCTTCATTAATTTCTTTAAAGGGTGATTTTCAAGTTTTCTCGTTGGCGTTATTTCTTCACTAATTTCTTTAAGGGGTGATTTTCAAGTTTTCTGGTTGGCGTTATTTCTTCACTAATTTCTTTAAGCGGTGATTTTCAAGTTTTCTCGTTGGCGTTATTTCTTCACTAATTTCTTTAAGGGGTGATTTTCAAGTTTTCTCGTTGGCGTTATTTCTTCACTAATTTCTTTAAGCGGTGATTTTCAAGTTTTCTCGTTGGCGTTATTTCTTCATTAATTTCTTTAAAGGGTGATTTTCAAGTTTTCTGGTTGGCGATATTTCTTAACTAATTTCTTTAAGGGGTGATTTTCAAGATTTCTCGTTGGCGTTATTTCTTCACTAATTTCTTTAAGGGGTGATTTTCAAGTTTTCTGGTTGGCGTTATTTCTTCACTAATTTCTTTAAGGGGTGATTTTCAAGTTTTCTCGTTGGCGTTATTTCTTCACTAATTTCTTTAAGAGGTGATTTTCAAGTTTTCTCGTTGTCGTTATTTCTTCACTAATTTCTTTAAGGGGTGATTTTCAAGTTTTCTGGTTGGCGTTATTTCTTCAATAAAAACTTTAAGGGGTGATTTTCAAGTTTTCTGGTTGGCGTGATTTCTTAACTAATTTCTTTAAGGGGTGATTTTCAACTTTTCTCGTTGGCGTTTTTTCTTCACTAATTTCTTTAAGGGGTGATTCTCAAATTTTCTCGTTGACGATGATTCTTCACTAATTTCTTTAAGTTGTGATTTTCAAGTTTTCTCGTTGGCGTTATTTCTTCACTAATTTTTTTTATGGGTGATTTTGCATTCTTCTCGTTGGCGTTATTTTTCCTCACTAATTTTTTTAGGGGTGATTTTTAAGTTTTCTCGTTGGCGTTATTTCTTCACTAATTTCTTTAAGGGGTGATTTTCAAGTTTTCTCGTTGGCGTTATTTCTTCACTAATTTCTTTCAGGGGTGATTTTCAAGTTTTCTCGTTGTCGTTATTTCCTCACTAATTTCTTTAAGGGGTGATTTTCAAGTTTTCTGGTTGGCGTTATTTCTTCACTAATTTCTTTAAGGGGTGATTTTCAAGTTTTTTGGTTGGCGTTATTTCTTCACTAATTTCTTTAAGGGGTGATTTTCAAATTATCTCGTTGGCGTTATTTCTTCACTAATATCCTTTAAAGGATGATAATCAAGTTTTCTGTTTGGCGATATTTCTTAACTAATTTCTTTAAGGGGTGATTTTCAAGTTTTCTCTTTAGCGTTATTTCTTCACTAATTTCTTTAAGGGGTGATTTTCAAGTTTTCTCGTTGGCGTTATTTCTTCACTAATTCCTTTAAGGGGTGATTTTCAAGTTTTCTCGTTGACGTTATTTCTTCACTAATTTCTTTGAGGGATGATTTTCAAGTTTTCTGGTTGGCGTTATTTCTTCACTAATTTCTTTATGGGGTAATTTTCAAGTTTTCTCGTTGGCGTTATTTCTTCACTAATTTCTTTAAGGGGTGATTTTCAAGTTTTCTCGTTGGCGTTATTTCTTCACTAATTCCTTTAAGGGGTGATTTTCAAGTTTTCTCGTTGACGTTATTTCTTCACTAATTTCTTTGAGGGATGATTTTCAAGTTTTCTGGTTGGCGTTATTTCTTCACTAATTTCTTTATGGGGTAATTTTCAAGTTTTCTCGTTGGCGTTATTTCTTCACTAATTTCTTTCAGCGGTGATTTTCAAGTTTTCTCGTTGACGTTATTTCTTCACTGATTTCTTTAAGCGGTGATTTTCAAGTTTTCTGGTTGGCGATATTTCTTAACTAATTTCTTTAAGGGGTGATTTTATAGTTTTCTCGTTGGCATTATTTCTTCACTAATTTCTTTAAGGGGTGATTTTCAAGTTTTCTCGTTGGCGTTATTTCTTCACTAATTTCTTTAAGGGGTGATTTTCAAGATTTCTGGTTGGCGTTATTTCTTCATTAATTTCTTTAAGCGGTGATTTTCAAGTTTTCTCGTTGGCGTTATTTCTTCATTAATTTCTTTAAAGGGTGATTTTCAAGTTTTCTGGTTGGCGATATTTCTTAACTAATTTCTTTAAGGGGTGATTTTCAAGATTTCTCGTTGGCGTTATTTCTTCACTAATTTCTTTAAGGGGTGATTTTCAAGTTTTCTGGTTGGCGTTATTTCTTCACTAATTTCTTTAAGGGGTGATTTTCAAGTTTTCTCGTTGGCGTTATTTCTTCACTAATTTCTTTAAGAGGTGATTTTCAAGTTTTCTCGTTGTCGTTATTTCTTCACTAATTTCTTTAAGGGGTGATTTTCAAGTTTTCTGGTTGGCGTTATTTCTTCAATAATTTCTTTAAGGGGTGATTTTCAAGTTTTCTGGTTGGCGTGATTTCTTAACTAATTTCTTTAAGGGGTGATTTTCAACTTTTCTCGTTGGCGTTTTTTCTTCACTAATTTCTTTAAGGGGTGATTCTCAAATTTTCTCGTTGACGATGATTCTTCACTAATTTCTTTAAGTTGTGATTTTCAAGTTTTCTCGTTGGCGTTATTTCTTCACTAATTTTTTTTATGGGTGATTTTGCATTCTTCTCGTTGGCGTTATTTTTCCTCACTAATTTCTTTTAGGGGTGATTTTTAAGTTTTCTCGTTGGCGTTATTTCTTCACTAATTTCTTTAAGGGGTGATTTTCAAGTTTTCTGGTTGGCGTTATTTTTTCACTAATTTCTTTAAGGGGTGATTTTCAAGTTTTCTCGTTGGCGTTATTTATTCACTAATTTCTTTCAGGGGTGATTTTTAAGTTTTCTCGTTGGCGTTATTTCTTCACTAATTTCTTTCAGGGGTGATTTTCAAGTTTTCTCGTTGGCGTTAATTCTTCACTAAATTCTTTAAGAAGTGATTTTCAAGTTTTCTCGTTGGCGTTATTTCTTCACTAATTTCTTTAAGGGGTGATTTTCAAGTTTTCTCTTTGGCGTTATTTCTTCATTAATTTCTTTAAAGGGTGATTTTCAAGTTTTCTGGTTGGCGATATTTCTTAACTAATTTCTTTAAGGGGTGATTTTCAAGTTTTCTCGTTGGCGTTATTTCTTCACTAATTTCTTTAAGGGGTGATTTTCAAGTTTTCTGGTTGGCGTTATTTCTTCACTAATTTCTTTAAGGGGTGATTTTCAAGTTTTCTGGTTGGCGTTATTTCTTCACTAATTTCTGTAAGGGGTGATTTTTAAGTTTTCTCGTTGGCGTTATTTCTTCTCTAATTTCTTTAAGCGGTGATTTTCAAGTTTTCTCGTTGGCGTTATTTCTTCACTAATATCCTTTAAAGGATGATTATCAAGTTTTCTGTTTGGCGATATTTCTTAACTAATTTCATTAAGGGGTGATTTTCAAGTTTTCTCGTGGGCGTTATTTCTTCACTAATTTCTTTAAGGGGTGATTTTCAAGTTTTCTCGTTGGCGTTATTTCTTCACTAATTCCTTCAAGGGGTGATTTTCAAGTTTTCTCGTTGACGTTATTTCTTCACTAATTTCTTTGAGGGATGATTTTCAAGTTTTCTCGTTGACGTTATTTCTTCACTAATTTCTTTAAGCGGTGATTTTCAAGTTTTCTGGTTGGCGATATTTCTTAACTAATTTCTTTAAGGGGTGATTTTCAAGTTTTCTCGTTGGCATTATTTCTTCACTAATTTCTTTAAGGGGTGATTTTCAAGTTTTCTGGTTGGCGTTATTTCTTCACTAATATCTTTAACGGGTGATTTTCAAGTTTTCTGGTTGGCGTTATTTCTTCACTAATTTCTTTAAGGGGTGATTTTCAAGTTTTCTCGTTGGCGTTATTTCTTCATTAATTTCTTTAAAGGGTGATTTTCAAGTTTTCTGGTTGGCGATATTTCTTAAATAATTTCTTTAAGGGGTGATTTTCAATTTTTCTCGTTGGCGTTATTTCTTCTCTAATTTCTTTAAGGGGTGATTTTCAATTTTTCTCGTTGGCGTTATTTCTTCACTAATTTCTTTAAGGGGTGATTCTCAAATTTTCTCGTTGACGATGATTCTTCACTAATTTCTTTAAGTTGTGATTTTCAAGTTTTTTTGTTGTTGTTATTTCTTCACTAATTTCTTTAAGGGGTGATTTTCAAGTTTTCTGGTTGGCGTTATTTCTTCAATAATTTCTTTAAGGGGTGATTTTCAAGTTTTCTGGTTGGCGTGATTTCTTCACTAATATCTTTAACGGGTGATTTTCATGTTTTCTCGTTGGCGTTATTTCTTCACTAATTTCTTTAAGGGGTGATTTTCAAGTTTTCGCGTTGGCGTTATTTCTTCACTAATTTCTTTAAGGGGTGATTTTCAAGTTTTCTCGTTGGCGTTATTTCTTCACTGATTTCTTTAAGTGGTGATTTTCAAGTTTTCTCGTTGGCGTTATTTCTTCACTAATTTATTTAAGGGGTGATTTTCAAATTTTCTCGTTGACGATATTTCTTCACTAATTTCTTTAAGTGGTGATTTTCAAGTTTTCTGGTTGGCGTGATTTCTTCACTAATTTCTTTAACGGGTGATTTTCAAGTTTTCTCGTTGGCGTTATTTCTTCACTAATTTCTTTAAGGGGTGATTTTCAAGACTTCTCGTTGGCGTTATTTCTTCATTAATTTCTGTAAGAGGTGATTTTTAAGTTTTCTCGTTGGCGTTATTTTTTCACTAATTTCTTTAAGGGGTAAGTTTTCTCGTTGGCGTTATTTAATCACTAATTTCTTTCATGGGTGAATTTCAATTTTTCTACTTTGCGTTATTTCTTCACTAATTTCTTTAAGGGGTGATTCTCAAATTTTCTCGTTGGCGTTATTTCTTCACTAATTTCTTTAAGGTGTGATTTTCAAGTTTTTTCGTTGGCGTTATTTCTTCACTAATTTCTTTCAGGGGTGATTTTCAAGTTTTCTCGTTGGCGTTATTTCTTCTCTAATTTCTTTAAGGGGTGATTTTCAATTTTTGTCGTTGGCGTTATTTCTTCACTAATTTCTTTAAGGGGTGATTCTCAAATTTTCTCGTTGACGATGATTCTTCACTAATTTCTTTAAGTTGTGATTTTCAAGTTTTCTCTTTGGCGTTATTTCTTCACTAATTTTTTTAATGGGTGATTTTGCATTCTTCTCGTTGGCGTTATTTTTCCTCACTAATTTCTTTTAGGGGTGATTTTTAAGTTTTCTCGTTGGCGTTATTTCTTCAGTAATTTCTTTAAAGGGTGATTTTCAAGCTTTCTGGTTGGCGTTATTTCTTCACTAATTTCTTTAAGGGGGGATTTTCAAGTTTTCTGTTTGGCTTTATTTCTTCACTAATTTCTTTTAGGGGTGATTTTTAAGTTTTCTCGTTGGCGTTATTTTTTCACTAATTTCTTTAAGGGGTGATTTTCAAGTTTTCTCGTTGGCGTTATTTAATCACTTTATTTCTTTAATGGGTGAATTTCAATTTTTCTACTTTGCGTTATTTCTTCACTAATTTCTTTAAGGTGTGATTTTCAAGTTTTTTCGTTGGCGTTATTTCTTCACTAATTTCTTTCAGGGGTGATTTTCAAGTTTTCTCGTTGGCGTTATTTCTTCTCTAATTTCTTTAAGGGGTGATTTTCAATTTTTCTCGTTGGCGTTATTTCTTCACTAATTTCTTTAAGGGGTGATTCTCAAATTTTCTCGTTGACGATGATTCTTCACTAATTTCTTTAAGTTGTGATTTTCAAGTTTTCTCGTTGGCGTTATTTCTTCACTAATTTTTTAATGGGTGATTTTGCATTCTTCTCGTTGGCGTTATTTTTCCTCACTAATTTCTTTTAGGGGTGATTTTTAAGTTTTCTCGTTGGCGTTATTTCTTCACTAATTTCTTTAAGGGGTGATTTTCAAGTTTTCTGGTTGGCGTTATTTTTTCACTAATTTCTTTAAGGGGTGATTTTCAAGTTTTCTCGTTGGCGTTATTTATTCACTAATTTCTTTCAGGGGTGATTTTTAAGTTTTCTCGTTGGCGTTATTTCTTCACTAATTTCTTTCAGGGGTGATTTTCAAGTTTTCTCGTTGGCGTTATTTCGTCTCTAATTTCTTTAATGTGTGATTTTCAAGTTTTCTCGTTGGAGTTATTTCTTCACTAAATTCTTTAAGCGGTGATTTTCAAGTTTTCTCATTGGCGTTATTTCTTCACTAATTTCTTTAAGGGGTGATTTTCAAGTTTTCTCGTTGGCGTTATTTAATCACTAATTTCTTTAATGGGTGAATTTCAATTTTTCTACTTTGCGTTATTTCTTTACTAATTTCTTTAATGGGTGATTTTAAAGTTTTATGGTTGGCTTTATTTCTTCACTAATTTCATTAAGTGGTGATTTTCAAGTTTTCTCGTTGGCGTTATTTCTTCACTAATTTCTTTAAGGTGTGATTTTCAAGTTTTTTCGTTGGCGTTATTTCTTCACTAATTTCTTTCAGGGGTGATTTTCAAGTTTTCTCGTTGGCGTTATTTCTTCTCTAATTTCTTTAAGGGGTGATTTTCAATTTTTCTCGTTGGCGTTATTTCTTCACTAATTTCTTTAAGGGGTGATTCTCAAATTTTCTCGTTGACGATGATTCTTCACTAATTTCTTTAAGTCGTTAATTTTGCATTCTTCTCGTTGGCGTTATTTTTCCTCACTAATTTCTTTTAGGGGTGATTTTTAAGTTTTCTCGTTGGCGTTATTTCTTCACTAATTTCTTTAAGGGGAGATTTTCAAGTTTTCTGGTTGGCGTTATTTTTTCACTAATTTCTTTAAGGGGTGATTTTCAAGTTTTCTCGTTGGCGTTATTTATTCACTAATTTCTTTCAGGGGTGATTTTTAAGTTTTCTCGTTGGCGTTATTTCTTCACTAATTTCTTTCAGGGGTGATTTTCATGTTTTCTCGTTGGCGTTATTTCTTCACTAATTTCTTTAAGGGGTGATTTTCAAGTTTTCTCGTTGGCGCTATTTCTTCACTAATTTCTTTAAGGGGTGATTTTCAAGTTTTCTCGTTGGCGTTATTTCTTCACTAATTTATTTAAGGGGTGATTTTCAAATTTTCTCGTTGACAATATTTCTTCACTAATTTCTTTAAGTGGTGATTTTCAAGTTTGCTCGTTGGCGTTATTTCTTCACTAATTTCTTTAAGGGGTGATTTTCAAGCTTTCTGTTTGACGTTATTTCTTCACTAATTTCTTTAAGGGGTATTTTCAAGTTTTCTGGTTGGCTTTATTTCTTCACTAATTTCTTTTAGGGGTGATTTTCAAGTTTTCTCGTTGGCGTTATTTTTTCACTAATTTCTTGAAGGGGTGATTTTCAAGTTTTCTCGTTGGCGTTATTTAATCACTAATTTCTTTAATGGGTGAATTTCAATTTTTCAACTTTGCGTTATTTCTTCACTAATTTCTTTAATGGGTGATTTTAAAGTTTTATGGTTGGCGTTATTTCTTCACTAATTTCTTTAAGGGGTGATTTTCAAGTTTTCTCTTTGGCGTTATTTCTTCACTAATTTCTTTAATGGGTGATTTTCAAGTTTTCTCGTTGGCGTTATTTCTTCGCTAATTTCTTTAAGGTGTGATTTTCAAGTTTTTTCGTTGGCGTTATTTCTTCACTAATTACTTATTCACTAATTTCTTTAATAGGTGAATTTCAATTTTTCTACTTTGCGTTATTTCTTCACTAATTTCTTTAATGTGTGATTTTCAAGTTTTATGGTTGGCGTTATTTCTTCACTAATTTCATTAAGGGTTGATTCTCAAGTTTTCTCGTTGGAGTTATTTCTTCACTAATTACTTTAATGGGTGATTTTCAAGATTTATCGTTGGCGTTATTTCTTCACTAATTTCTTTAAGGGGTGATTCTCAAATTTTCTCGATGACGATATTTCTTCACTTATTTCTTTAATTGGTGATTTTCAAGTTTTCTCGTTCGCGTTATTTCTTCACTAATTTCTTTAAGGGGTGATTTTTAAGTTTTCTCGTTGGCGTTATTTCTTCACTAATTTCTGTAAGTGGTGATTTTCAAGATTTCTCGTTGGCGTTATTTCTTCACTAATTTCTTTAAGGGGTGATTTTCAAGTTTTCTCGTTGGCGTTATTTCTTCACTAATTTCTTTAAGGGGGGATTTTCAAGTTTTTTGGTTGGCTTTATTTCTTCACTAATTTCTTTTCGGGGTGATTTTCAAGTTTTCTCGTTGGCGTTATTTTTTCACTAATTTCTTTAAGGGGTGATTTTCAAGTTTTCTCGTTGGCGTTATTTAATCACTAATTTCTTTAATGGGTGAAATTCAATTTTTCTACTTTGCGTTATTTCTTCACTAATTTCTTTAATGGGTGATTTTAAAGTTTTATGGTTGGCGTTATTTCTTCACTAATTTCATTATGTGGTGATTCTCAAGTTTTCTCGTTGGCGTTATTTCGTCACTATTTTCTTTAAAGTGTGATTTTCAAGTTTTTTCGTTGGCGTTATTTCTTCACTAATTTCTTTCAGGGGTGATTTTCAAGTTTTCTCGTTGGCGTTATTTCTTCTCTAATTTCTTTAAGGGGTGATTTTCAATTTTTCTCGTTGGCGTTATTTCTTCATTAATTTCTTTAAGGGGTGATTCTCAAATTTTCTCGTTGACGATTATTCTTCACTAATTTCTTTAAGTTGTGATTTTCAAGTTTTCTCGTTGGCGTTATTTCTTCACTAATTTTTTTAATGGGTGATTTTGCATTCTTCTCGTTGGCGTTATTTTTCCTCACTAATTTCTTTTAGGGGTGATTTTTAAGTTTTCTCGTTGGCGTTATTTCTTCACTAATTTCTTTAAGGGGTGATTTTCAAGTTTTCTCGTTGGCGTTATTCCTTCTCTAATTTTTTGAGTGGGGTTTTCAAATTTTCTCGTTGACGATATTTCTTCACTAATTTCTTTAAGTGGTGATTTTCAAGATTTCTTGTTGGCGTTATTTCTTCACTAATTTCTTTAAGGGGTGATTTTCAAGTTTTCTCGTTGGCGTTATTTCTTCACTAATTTCTTTAAGGGGTGATTTTCAAGTTTTCTGGTTGGCGTTATTTCTTCAATAATTTCTTTAAGGGGTGATTTTCAAGTTTTCTGGTTGGCGTGATTTCTTCACTAATTTCTTTAAAGGGTGATTTTCAAGTTTACTCGTTGGCGTTATTTCTTCACTAATTTCTTTAAGGGGTGATTTTCAAGTTTTCTCGTTGGCGTTATTTCTTCACTAATTTCTTTAAGTGGTGATTTTCAAGTTTTCTTGTTGGCGTGATTTCTTCACTAATTTCTTTAACGGGTGATTTTCAAATTTTCTCGTTGGCGTTATTTCTTCACTAATTTCTTTAAGGGGTGATTTTCAAGTTTTCTCGTTGGCGTTATTTCTTCACTAATTTCTTTAAGGGTCGATTTTCAAGTTTTCTGGTTGGCGTTTTTTCTTCACTAATTTCTATAAGGTGTGATTTTCAAGTTTTAGGTTGGCTTTATTTCTTGACTAATTTCATTAAGGGTGATTTTCAAGCTTTCTGGTTGGCGTTATTTCTTCACTAATTTCTTTAAGGGGTGATTTTCAAGTTTTCTGGTTGGCGTTATTTCTTCACTAATTTCTGTAAGGGGTGATTTTCAAGTTTTCTGTTTGGCGTTTTTTCTTCACTAATTTCTTTACGGGGTGATTTTCAAGTTTTCTGGTTGGCTTTATTTCTTCACTAATTTCATTAAGGGGTGATTTTCAAATTTTCTCGTTGCCGTTATTTCTTCACTAATTTCTTTAAGTATGATTTTCAAGTTTTCTTGTTGGCGTTATTTCTTCACTAATTTCTTTAAGGGGTGATTTTCAATTTTTCTGGTTGGCGTTATTTCTTCACTAATTTCATTAAGGGTCGATTTTCAAGTTTTCTGGTTGGCGTTTTTTCTTCACTAATTTCTTTAAGGGGTGATTTTCAAGTTTTCTCGTTGCCGTTATTTCTTCACTAATTTCTTTAAGGGGTGATTTTCAATTTTCTTGTTGGCGTTATTTCTTCACTAATTTCTTTAAGGGGTGATTTTCAAGCTTTCTGGTTGGCGTTATTTCTTCACTAATTTCTTTAAGGGGTGATTTTCAAGTTTTCTGGTTGGCTTTATTTCTTCACTAATTTCTTTAAGTGTTGATTTTCAATTTTTCTGGTTGGCGTTATTTCTTCACTAATTTCATTAAGGGTCGATTTTCAAGTTTTCTGGTTGGCGTTTTTTCTTCACTAATTTCTTTAAGGGGTGATTTTCAAGTTTTCTCGTTGCCGTTATTTCTTCACTAATTTCTTTAAGGGGTGATTTTCAATTTTCTTGTTGGCGTTATTTCTTCACTAATTTCTTTAAGGTGTGGTTTTCAAGTTTTCTCGTTGGCGTTATTTCTTCACTAATTTCTTTAAGGGGTGATTTTCAAGTTTTCTCGTTGGCGTTATTTCTTTACTAATTTCTTTAAGGGGTGATTTTCAAGTTTTCTCGTTGGCGTTATTGCTTCATTAATTTCTTTAAGGGGCGATTTTCAAGTTTTCTGGTTGGCGATATTTCTTAACTAATTTCTTTAAGGGGTGATTTTCAAGTTTTCTCGTTGGCGTTATTTCTTCACTAATTTATTTAAGGGGTGATTTTCAAGTTTTCTCGTTGGCGTTATATCTTCACTATTTTCTTTAAGGGTTTATTTTCATGTTTTCTGGTTGGCGTTATTTCTTAATCCTAAGCCTCACAGAAACTGACGAAGACTGTCTGATTGTTGCGGAGCTTGTCGGGTGGCGGCGGTATTGCTATCTCAAGCCTCTCTCCTCGGCTATTCTCCAGCTCTAACTGACCTGCAACTCAACTGTACTCCAACTGCAACTGCACTCTCGTTGCCCCCTTGGGGCTCTGTATTTATGCTTGTCCATCGTTTACTGGGATTGGGACGACTGTCACTGGGGTGTCTATGTGAACCTCTTCTCAGACTCTTGTTAGACAATGGAATTACGGCTTCATTTCTTTTTTTCTTCTTCCCTCGTGACACAGTCAATGGGATAGCATTATTTCTATGACATGATTCTTTTCGTCTTCTTCCCTCGTGGCACAACCAATGGGATAGTGTCGTCTTCATGCCGTCACTCTTTTTCTCGGCCCTTTCTTTCTTTCCAAAATACCAAATTAGTTTCCCAGGGAAATTCAATTTTTTTTTTTTTCCATATTTCTAAACCTTGGAACCTTTCCTTCGCATGCTAAAGACGAATCGGGTCCTACGCTGAATTTCTCTACCTGGTTCTACCACCTCGGTTAGGAATTCTGCCTATGCTAACGACTTTTCAGTTCTTGTGTCGAGCAGGGCCGAAACTGACGAAGTCAGCAAAAACATCAGGGGTTACGAGATGGTAACATGAGTCAAAATCACCCGCGATAAGTCTATTGGCTTGAGGCTGGGTGCGTAGAAGGGAATATCTCTCCCCATACCTTTCCTCTGGGCGGGCGGGCCGGTCAAGATACCTGGCGTCTGGTTTGGTATCGATCTCTTGCTGAAAGGAATTGATCGGAGGTGCAGAAGGCCAAGATCGCTGTTCGTATGTGGTCCCGGAGGAATCGTTCCTTAAAGGGGAATGCAGAAGTATGTGCCTCGCACATCTACCCGATTCTCCTTTACCGACACTCTGTGCTTCCACATTCGTCTGCCACTTTTATTAGTAAGGCTCTTGGCCTCCTTCTTGTTGGGGAGGCTAAGGTACCTCGCTAGATCTGTTACCGCAAGCCTTCTGGGTATGCCTAGCGTTGAGACTTGTCAGCATACGCTTCGCAACGTGTTCCTAGATCGAATGTGTCACGAATTGGATGAGGAGGGCGAATTCCAGAAGGAATACGCCCGTAAAAATGTCCAATCCAGAGAATTTTGCACTCGTGCGAGGACGAATGCTCCGCCCCCACCTGTTTACCCCGAGGCGAGTGCTTCTTCTCTCTTGAATGTCGTATTGCTCTGAAACACCTCTTATGTACGTTGGATGGCCTCTCCAACGTCCAGGCATTGCCCCGAAGTGTATTATATCATGTGTTAGGGTGTCCGTAAAAGACGATCTAATAGACGAGCCGATCTTACGAAACAGGTGTCTCGCTCAATATGACCATGGACGCCTGGGTTGAAATGCCTGAAATAATGATGATGGCTTGTGATTCGTAGGCAACAGACTGTTCGGCGGGCTTGGAAAAAGCTGCGTTCACTGTGATGGGGAGGGAGAGACCCTGGGTCACGCCTTCTTTCATTGAAGGACCATAGTCCCGTTGTGCAAGTTTATTGAAGGCATCATAGCATGTTGCGCGGAAAGTTTGTTTTTGTTTTGTTTTTTTGTTTGTTTTTTTTGTTTTTTGTCCACGAGGCCAGTTCTGTCTGTAGCAATGTGGTACCGCTGTTGACGAAGGCTGAACACTATGTGTTCTTTTGCTTTCTAAGGGTTATGAGATTTGGGCGAGAAGTTCACTTCTTCCCAACTGATCTTGTACTTTAAGCATCAGTCTACGGGGAAATTTTGGACGAGACTACGGGTTCGGATACCCCACATTAAATTCGGCCTTGTGCCACATCAGACCGCGTGAGGCGGTTGGTAGATATCCTGCAGTTGGATATTCATTGTGGGATTCACTTGACTGATTTCTAGCAGTTGACTACTACTTCCACCCGCCGCTGGCGAATCTTATATGTGTTGTTCTTGTCCTGAGTATTATCGTTCATTAACAACCTTCATGCGATTATCCTATTCAGTAACCTTCCCTAGGTTACAAAACTTAGCTAGGGAATGTATTCTCATTTGGCCCTTTTTATTTCTGTCCTCATTTTCTTTATTTTAATTTACCTTCCCTCCTCCTCCTTTGGATGACCACAGACGTCAGTTCCTTGGTAGACGAGGAATGCCTTTCGTTTTTTCGGGTGTGAGTTTCGTGTTCATTGTTGTGTTTAAATGAATGTGTGTTTCAGTGAGTGCTTAAATGAATCTGTGTTTCAGTGAGTGCTTGGATGAATATCTGTTTCAGTGAGTGCTTAGATGAATGTGTGTTTCAGTGAGTGCTTGGATGAATGAGTGTTTCAGTGAGTGCTTGGATGAATGAGTGTTTCAATGAGTGCTTGGATGAATGAGTGTTTCAGTGAGTGCTTGGATGAATGAGTGTTTCAATGAGTGCTTGGATGAATGAGTGTTTCAATGAGTGCTTGGGTGAATGAGTGTTTCAATGAGTGCTTGGATGAATGAGTGTTTCAATGAGTGCTTGGATGAATGAGTATTTCAGTGAGTGCTTGGATGAATGAGTGTTTCAGTGTGTGCGTCGATGTATGAGTGTTTCAATGAGTGCTTGGATGAATGAGTGTTTCAGTGTGTGCATGGATGAATGAGTGTTTCAATGAGTGCTTGGATGAATGAGTGTTTCAGTGAGTGCTTGAATGAATGAGTGTTTCAGTGAGTGCTTGGATGAATGTGTGTTTCAGTGAGTGCTTGGATGAATGAGTGTTTCAGTGAGTGCTTGGATGAATGAGTGTTTCAGTGAGTGCTTGGATGAATGTGTGTTTCAGTGAGTGCTTGGATGAATGAGTGTTTCAGTGAGTGCTTGGATGAATGAGTGTTTCAGTGAGTGCTTGGATGAATGAGTGTTTCAGTGAGTGCTTGGTTGAATGAGTGTTTCAATGAGTGCTTGGATGAATGAGTGTTTCAGTGAGTGCTTGAATGAATGAATGTTTCAGTGTGTGCGTGGATGAATGAGTGCTTCAATGAGTGCGTGGATGAATGAGTGTTTCAATGAGTGCTTGGATGAATGAGTGTTTCAGTGAGTGCTTGAATGAATGAATGTTTCAGTGAGTGCGTGGATGAATGAGTGTTTCAATGAGTGCGTGGATGAATGAGTGTTTCAATGAGTGCTTGGATGAATGAGTGTTTCAGTGAGTGCTTGGATGAATGAGTGTTTCAGTCAGTGCTTGGTTGAATGAGTGTTTCAGTCAGTGCTTGGATAAATGAGTGTTTTATATTACTAATGTCCAGTTAACTGATGTTTCTGCTACATTTAATGATCTTTTTTTTAAGGATTACTAACACTATTTTATTTAGTTTCTTGTCCATAAATTATGTCTTATTGTAAATACATATTTGGGCTTAGATTTTAAATTGCTGTTTTATTCCCCTCCCCAACACAGATAAGAATTTTACATATGGAGACTAGTTAGGACTTCATAGAGATTCTGATGTATCATGGCGGATTTAGTAAGAATGGTAAGACTACGATGTTTTGGTGTTAGGAATATTGTCGTACGTTCGGGTCAGTGATGGTAGCTAGCTAAGTTTAATGTTAATCCTTTGAGCTCTGCTTTTTTGAACAATTTTAACCCTTCTGCCTGAGCTCCTGTGTCAAAATTCGCAAATAATTAGTGTGTAATGTTTCGCGGTGTTTACCCACCATTCACCCGGTGGCTGGGCATTACGTCATTTTTCTCTACCACCGGTAAAACGGTGGTCAGGGCTCCAAAGGCTAAGACAGAAGACGGCCATCCTTTTTCCCCATTCCCCATTTGACCCTGTGCCACAATTTTGTTTTTTTTACAAAATAAGTATAGAAAATAATACTATTGCAGTGATTTGTCTAACTGTGTATTGACTATCAGGATGGTCGAGTTAACTTTTGTTTTGTCAGACCCCACATAACAACAATATATACGCACACAAGTTGATAATAATTATTTATCCAACCATTCTATCACCAATTACGCCTGAATACTGTGTACGATCTTCACTGAGGTTTTGTTTTTTTTTTCTTTCGTCTTTATTTATCTTCTGTCTTCTCTGCCTTTTCCTTCTCTCCATCAAATTCCTCTTTAAGCATCAGTCTACGAAGAATTTTTGGCCGAAACTATGGGATCGGATGACCGACATTAAATTCGGCCTTGTGCCACATCTGATTGTGTGGGGCGGTTGGTTGATATCCTGCAATGGGAGATTCATTGTAGGATTCACTTAACTCACTTCTAGCAGTTGACGACTACTTCTACGCACTTCTTTTTTCTACTACTAGTTCTTCTTCACTGCCCTCTTCTTATAACATTTATTCTCTTATTCTTCATCCTATCATTCTTTTTCTTTTTCTTCCTCCTCCTCCTCCTCCTCCTTCTCGTCTTTTTTCTTTTAACAATCATAATTTTTCCATTTTCCCCCTTTTATTTTTGTTCTTATATTTTTTTTCTCCTCTCCCTTTGTCTTGTTCTTCCTCTCTTCCTTTCTCTCTCTTTTTTTCTCGTTCTTATTCAAGCGTCAAATTTATTTGTTAGGAATTCCTTATCATTGCCAGACAGGGGTTATCATTTTTTCCTAATTACATCTTTATGATCACTTACTGATTCTTTACAGATTTGTTTGTTGATATCTTTTCATGACGAGTTTCCTTAATTTGCTACATTTTTTTCTATTAAGATGAATTTCAATTCTATTTACTTATTCATCTTTAAGTTTATTAGTTTGTTATTTTTTACAAAAATTACAAGCATCAGCACAGACTACTTACAGCCATATTGGTTGAAATACCTCAACGAACAGAAGGCATTAACAAAATTCAATACAATTTTCTTTTTATTAATCAAATATTGACTATCAAAATGTTTTGAATGTTATATCTGTTCGAAAATTGTCTACTGGACAAGATTTTTATCTCCGGTTATTTTCTTACTACTGTATTTTAATCTTTTTGATCCAGAGACGAAATTATTAACTTTTACAGAAAAGAGAACGATTAGTTATAAGAATCAACAAACCTGTGCTAAAATGACAACAGCTGCTAACCTCGCCAAAGTAATTGAATTCTATCAATTCTATTTAGTTTCCTATATGGGCGGAGGCGTTACTTTTTATGCAAGTCTACAGAAAACGTTGAGTACTTTCACACCGTATTGCTTCGTTCTGCTTCCTTCAAACCATTTCCTTCGTTCCAACTGATTCCTTTCCTCGAATGAAATTATTTAAACGCCCAAGAATCACTCTCGGAATTCAATGTCTAACTCTAAAAAGAAACACTTAACCAGATTAACGGTTAATAGCAGTAAGTTATTTTCGCTCGGATTATCCACCTGTGCACTCTCCTTTTATATATATATATATATATATATATATATATATATATATATATATATATATATATATATATATAGTCATTGACAGACAAACTGTTTCGCAGCTCGTCAGTGTAGCTAGACATACGGTTGCTTCTAGCTAAAATCGAAACCCGACTGAATCGGTATCAGTCGGAGAATCTACCCCTAATCCGTTGGCGCACGGCAAGGATGAAAGTGAATTTAAGCGTATTTATTTTTCGATAAACACGCTAGAGACTGAGGGAAGAGGATTGCATATATATATATATATATATATATATATATATATATATATATATATATATATATATATATATATATATATAATGGACTCTCCCGTCGGTTTTTCGGCGTATGAGGATCTAACAGCTTAGTTGATTCAGTTATTAAATTTTGGGCGATAATCTTAAGTGGCACTTAAGGCCCTCTAGTAATTTACAAAGGAGGCCACATATGGAGCAAGAGTGAGGATTGTGAGATGAGATTACTGTTAGATTGGCTGACCTTTTAGATCTTGCTCTCGCTTCTTGAAGATGATTCAGACAAGCAAACCGAAAACTGCTGAGTCCACTAAAACACGTTGATTTCCATGATGATAAGTAGGGATAATTCCAAGGAGTATATAAACCTAAAGAGAGCTCAATGTAATATAATAATGATAATGAATATAGAAAAAAATGCATTCTGTCAGGTTATAATTTATTTTGAGGACCTCAAACATCCAGACCAGTTTTACAGTTTAAATGGAATTCAATTTATTCAGACACAATGAAAAGGAAATGGTAAAAAAAGAAAGAAGAGAGAAAAAAGAGAAAAGAAAAAAGTTTTAATATTAAAAGAAGAAAGAAAAACGCGGGAGAAAGACAGAGATTTCAATATAAGCTTTTTTAGGGGGAAGAGAAAGAGAGATAAACATGGGGGAAAAGAAGGAAAGACAGGAAAAAGGGAATTAAGCAAGTCGACATGGTGACCCAGAAAATATTTTTTCTTCGGGGACTTATCCGATTCTGTATTCTTTATCATTATTAGATAGATAGATAGATAGATAGATAGATAGATAGATAAAAGGTACATCAAAAATATTTTTAGAAACTTTGGGGAGTGGGTTAAAGTTAAAATGTCCATATAAATATATGTCCAAAAGGCCATCATTGTATCTCAATACAGCAACTCATAACAAATTTTCAAAATGTCCTCCGCTTTCTTCTATCTACGCATACGGACCCTTTCAGATATTCCCACAGTGTTACGATTCGTTTCGTAGGCCCTTATGATTCATTAATGAAACGTCTCTGAATTATTAATGTCTATTGGATAAAACAATTGTTTTAGGTAGCTCCACAGATAAAAATCCAAAGGATTGAGGCCGGGGAAACGTGCAGGCCATAAAACAGGTCCTACCTACCTATCCATCTTTGATGGTAGCTGTCAGAGATGGCATCTCGAAGAATGTGACTAAGATGTGATAGAGCCCCATTATGCATGAACCACATGCGTCTTCGTATTATAAGAGATACATGTTCTAGCAGGTATGGAAATATGTCGAAATAAAGTTCCTGTAGACATCTCCTTTTGGAAGAACATATGGACCTCGCAGTCAATCACCTGCAATTTAAGCCCACACATTAATCGTAAACTGATGCTGGGTTTTAGCCTGTATTGTACCATGAGGATTCCGATACGCCTACAAATGGTGGGTGTGTAAATTTGTTATTCCATCTTTTCCAAACATTGCCTCATCTGTAAATAAGACTGAAGAAACAAACAATGGAACTGCAGATAGGCAAAAGTTCTCCTGTGGTGAGTTATCATAGGACGAATCAGCCTGCACATGTGGCAAATGATACAGACACAGGATCTGCTCTTGACGTACCCTCCATGCGGTACTATGAGATGTACGACATGCTCGGGCCAATAAACGTATGCTGATACCTGGATCGTCCCCTACAACCTGTAGAATACGTTCTCCGTGGTCAGGCGTACGAGCGGATCGCGGTCTTCTTCGATCAATAGTTTGTGGTGCCACGGATCCCTTCTCAGCAACGCGACAATAAACAGCTGAAAAGATTTGATGACTCAGCTGCTTTCGGTCTGAAAAACTCAATCTGATACAGGCGTGCATCCTCTCGTCCATTACCATTCGCGCGGCCGTATGTAAAAATCATATCTGCCTGCTCACGATATAGATAACCTGCTTTTGTTAAACGGAACACTTCTCAGTTAACTCACTACTACACACGTTAAACGTTGAAGACAGGCTAACCAAAAATGTACACGAATGACAAATGTAACCTAATGTAACCTATATGGCAACACAGCTCCATCTACCGTAAACTTTCTTTAAACTTAACTCAAAAACGAAGGATTTGCGGACATATGTTTATGAGGAGTTTTGTCTTTGTTTTGGTGCGAGGAACCCGCCTCCAAATATATTTCTGATATACTCTGTATATCACGTGGTGTACTGACTGAACTTTTACACAAAAGAATATTTAACATCCGTCGGTTTCGCTGGCATCGGTATTACAAGCGAAAGTCTTTAGAGCACTGAGGGAGGTACTGCTGCGTGTAACTGTTCCCCGAGACCGGACACTTCTCAATAATATTTTCAGTTTCCCTCTGTCCGGAAACAAAGACAGACCGGCCCTTCTGACAAAAATCGGCAAAATGAAATGAGGATTTAGTGATTTGACTGATAATCAGCAGTGTACACGATTGGACACTTGCTGGGATTTGCTTAGTCATTTCTAAACTATCTTTTTTCCTTATTGTGTTCTTCTTCTTCTATGTGACGTGTATCATGTATCTCCACAACTTCCTATTATTTTTAGCTTTTAGTAACATCTATCTTTTCACCATCCCTCCAATTCTCCGTTTTGCCATTCCTTTACAGAAGCTCATTAGCTAAGTAATTCGCTGTTTCCCGCTGTCTCTCTTACCTTAAATATCTCTTGTGAGTATCAAATTCTCCAAGCCCTCTTTCCCCATTATAAGTCCTAGAAATTTCAACTCTCCCTTTCTGATTCTAAGTTTCGGTGTCCTTTTTGTTTCCATTTTCCTTAAGACTTTCTTGTTACCCACACGTTCATTCCATGGTATTCTTACCATTCTTCTGTCGAACCAGATCTCTGTTGTCACAGGTCTCGTTTTCATTTCAGAGACCGTCCTGGGTATGACGATAAACTACATCCGCTTCCTGGGTAAGACGATAAACTACATCCAACAACAAGGCCTCTGATCAGGAGGTTTTGAATTCTTAATTGCTTGTGTTCCCAGGTCCACGCTGACCCGGGTTGGTAGCACCTGTCAGGGTCCCATCTATGGGCTAATAGTTAACCCCCAAACTGGGGTCAAAACACTATGAAAGTGTAAAAATAGGTTTTAATACCAGAAATACTTTGTAAAAAAATTTTAAGAGCAATATATTTAAAAAAATTACCAGCTATACATTTTTGAAAAACAAATGTTACCAGCAATACATTTTTGAAAAAAAAAGAAAGAAAAAAACATTACCAGCTATACATTTTAAAAAAAAAATATTACAAGCGAAGTAAAATTATTACCAGAAATAGATTTTTTGAAGGAAAAAATATTGCCAGAAATAGATTTTACCAACAATGAAAACCCATATGCCGTAAACAAACCAAACCAATGGTTTCAGAGATTTTTTAACATTCACTGTTATTACTGGCCAACAACACTGAACGGTCAGAGTCCAAGCCTGCCGCCGAGTAACGCAAGATTTTATAATTTACAAGCCACTCAGCAAAACCTGATACAGTAAGACATCAAGGTCCTTCAACACCTTCCCTATTCAACTTATATACCTCCCTTGCTAATTACCCCATTCCGGTTCTCATACGCACTAGAAGGTGTACACGAAGTCGGAATGAGTTTAAAAATATACTGTTTGACGACTCTTATTTTTTATTGCGATAGAAAAATCGAATGGTTGGCAACAGTGTATCGATTCTAATGCTGCTAACTTTAACTAATAAAACTGTGATTGAATCGAGTTATAATGTTTTAAAGTTCTCAATATCCATTTCTTAAAAGTGGCGTCAGATAGAATTCGAATCTAGACTGTTGCCTGCATTTAAAAGAAAACAAAAAAAAAAACACTCGACTCACTGAAGCAAACGGCGCAGTGTTCTACTCTCGAGAATAGAAAATAGAGATAAAAGCGGAATAAAGATAAAAATAGTAAAGAAAGCTCTCAACTTTAAAGATAACACTAAAATAATCGATGAGCAGTATGAGATTGTGTCATATATTAATAGATTATGAGAGAACAAATAATGGAGAAATTGTGACACTTAGCGTTAACCGGATGCATGTGTTCGTAGCATAGCGGTAAATGAGACAAGAAAATTTGGATCGTTGACCCGAGCTCAATTTCTAGTCGAGGCCGTTGCTTTCACTTTCACACAAATTCCCTATGAAAAACATAAATTTTCCCTTCTCTTCCTGCTATATGATTTTTTATTGATTCGTTTTCTACTGTTTTTGCAGGTTAAAGCCAGAAAATATTGATTCGTTTTCTACTGCTTTTGCAGGTTAAGGCCAGAAAATATTTTTAGTTTGTAAGAATTATTTTTTGAGATAATAATGTTTTTCGTGGTACAAGTCGTATTAGCAAAATTAACCCATAGCTAGAGGTAAAAGAGGTGGATTCATATCTAATCATAATTAGATAAAGAAAAAATTGTGTGAATATAAAATGGGGGATCAATTCTATATTAAAATCAATATATAAATTGATCCCTCACTTTGTGGCCACAGTAGTTTCCATACATTTATATTCTAGAGAAAAAAATCAATCTAAAAGAGGTGCCTATGTAGTAGTCGAACAGTATTTCTTCTTATCATTATTATTCGAAAAGCCAGGTATAGAATTTCGTAGTATTACATAATGGTTTAGTGATATAAGTCTTACTAATTAACCCATAGTTGTGGCGAAAAGATGTGTATTCATACATTTCTCAAGGGTATTTTCGCGTAAGTGAATATAATGAACCTAAAGGGAACTAGAACTCGACTCTCTGATTAACAATTCCGAGTCATTATCCATTACACCACCCGTACATCCAAGCTTACAGCACCTGGTATTACCAACCGGTCACTCTTCTAGGTACTGCTCAGACTCGGTGATCGTATGGTAACCAGTGTTTCAACGTAATCTGGTTGTAAGCCCCTTCCAGCTATAGATTAAATAACAGATAAGCTGGCTGCCAGTATAGGAGAAGAATATAGCTAAATTCAAAATCTATTGTCTGTGAGACTAGTAGCTCCATTTCGTTAATCTTACTTGCTAGGGAAATCACAGCCCCACCTCCAAAAGGGGGGGGTCTACAGGCCCATACAGAATATTCTTATTAATCAGTTTTTCACGGCGTATTGTTTTATTTTAATGTCATCGATTTGTGTCGTTCAGTGTAAAACAATAAAGATTATCATGATTTGTGTCAGCAAAGAAAAATACTCACACAATTTGTAGTTTCAATTATTATTTTATTTATTTATTTTTAACTATTGTTCACCGAATACAACGCCCAAGAGCCACTCAAGGTAGAGGGTTACTGAATAAAGTTATCGTAACGGCGTGCAGGGGGAAAGCATGAGGTGCAGATAATGGTCGACCCTCGAGTTGAAGTGGTTAAGATTGTATGATTGGGAGTCAGTTCCACGATGCAACAAATCTGAAGTAGAAGCTACCAAAGTGGAACTTCCTCCTCCCCACTGGAAAAGGATGGGGATTCGAATGAGTAGTCTCATCATGGCGGGCCCCAGTTGTGAAAGTCTGAACTGGTCGCATGAAAATGAGTGGACAGTGGGTCAGATAAACTATAAAATGCTTGCAATGTGTGAATTATTCATTTAAATACATCAAGTTAAATTCTGCTTCTAATCAATGATTAAAGTTTACTAGAAAATTATGTTTAACCAAAGATGCCAAGTAATAATCAAAGAACTTCAGTTTAACTGCAATTTTCTTCAATGAAGACAACTTTTGAATCTTTTAAAACAACAAACCTTTAAAATGATAAAAAGTATGAGTATGGTGTACTGAATGGCAGTAAAAAAAAAAAAAGAAAAGAAAATTAAAGTTAACTAATTCTAATGCAAGCAGTCGATGAACCAATGTAACCCGGATATAAGAGACCCGGATATAAGAGAAACCCGGATATAAGATAGATTTTCTCTGGTCCCAAATTAAAGCCTGTGTTAATGTGTATAAATTAGACCAAACCCGGATATAAGAGACTTCTTCTCCGGTCCCGACAACTCTCTTATATCCGGGTTACACTGTAAATGCTATTATTTGTTTTCTAACAAAACTGAACACGAAGACAAAATAATATGACTACATTCATGATCTATCGATGGAGACTGATTAACAGATTATGCAACTATTGTCTCCAGACAGGATAAGCCTAATATTTCAATATTTCCTTACTGGTCTATAAAAACGCTTTTGCAGAGAAATCTGGCCGCATTCATAGGGTATGCGTGATTTAAACGAAAATTGGGTGGTAGGAAAAGTAAATTTCCACTCGAATCCATACCCGCTGAAAGCCGGAGTTCGACTAGCACATCTATGATGTCTACAAGCACATGTACAGACAATTCACCTTATCTTGCTTCGGCAAGGGTATCTATTCTTTTGCATACAGGCTAATGCTGTTTTTATTCCGGCTTCAAATTCGTACAAGAAACATACTCTTACATTCAATATTTTGGGTGCCATGTTGATTTCTTCAATTACTACTATGTGCTCTCAGTTGACACATTACGCAGAGAATTACGAAAAGACAACTTAAGCAGGCGTATATCTGTAAAAAAAATCATCAAATGAACATCTAAAATGGGATGCTAGAAAGTGGCAAAAAGTAATTTTCAGTGATTAATTCAAAATAGTTACATTCTAGTGCAAGGGGATAGGCAAGAAAACCAGCCGAAGAAAGAACCAATGCAAGTTACACCACAAAGATGGTAGAATTTGGTAGTAGACACTTAATAGTGTGGGGTTGCATCAAAAGCGATGGCAGAAGAAAATTGGTAAAAGTTGATGGAAACTTAAACAGCGAAAATTCTATTAGTTTGCTACAGTCTTATCTTCTGCCATATTAAGAAGATGGAGAAATTTTTCAGCATGGCGATGTTCCTTTCTAAACATCGCAAAAGGTTTCTTGTGAAGATGTTCAGTTTTTGGAAAACTGACCAGCACAAAGTCCTGGTATCAATATAATGAAATCACTGTGGCGGGGAAATGAAGAAATAAGTGCTCCAACGAAAACCACGCAAGAACTTTGGGATGACCGCCAAGAAGAGTGGAAAACATTCCTAATGAGAAAATCTGGGTCCTCATCGAATTGAGGCAATTATTCGTGACAAATGCAGAAACACTAATTACTAACTCAATTCTTTGATGTTTTGTACTTTTTTAATAGTAAAGAATACTTTTTTTGTAAAAAGAAAAAGTATTTCCTTTTTAACTTAAGAAAAAAGATGAAATTTTCACTGGTGGGTCAATATTTTTGGATGACCTTTTTTTTCAGCATCACTATGCTTAAGATGTTCTATCATCTATTATGCGTCATTAACGAAATTTCAGTAACTTGTCTTCTGTCCCTCAAGCATAATCAAATGTACTGAAAAAAACATGCTAAATTTTGCGGTAAAATTAACGAAATGAATTAATTTATCAAGCTGGCCCAAAAGTGTACATTATACTTGTCACCAGACGAACGTCTTTTTTACCCGTCGCTTGAGAAACGAAAGAATACTAATATTCTTATAACGCTTGACTTCATGTACGAAATGAGAATTGTGAGTGTGAAATGGCTATAAAATTCATAGCTTTACTACTGGAAGGAAAATGAATAAAACAGTACATGGCGATGCTAAATTTGTGTTCAATTATGTTGGTGCAAAAATAATGTCGTTTTCTCACATAGTAACATATGTGAGAAAACGACATTATTTTTGCACCAACCTATTATTTTAACAGGTTACACTTTTATTTCTAATGTGATTCGAAATAGTGTTCATGTACAAAAAATAATTCTTCCGATATTATTAGAGTTATATGCGTGACATTTTTTATTTCTTCCTTTTTTTTCCAAGCTATCGAATTCCGATAACTTATTGATTTATTCTCTTCTCGAACTGCATTCTTGTCAGAACGGTCTTTTTTATTTTCTTGTTTTTTTTTACCAAGGCTGCTGCTAACGCTTTTTAAAAAATAGATCTTATTGATTTCAGTTTAAATTCTAAAACACAGAAGATAGAAGTAAGAGAAATAAAGTGATTCAACAAACTGACGTTTCTATGTTACCTCATTGTCACAGCAGTTGCATTATGGGAAACATACATTTTTCAGCTCGCACAACAGATTTCAATTTAATTATCTTTGTACGTTTGTTTTCCTGGAAAGTGTTAATTAGATATAACAAGGTGGTAAGGATCGATTCCATTTTCTTTCCTTGCATATATATATATATATATATATATATATATATATATATATATATATATATATATTGTCATCTACAGACAGACTATTTCGCTGTATCACAGCTCATCAGTGTAGCTAGACATCCGATTGCCTCAAGCCAGGATCGAAATTCGACTGATTTGACATCAATCGGAGATTTTTTTTTCCCTAAGCTATCGGCTCTCGGCCTGGTGAATTTTTACGTATTTATTTTGAATAAATACACCAGTGACTCAGAGCGCTCGATTCATAGAAGAGCTCTGCATTATCAGCAGCAGCAGCAGTCACTGTTTACAAATTCGCGCTTTCTCTCTAAAGTAATCAACCGAAATTTATTTTTTCGGGGATTTTTTCCACACTGAGTGATGACAGTCTGTATCATGCTTAAACGCAATTTTCACGTTCTATCCCCGATATTTTACCCATAAATATAGCATAACTAAAATCTGTATTTTTAACACACACACACACACACATATATATATATATATATATATATATATATATATATATATATATATATATATATATAATCATTATTAGAATGAAAGTTTTGATGTCTTTGTTTAACAAACACTACCTGTGATATCACCGGTTACATAAATAACTAGTAAACGTTAAACAAATATATTCTCACTTATAAAAAAAATATATTTATTCATAAAAGCAACGACACATATTTACGATAGAAAATGGAATTATATGTAATGGAGATATCCCAGTACCTCCGCAGTCTTTGAGAAAAGAAGTAATTAAAGCTGTGCACGATGATATTCATGGAAGTATATTGGTTATCCAAATGAGGTCAAAGCTACAAGCATGGTAACCTACCTATTCAAGAGATGTGTTAGTATGTTGGAAAAAATTCCAGAAGTGTGCAGAAATAAAGAAATTTAGGTAAACTAGAATTCACTCTTGGGCAAAGGAAATGAAACCGTGGACGCGAGTACATATGGAGCATTCCTACGTTAAATGTATATGACTATTTCTGATATTAGTCGGCACATATTCAGGTTGGCCTGAAGTTATAAAATTCGCGGATAATATTTGTGTCTTGACTCTTTATAAAATATCTCAACCAGAGATCAATTACTCCATATATCCCTTTTTATTCTATCCAGAATTCTATTCAACACTGGATCCTGCTTACTCTCCAACATAAGTCGATTTAAGGGTAATACGCCCGTTTCTATCCAGTGCAAAATCTCATCCTTATAATTTTCAATTGTTTCAACATTTTTACTCTCAAAATTTAACCGAGATAATGAATCCACATGCGGGACAGAATTTCCTTTAAATATATACGATGTCAAATGTCGAACGCCATAAGCTTAATCGCCCATCTTAATATCCTGCCATATGTGATCTTTGCCAACTCTGGGGTTGAATATAAATTCCAAAGGCTTATGAACAGATTTTAATATAAATTTCCTTCACAACAAAAAATGTCTAGCTCTTTCTGTGCTCCACACAATTGTCAATGCTTCTTTCTCAATATCTGAATAATTCGCCTCCACCGATGTTAGTTTTTTTTGTTTTTTTTTTTTTTGTTTTTTTGGATAAGTACATTACAGTGTGATTACCCTGCGACAATATTGTGGCTATAGCACAGTCACTGGCATCAGTAGTTAACGCCAATTCTTTCACTGGGTCAAAAATTTTAACAGCTGTTTTGTTTATAAGTGCCTTTTTTAATTCCTCGAAAGCGATCTTGTCTTTTTGCCCACTGAAACTCAATATTCTTCTTTCTTATTTTGTTAAATGGTTCCACAAGATCACTATATCGCGGTAGATATCTGTTATAGAAATTGATTAGTCTTAAAAAGATTCTAACTTTTTTTTTATTTCTGAGGGCAGCTATCTCTGATATTTCATTATTGAATTTATCATCCGGTGAGATACCGTCTTTGGATATTTGATATCCTAGGTATGAAATTATCGCATTTATCGAGATTGTCATACCCGCGCTTTTTAAGTTTCTCAAAACTTGCCCCGTTTTACTTTTGAGCTCTTCTTTACTGCGTGCACCAATACCAATGTTGTCCTGATATACAGTTATATTCTAAATCCATTATAAAAACTTTTTCGATGGCTTTTTGGAAAATGTGACTTGCCCTTATTAATACAAACGGCAAACGACTCCATCTTAGTAATCTAATAGTGGTGTTCATTGTGGTGACTTCTTGAAACTTGCTGTCAATGTTTATCTGATTGTATGCTGACTTAAGGTCAACTTTAGCAAAGTATTTCATACCAGAAAACTCATGGCACGCTGTTTCAGTGTTTGGTAATGAGAATGAATCCAAACAGATCTAGTGATTCACGCCCACCTTATAATCGCCACATATTCTCAAATCTCCATTAGGCTTGTGTATCGCCACAATGGGTGAAGCCCAATTGGTACCACCCTGACTGATTTTTTTTAATGTTCCTTGTTCCACTATTTTGTTCAGCTTAGTAATCACCAATGGTAGCATCTGAACAGAAACTGTTCGATCTTGAAAATACATGGTTTGGTTGTTTTCTGTAAGTCGAATTCTTGACTCTTACCACCTTAATAATCCAATATGCGTTTCTATAGACTTCTTGGAATTTGCCAGCTTTGACGTACCCCCTATTAACACATCAATTCCTAAAATACCATGAGGTTTTATGTTTTCCACCATTATGATGGGTATTATCTCGAATCTGTTTTTGTCTCAAACGTGTTTTCAAAGCATCCTAAAATTTTGATGATTGACCTATCGAACTGTTTTAACTGGAGATTACTTTTTCTTAAATTTGGGTTACCCATTCTTTCCCCAAAATTCCTCGGTATCAACGTAACATCACTTCCGGTATCCATCTGCATGAGGAAAGTTACTCTGTTCAACTTCACCATTTCCCTACTTTTATCCTGTGCTTTTATCTCAAATTTTTCTGTACTTTCAATTGGAGGATCTACATTTTCCACTTGCTTTTCATAGGTGCATACTGCCTGGAAATGATTCTTCCTCCTCCTTCTTCTTACCTCATACAACCTATTTTCTCGCCCTCCTTACCTCATACAACGTCCTTGATCGCCATCTTCATCTTCCTCCCTACCTCATAAAACCTCCCTCTTTACCCTCCTTTCCCTCTCTTTCCTTCATACAACCTCTTTCGACTCACTCCACTTCCTCCTCCTTACCTCATACTACCTTCTTTCTCGCCCTCTTCTTCTTACCTCATGCAACCTCTTTTCTCGACTTCTTTTCTCCATCCTTCTCATACAATCTCCTTTCTCGCCCTCCTTTTTCTCCTCCTTACCGCATACAACCTCCTTTCTCGCCCTCCTCTTCTTACATCATACAACCTCTTTTCTCGCCCTCCTTTCTCTCCTCCATACCTCATACAACCTCCCTTCTCTCTATTCTTCCTACCTCATACAACCTCCTTTTCAACTTCCTCTTCCTACTTCTTACCTCATAAAACACCCCCTATGCCTCCTCTTCATTCTACCTACCTCATACAACCTCCTTTCCTCTCCATCATTTTTTCTCTGCTTTCGTTTATTTTATCCACCTTTCTTCGTCTTCTTTACATTATTTCTTTCTTTTTATTTTATACACTCTCTCTCTCTTTCTCTCTCTCTCTCTCTCGCTTCCCACTTTTCCTGTTATTTATTCTCTTGCGTTTTCTTATACTTCGTTCATATGTTCTTCACTGTCTCTTTTCACAATTCTAAATAAACCATTCCACTCAACGCAGCAGGACCGGACCAGACCTTTACTTATATAAAAATGTATTTGTTGTTCATATAACCAAAATACTTTATGATTTACAAGCGCCAGACTGTCTAACCAGATTGTTTCTTTCTTTTACTCTAGCCTGCTTTTAGTGCGTTCTTTTCTCATTGATGTAAATCCAAAGCCAAGGATTAGCTAAAAACTTCTTTGCCTTAATCCGCAGTGAAAAGAATATATTCAGAGGATTTGCCCACGAATCTTTTATATGATCTTAAGTCTTCACGCCAACATGAATAATTACGAGATTTTTTTCCTACTTCACAGAAAGGGTACAGTTTTATTTCCAGAGATGTTTTTTCTTATATTTAAGTTTCAAACTTATTTAAATCTGGAGGAAGAATGAATTTTAGTTCTGTGAGTTTCTCATAATAGAAAAGATTGGCCAACATTTCTTAAATATGTTTTAATGTCTTTTCAAATCTGACTACTATAGGACATTTGAAATTTGACTACCAACGGACCTGCCGCCCGCAAGATGGACGCCACTGCGCGCACATAAGGAAAGAGGGCTTGGGAAATATTGATACTCACAGGACAGATTGAGGGCAAGATGGACAGAGGAAAACAAAGCATAATCTACCTAGCGATATTGAGTAAACGGAAAGTATATACATTTCATTTACCTTCCACCACCGATGCATTTCCAATAACCTTTCTTTTCATAGTTTATCAATATATAGAAATATAATAAAGTTCTATCAAACAGTAAAATTATGATAGGTTAATTAATACCTTAAAATGTATTACCGAGTATGACTGGTTAGATAGATAGATAGATAGATAGATAGATAGATAGATAGATAGATAGATAGATAGATATGAAAATAATGCGAAAAACAGAGATGAACAACTAAGATAGATAGATAGATAGATATGAAAAGAATGCGATAAACAGAGATGAACAACTAAGATAGATAGATAGATAGATAGATAGATAGATAGATATGAAAATAATGTGATAAACAGAGATGAACAACTAAGAGAGATAGATAGATAGATACATAGATAGATACATAGATAGATAGATAGATAGATAGATAGATAGATATGAAAAGAATGCGATAGAGATAGATGAACAACTTAGATAGATAGATAGATAGATACATAGAGAGAGATAGAGAGAGAGAGAGAGATGAACATATATTAGGTTGGTGCAAAAATAATGACGTAATAATGTCGTTTTTTTTACGTTAAAAATACGTCAAAAAACGACATTGTTACGTCATTATTTTTGCACCAACCTAATAGAATGTCCGGAAAGTTCATGTCGATTTTTAGTTGTTTGTTCCAAAATGTTAGAACAAATCAAAATTATCAACAGATATAATATGCTCACCTTTCTGATTAGAGCACACTTCAAACTATCTCTTGAGAAAGAACGTTTAAAATTAATTAATCTGAGTCAATTTTGCATCCCTATGAAAATGGAAGATTATAAGGTGTATTTTAGACACTTGATGCGTTTTTTTTACTGCAAAGGCAAAAATGCATCGCAAGCGACAAGAATGTTGTGTACGATGAAGGTGCTTCAGCTGACAGAATTGTACGAAAGTGGTTCACGAAGTTTAGATTTGGTGATTGTAGCCTTATTGATGAAAAACACTCAGGCAAAGCCCCACCCACTACAGATAACAACCAAATTTAGAGATTGATTGAGAATAACCTGCATTACACCACGCGGGTATTGGCAGAATCATTAAATTTATCAAAATCCACCATCCATGAGCATTTAGTGAAGCTTGGGTACTCAAATCGCTTCGATGTTTGGGTACCACATGATCTGAGAGTAAAGAATCTTTTGGAGTCAATTGATTTTGAAATAGTGTTGCTCGCAGTTAGACGAATTAAAGGCAGCAATTTAAGAAAAACACCCAGAATTGGCGAACAGGATAGGTGTTGTTTTCCATCAGGATAATACCAGACCTCACATTTCTTTGGCGACCCGGCAAAAATTGTTGCAACTTGACTGGGATGTGTTACACCACCCGCCATATTCACCTGACATCACTCCTTCGGATTTTCATTTATTCAGGTCCTTGCAACATAATCCCAATGGTGAAAATTTTAATTATTTGGATGGCATAAAAAACAGCTTAATGATTTCTTTGCCGAGAAACCATCGAAATTCTGGAAAGATGGAATGTTTAAGTTAAAGGGAAAATCTAGAAAGGTTGCGCAGCAAAATAGCTCATACTTAACTGAATAAATATTTAATGGCATACTTTTGTTTTGCGTTGAAATTTCCCTTAAAAATCGTCATCTATTTTCCGGACAATAGATAGATAGATAGATAGATAGATAGATAGATATGAACAGACTGAGATAGATAGATAGATAGATAGATAGATAGATAGATAGATAGATAGATAGATAGATAATCATCGAATTCGTTTTATTCCCATTTATCTGAGGCTTGTAGGTAATTGTGCATATCTTTGTGTTCACATCAACTTTGTCAGTAAATGTTGTCTTTATTTTTGCTCAAAACACTAAAATAATAAATCATTTCCAAAATGGTGAAGGTTCATTCCTGTTTTTCCTGTCGTTTCTTTTGCCTTTTCAAAGTATTTTGACGGGAACCAAAACAAAATGAAAGAAAGAAAACATTTTCATCGAACGAAACAATTTATCTGCTCCTGGTTTACTTTCATTCATACTCACTATCTGCTTACTCTTGTGAAATGGCGTGGATAAGAACAGATAGATAGATAGATAGATAGATAGATAGATAGATAGATAGATAGATATGAAAGGAATATGATAGAGGGAGATGAACAGCTGAGATAGATAGATAGATAGATAGATAGATAGATAGATAGATAGATAGATATGTATGAAAGGAATATGATAGAGGGAGATGAACAACTGAGATAGATAGATAGATAGATAGATAGATAGATAGATAGATAGATAGATAGATAGATAGATAGATAGGGCGTTATCAAGGCAAATGCCTTAATAAAGTCCCTTGGAGGTCGGAAAGCGTCGGCAAAGTTTTCATTTTGTCTTTATTCATATTGTCCTTTTACAGATATACTCTGTCTGAAATTTTACACATACACGCACAAATACAAGATATGAAGTGAAGACGTTAAAATCGAGAAAGTACAGAAATTTGATTATCTGGGAAATTTCATAACAGACATCAGAATTTGCGACACCGAAATATGAAGGCGCACCGAGGTAGCAAAAGATGCCATCTAGACAAAATGAAATACGAGCACAACCTCAGTTCTCGAACGTCTCACATGTCAAACAATTCGGTTTTCGAACAGAAAATTCGAGTTGAAAACGCCTCGGTTATCGGACAAAATTTTGATTCTTTAACAACATTGCCGAACCGCGTTAACCAGAACGGAATAATTTCTGAGTCGACAACTGTGTTGTATACATTCGTGTGCTGTGTTGTGGTTTTAATTTCCAATTTTATTGTACTGTTATGGTAATTTACCCACGCACACATTGACTCTCCCAGCTATAAATAGAAGCAGGCACTGCCTTTCTGATTAACTGGGGGTGAGGGTTGACGCCTAGCATGAACTGGGTTTTATGTCCATAAAAAAAATATTCGTTGAAACCTACATATTTTAATCTATCAACTTTAAACATTTTAAAACATTTGTTTCAATTTTTCAATATAGATAGTTTCAAGAACTTTTTTAAACATATGGGCATTTCAAACTTAGTTACATTCCCTGAGGTTTCAAACGTGAAATTTAAACCATAGCGTTTTTCCCTTCACAGTTAAAAAAATTTACTTTCAGATGAACACAACAATTTTGTCTTAGAAAAAAAAACAACACCTTGATGATGACATTGTGGTAATGTCGAAAGTACTCGGTATAAATGAATATGTATCAACATGGTAATTTTCTCTCTTCCTTCAATAAGGATACTAAAAAGATTGCCCCTGAATATGAGAGGATCCTATTGAAAATAAGTAGAGTAAACTTGTCTAAATTATTCAATGAAATATGTCTTAACGAAAACATGCTGCCGAAATTTAAGCAATATATATATATATATATATATATATATATATATATATATATATGCAGGTAAGATGAGAACAAATACAGTACAATTTCAAAGTTCGTAACATTTAATTTAAAAGAGGGTTCAGTATAAAGTAGAGCAAGTCAGTAATTTACAATCGTATGATGAGATGCATTGATACGCATCTAAACACTACTGCAATTGTGTAGCAATTTTGACGTTTTCGATGTAATATATATATATATGTGTGTGTGTGTGTGCGTAAGGACACTAGAAAAACTATTTAAAAAATTATAATTCCTTCTCAGTCGTAATCAATGAAACATGTATAAAAAGAAGGATTGTTTTCCAAATAAGACAATCGCCAGGTTGAAATTAAGAATTATGAAGAAATTAAAATAGTAGTGAAGGAGGTACGAAGCAACTCAAACTATTTTATTGGGTCCAAGCAAGGCGATAACACCACTATGACACAGGGGGGGGGGCACAACTGAAAGTGAAAGAGAATAAAACGACAAACAAGGGATAAACGTCTACTCATGTTCAAAAGATCACAGAGGGATTTGAACGTGAGTGCGCTTTATATATATATATATATATATATATATATATATATATATTTATATATATATATATATATATATCAGTCTATTCGTATACATATATATATTCATGAAAGCCTCATTTTTTTATATGTTTGTGTTGTAAAACACAGACAATTTGTTTCGTGATATAACTACATTAAACTGCGCAAAAGGAATTATTTTCTTTGAAGTTTACTTTGATTTTTAATAAACAAAACATATTATGGAGCTGTGTATGAAACAAGAGATGAACTGAAATTCAATGATTAAATATTCCAGTTTGTTTTCTGGAAGCTCCTATGTCTACAGCAAGGGAAACCTCGCGTATCGACTGGAATCTCGATTACATTTAACCCTTTCTTACATTTCTCTTGTCTGGTTTTATAAGCCTTTTTTCACCCGTTTCCCTTCGTTAACGATGGCTTTTTGCCAGTCACTCTTCCATTGAGACTATATCTGATGAGGCTTCGATAAACAGTAGATTGATTTACTGAAGGACAGGATTCATATATCAGGTTCTCTATCAAGATCTTTGCTGGATTCTTTTCTTATTTCTTAAAGATTTTAATGTCAAATCTGCTATAGCTTGTAAGCTTTCCACTTCTTTTGTCCTTCTTTTTTCCAGTTTCCTCAAAATCTTTAAGGACACATTGCACACTATGCTGATATATGACAAGTTTTTATTATTCATTCAATTACGATTTTCCATCTGATACTTTTTTCAGTTTATCCTCCTGTTAATATTGATTGTTCGTTTTGCGCCAACAGATGCTTGATGCGAGGAATAAATAATTGCATGATAGTATTCACGACCTATACGATCGAATGCACGTGAGAGTGCATCATCATCACCATCATCATGATCGGTTGTTGTTGTCGGGTCGATGCAGCACTGAACACCTGACCAGCTCCCTCCATATATCCCGGTTGCGTGCCAATGACGTTGCCGGTCGATTTTTTTCCTCTTTCTGTCTTTGCTTCTTTTGCCTAAAGTGGTACCTTGTAGGATGGTAGTGGAAAGATCGATGGCTCTTATGATGTGTCCATACCTGTTCAACTTTATCTTCCTGACAGTGAACGTAACGACTTTCAATGGGCCTGTTTCTTGCCTGCGTCATTTCTGACACGGTCCACATAGGAGGTGTCTAGTTCTGTAGCACCCCATTTCCAATACATGGATTCTTTGCTGTAATTTTATTGCTGTTGTCCAAGGGTCTCAGGTGTGCAGAGAGTTTGAGAATGTCAATTAATGCAACAATCTGATCTCTGACTTAAAGCAGATGGTCTTTTCTTATCAGATGGTTCTTAGTTTTGTGACAGCTGCCAATGTTTGAATTATTACCATTCTGAAACTCTCTTCACTGATAATCGAGTCAAACTTTTGAATTAGGTCAATTGTTCAAGTTCGTGAACACTGACTTTTATCTTGGTTGAAAGCTCTTTCTCATTGTTCATCATGGGATTTTTTTTTCGGCATTAATATCTATGTCATATCTGGAGGATGTTTCATCCAGGTTATTAGCCAAACTGACTAGTTACTCTTCTTTGCCAACTAGACCATCTATGTCGTCTGCAAAATGAAGGTTTCGGATGTTGTAACAACGATGATAACTGTGCTCGTGTGACGACCGATGTTAATACCGAGTGAGGATACACAGTTTATTAATATGAGGTATTCTTTATCTTGGAACATGTACTTTTTATCTTTTAAGTTGGCAGTGAGTTTATTTAATGTAGAATTTTGCACAGAGCACCCAGTGAGGATCGAACTCGCCACTCAAAGAGGTCAAACGATTAGATAGTTTAATCATTACATCACACATATTGGTCTGTGCATATAACCATTTGCTGGTAATAATTTTTTTCAAAAAAGTATTGCTGGTAATAGTCAACTATTTTCCCATAGCTGGGACCCTATCAGGAGCTACCACCCAGAGTCCTAGGAACACCAGCAATTAAGAGGTGGTTCCACGCTTCTCAAAACCTCCTGATCAGAGGCCTTGCTGCTGGACGTAGTTTAACGTCTTATCCAAGACGCGAATGTAGTTTAACGTTTGAGTAAATTCGGAGTGTTGCAATTTTAATTTCTGCTGGTGTATATAATTTTGAGAAGAATTATTAACATTTCAAATTTGATTTCTCACAATCCCATTATTGCCATTTTGTTGAAAATCAGTTGAGATTTTCGGTGTAATTCTATTATTTAAATTTTATAAAATTTAAACTGACAAATGTAAAATTATTTCTTTTTACCTAATTTTACCCAATGCAAAGTTCGAAGCCTAATCATGGTTCAAGGGAATGTTACAATTGGCATAGTAATTATGAATAAATTATGTGATGTGGCTGGAAGAGAGGTTGATAGGAAGTAAGGATTATGATGATACAGAGGAAAGAATGACCCTTGACTTGGAGAGGTCAAGATTGAAGTATTCACCGATGCAGGAGTCTGTTTAACAAAATGGCAGTTCGTGGGAAAATATTGATTAAAACTTTTTTTTTATTTACGTTTGGAACACAGAAGAAATGCGCATGACTACTGTTATGAAATGATGATTGTTGAAGCCCAAATTGAAACAGATGATTTTGAACTGGTGCAGCACGATCTTCTCGTTGCCTATACGATTGAGAAGTGTCATTAGCATTCTAAATTATGATCGAAGAGCTCTTTAGCACAATGCTTTTAGCCTTTTTCCCTCTTTTCTTTACAGATCATACACCAGAACAGAGCAGCTCAACGTGATGTAATGGTTAGTGTGTTTCTCTCGCGAAAACAATTACGACGGACTAATGGGTTCGATCCACACTTGGTGCCTCATACTTTCGGCCTTGTGCCAGATCTAAACAACACTTGAAAAATCATCATATCCCCGAAACGAATATTCACAAAAGAATTTTGAATATATATTATGCTTTTTTAAAAAAAAATAAACTTAGTTTAGTCCAACACTAGGCTAGATAGGAAAAATATAAAATCGAAAATAGTGTATCAAACTTACAAATGGAGAGGACATTCTTACCTGTTTTAAAACTAAGTAAGGCGTTGCCCTAGTGATATTGAGAAAAACTTAAATACCACAGCTCCTTAGTAAACCACAATATATATATATATATATATATATATATATATATATATATATATATATAGTAAAATAGTCATTCAAAGAATAAATCAATAAATTTAATCTAATCAATGGCGAATTCACTTCGCTAACAGATTAAGAATGCATTAACTTACTGACCACACGCCGAATGACACGATCCTTGTTTTTATTAATTATACTATTGATTAGATGTTCGGTCCATATTTTGAAAATAAAATGTATTTTAATAAACACCACTTTATAATTATTTAAATTTTGTATACATTTGGGGCACGCCCTATATATATATATATATATATATATATATATATATATATATATATATATATATATATATGTGTGTGTGTGTGTGTGTGTGTGTGTGTGTGTGTGTGTGTGTGTGTGTGTGTGTATATAACTAAAGAGACAGGTAAACCTACCGAGGTTTCACCTACGTGGATCATCAGGGGGCGCCTACGCGAATCGTCAGTGCACCTTGTCGATCCGCGTAGGTGAAACCCAGGTAGGTTTACCTGTTTCTTTAGGTTCATAGTTAGATTTGCTCTACTTAGTGTATTGAGCACTTTACTTAGTTACTTCTGCTTTACTTGTTTTGGTAGTTTCCATATTGTATTCATTTCTATGCTTGGTCAGCTCAGGAGATTTTTGTGGCCTAGCATATATGCTGTTCCCTTAAGTTTACACGAAGTGGATAAAGGCGTTAGTTCGATCCAGTAACAATACCCAAAGAGTGTGAGTTCAATACCTGGTTAAGGCAGTGGAGAACCTTTAGAGGGATATTATCAGGAGATAACTGATAACTGACATCCATTAAAAAAAACATGGCACGTGGAACTAGAACAGTCTACCCCAGTGAGCGAAATAAAGGGTTCAGTTCGACATTCCAACCACCTGAATAAGGCCGGAGCGTACAACGGCCGAAACCTTGTAATAAATATGGCGACAAAGATGAGGACAATGTAAATAAGGACATGGGTCATTTAATGATCTACAAGCTCTAACATTTCTTATTAATTTCTTGTTATGGTGTTGAACCATAGAAAGATAACACGGACTCGGATATAAAGTTAAATAGTAGATTCTCGTAAACGTAGTATAAGGGTAAATGTGGACTAGAGAGTACTTTCTATCACTAGTGTCCTCACTCAGTGACTTTCACTATGTCTTTTTCTACTCAGAATTGGTAGCCATATTATATAGGTGTGGAAGAGTCCATTTGTAGGTAGGTCCCCACAATATTTCTATTTCACTGTTGGTGCTTTATTGGTTTCTTTTAAGTGCCAGGAATATACCAAACAGATAAAAAAAAATCAAAAAATACCAACCAACACTGCTACATAAACCACTATTGACCCTATGAACACGAAAAAAGAAATTATTGACATCATCACACCATCAATTATTTTCTAATTCAAATTACCATCATGATAATTATAATTATTGTTATTACCATTCCACCACCATTACTACAGTCACTTCTACAATTTTACCATAACTATTTGCTGCTACAATTTTTATTACCATTACTCGCTTCTCCTACCATTACTACCGCATCACAATTACCATTGCCTTATTAGTACACAATTACTACCACACCACAATTACCATTACCGCATTAGTCCACAATTATATTCCCTCCCCACTCCCAGCGCCAGCAAAATTAATGCCACCGCATAAATACCAATAAGTATTATAAATTGGAGTTTCCATTTATATAAGCGCAATCGCTAAAAGCAAGCAAATAACCGGCTTTAAAATAATAATAAAACAGCATTAAAAAATTGAAAATAATAACAATTTTACCTACCATAGTCTTACCCAGACCCCATCTTAAGTTAAAAAAAAAAAAAAAATGACCCAGACGAATAGAAGGTGTGTGAACGCGCGTGCATGCGTATATATGTGCGTGCAAGAAAGCATCGTTCCGGGAATAAAATAGATGTGTACGTATGTCTGTGTACGTATGAGTGGTGTTCTGACGACAATTTTTCCTCCCACTACCATAAAACACCGCACCCATAAATAAATCCAGAATTTAAAACTTAATTAGTTTGTCTGACGATCGCAAATAGCGTTAAACCCAGGGTCACAAACTCACATCAGTCCAACTATATATATATATATATATATATATATATATATATATATATATATATATATATATGTAATCATGGTCACTTTGAACGACTGATATTTTGCTATTTTAGTCATTAGTCGTCACAAGTCTTGAATTAAAAGTTGTCATTCTCCTAGACTCGTTGTCTACCAAGGCAAGAGAGCCCATTTTGTCCTACTATTTAACTAATAACTGAGGGTGTAGAGATACCTTTCCCAAGAGTATTTGTGCAAAAGTGAATGCAATAATTATGGCCGAAATTTTAAATCGGCATGCCAATCCAACTTCCGACCTTAACAGCTGTGCTATGCGTACATTCTTATATATATATATATATATATATATATATATATATATATATATATATATATACCCAAGTACTTTCTATCTTTTCCAAGATCATAACAGAGCGCGATCGCGCGTGTTTTTTAAAAATCAACAAATTTGTAATTTACCCCTGAAGATTATCTTAGCAAAGGTTGAAAGTACTTCGATTAGGAAAAAAACTACAGCGCCTTCCTTGATGAATTTCATCTTAACATCAAGAAACTGATTAGACAACTGGAAAGGATCAGTATAAAAAAAGTAGACAATATGTCTAGATTATTTAATGAAACATCTTTCAATGCTGCCAATATATATATATATATATATATATATATATATATATATATATAGAGAGAGAGAGAGAGAGATAAATGCTTATTCTGGTATGTCTTGTTCATCATTGGTGGCAAAGAACTAACCGATATACAATCGGGTCATTATAGATTAAGTCTAGCTTTTAAATCATTCTGAGCGTTCCATTTCGAAATGTGCGATGAATCATTCATTGTTCCAATACCCCATCAAACCCACTTCCCTCCTCACAACATCATGTTTACCACATTTCAGACAAGTAGCTGATATTCTTTTACCTTCATTAATATTCATAGGGGAATAATAATGATTCATCATAGATGTCACACGACGTCACACGACCTTCCTGATTCATGCAAGGAGAGATTATATTGCGGAAAACGTGAGCTAAGTACGACACTAAGAACATTTGACGATCTTGCGATGTTCGCCATTGTGGTTTACAAACAACGTATGCTTCTTGTCAGGAGATTTGGAAACAATGTCAACAAAAATAGAGAATGTTCTCGTTCCACGTGACATGACTTTTTTCTGGATATCTGTTTCAGCTATTTCGCTTTACTAACTGAACTCTGCAAGTTTTGTTCACCTCCACTGTGGCCAAGTATTGAACTCATAAGTCATGGACCAGTAGATAAAAACGTTGACTGAAGTAATCCAGTGACTTGACTCAAAGAGTCGTGGGTTCAGTACATAGCCACAAAAGAGGCGAACAAAAACTTGGTGAGTTGAATTGTTAAAGAGAACTTGATGCCCCGACTACACGAATTTAAGCGTGCTACTAGATTGGTAAATGGGTCCCACCCGTTTACTGTTGAAATAGTTAAATGCAACCACCATTTCTACTCCAACAGTTTCTTTTTTCGCGCTTCCCCCTTCTGGAATTCCTTTCCGCTTACTTGCTTCCCTGATAACTACAATCTTCAAAAATTTAAATTCAACGTCAGTCGCCATTTTCTATCTTTTTGAATCCTGTTCATCTTTTGCCCTTCCAACAATCCTCCTGATTCGCAGTCTTCACTTTCACTTTCACTCCCTGTAGCCCCTGCTTACTAGAGTCATTCCCGCCTTGCTTGGGTTGAAATAATTAAAATTGTTTTGTTTTTGTTTTTTTGTTTTTTAAAAACTGAAATATCCAGAAAAGGCATGGCACGTGGAGCTAAATAAAGGGTTGACTAAATAAAGAGTTCGGTTCGAAATTCCAACGTATATCACTTGAGGAAGGTCGGGGCTACAACAGCTGAAATGTCGTGAATATGACAATAAAGATGAGGACAATAGTCAACAACGTAAAAAGTGTACATAGTTACAATACCTCATCTCAGAAATATAGACAAATGAAAAAGAGAGATATATGAACTTGAATGAACACTGACTTAAATTTGGTTGCATAGAAATTGCTGTTTATACTCAAATACACTTCCCTTTGTTCTTGATGTCATTTGTTTGGTCTCGTAATGATTGTCCAGAATTTACTTTAAGATGGTGAAAAAGTCAAGTATAAATTACTAAATTCACGGCACAATAGAACTGCCTTTACTCTCCGTATGCCATCCGCATCGTAAGGTAATGAACTGCTGTGAATATTTTTCAGTCCTCAGTTGTGGTGTTACTCACCTCCCCACAGTGGGAGGATATGCCACAAAATCGCTATGAACGTAGGACTGCAATCGGACACCGGTACCCGTAACCACTGTCACAATCCTCCTTCTTTTAGTACAATGCACAAATTTGGCATCTTCGGGAACTGGCACCCTCTCCGCTGCCTAATGAGAACAGATACAAGGCACTGTTCCTGAAGACTGAGAAGTGTGACTCACAGTTGTAGTGTTGTGCCCAACTAAGCTATATCGGGTATTCAAAGGAACAGCTAATCAGAAGACGAAACAGTTCTTTGAATTCTGATTGGTCAGCCGATGCTTCCTGAAATAAGAGCCAGTATTCATGTTATAATCGAAACACAAGTCTTTTTGATTTCGATTCGTGCAACAATTTAAAACTCAAAGATGGCATATGTTGCGAACATATTAACTTCTGGATACACAATTTAACTTAATCTGATGAGGTTAAAATATATACGGTAAAAATAACCCGACGCATATAATGTTAGTATTAAGATATAAAAAGTTTTGTTAGAATTTCAACATTTATTCCAAACTTACTTAAGAATATTATTATTAACACATATTATCAACTAAGGATTATTCTTTTAATTAAATATTTATTATCAAGAATTATGATTTTGGCACTTATTTTAGTCATGTCTTTCTTTTTATTTTTTATTTATTTACAATTCGACTTACTTGCTGGCCGAGATAGTTGGTTACTTCTTATGGTCGATGTTAAATCCCAGAAATAAGAAACAGGCCTTTCGAATACTGATTTGCAAAATATGATAGTTCTCATCAATCTGAAGACTAAATTAAATATTTATATTTGGCCTTGTGTCAGACTTGGTTAAGCTTAATAACTACATATGTACTTTTTGCGGATATTTTTCTTTCAGATTTCAGATTTGCTTTAATCGATTAGTAGTAGTAGCACACACTCGCACACACATCCGCACACATACACACATAGATAGATAGATAGATAGATAGATAGATAGATAGATAGATAGATAGATAGATTACAAAACACGGGAAGGATTCCGAAAGTCATTCTGTATGGGGAGCTGACTACTAGCAAGGGGGCACGAGGGTGACCTCATCTTCGCTTCAAGAACATTTGCAAAAATTGACATCGAGAGATGGGAAGACCTTACCTATGATCGCCCACGCTGAAGAGCGAAGAGAGAAGAAACGATAGCATGCCGCCGGTGTGGAGCGTGCTCAAGGGAATGAAAACAACACACCGACATTGTTGGAGAGCGTTTTCACATGAATTGGTTGCAATCGAGACTATCATTCCCGTGTGGGCCTGTACAGCCATAACAGATGCTTCGAATCAGCAGCTGAGGCATAACTTTTGGGGCGCAGATCCAGGGTCTCTCGAGACCGACAGATGTCACAGATAGATAGATAGATAGATAGATAGATAGATAGATAGATAGATAGATAGATAGATAGATAGATCAACCGACATTAATTATACATATAATTAATGTCGGTTGATAATGCTTGCAAAAGAACGCTTGCTGTAAAAAGCATTTACAATACTTTTGTATAGTAAAATCATTTTCAATGCAATTCTATAATATAATCCGTAATACATTTCTATAGATCAACATTAACAATGAAACTGCATTATACATAATAAAACCTTTATTTGTAACACTTGATTTACTACTGACAATTGCTTTTCTGTGATTTACCGAGAATCGCCAGCGTCAAATCCTGTCGAGAGTGCCAACGGAACATATTCAGCACATTTATTCATGATGGCTCCCAGATTCACAGCGGTGAATTTTCTGGCCGACTGAATGTTTTGGGAATTATGCTTTTCCAAACTGTGTGCGTCTTCGAACACAATAACCATTCCTTCCCCAAAGAAACAAACATCAGACTCAATAAAAATAAGACAATATTGATGCATATGCACAACTCCCGTTGTGCGTACCGCTCGCTTGAAAAAACTGGAAGAAAATTCGAGAAGGCAACATGTATAGTAACCAATAACGTTATTTTCTATCAAGAACAGTATCAATGTTCCTTTCGGATCGAAATATTCAACAGTAAAAAGGAAAAAAATAAGGAAAAAGTTAGTTTTATTATGAGATTTAAAGCGGCGATTCTCAACCGTTTTTTGCCCAATGCACCTTTTTTTCCGTATGTCAGAATTTTATTCCCTCGCTTTCCAAGATTGTCCGATTCAAAAGTTGCATTCCAAATAATATGCATATATTATAAAAATGTGCCTATATTTCTGAGATGAGGTATTATGTACATTATTTACATTATTCGGACTATTGTTCTCATCTTGGTCGCCATATTTATTACAACGTTTTGGCCGTTGTACGCTCCGGCCTTCTTCAGGTGGTTGGAATGTCGAACTGAATCCTTTATTTCGCTCACTGAGGTAGACTGTTCTAGTTCCTTAATAGATATATTCTGTAAATAAAAAACAAAAAAAAGTAAAATATTTTTCCTTCCCCGCCTGAAACTCTGAAATTAAGCCGAGATTCCTCTCTGGTTGAAAACCCCTGATTTAAAATCATGGAACATGTCATTTTTTCACTGACAACCAAGTATTTGTAAACTGCAGACTTCATGAATTCTACATCACGTCAGAACAAGAGATGCTCTCTTTTTCCCTCTTAGGTGAGTGTTTATATGTCTATCATTCGGTTTTTCATATGTGAACACATCTTGAGTGCAGCTGGATCGACCACATCTTTACATATTTGGGATACCTACCGACATCTAATGAACGCGTGAATCTGCACTTGATATATCTCCCAGGTTAAACCGCTGATGCACCTGGCTTCTCTGAAGATCCGACATAACACTGAGTGCAAAGTTCATTTTTGCAACAACTGGGATTAATAACGTGCTACACAAGTGGCGTCAGGATTAAATTATGTCTTTTAATTTCCCCCAACCCGAACGATACTTTGTTCCTCGCGTTTATTATTTTCCTAATAATTTCTCCGGGGAACGATTATTTTATTTTTAAGTTTGTTAAAAATTTATTTGCATCGGAAGTTGAAAAATTCCCAGTGGCCTTATTATTCCAGATGGTATTTGTATTTGGCACAAAAGGTGTACTTGTTTTAAATCAAATACAATGCTCAGCCCAGACTTCGTGGAATATACGATCCATCGCCAAAGATGATCGAAGAATGATCGGCTCCCTGTACCGCTCCAGTAAGTACCTGGCTACTCCTGCTATCCTCTAGATCTACAAGTGTCACATCAGACTAAAAATGGAATACTGCTGTCATATATGGACAGGAGCTACCCATTTTCCAGTCTCGATAGAGTCTAAAAGCCTCTCCACGTCCTTGTGTGTGGTGGATTATTTTCCATTCTACAACCACTTTCCCATAGATAAAACGTTGCAAGGCTCTCGCTACTCTATCGCTATATGCAAAGGGAGTGTTCGGACGAACTGCACTCCTCCGTTCCACCAGTTCTAACCTTCACGGCTAAGGCCCGCCATGCAACGCACATTGTAGCGAACCACATAAGTATAAATCGATTCATTCTTTTTCTTAATCGCTAACTTTATTGATATATATGGAATTGATAATAGGAATGTCATGTGACTGTGAAAGTTACCAATGATCAGCCTATGAGTTCAGATAAAAAGCAAGGATTCACGTAACTATGCTCGACGCAAAACAATCTTCCTCTCCTGAATTCCCTTCCATTTGGCCCCATGCTAATCTAAGCAAGAAAAGTGGTAGCCTATTGTAGCGCGACGCTTATGAAGATTATACGAAGAATTGTGCCACTTACCACTTACTCTACCCCGAGTAGCTCTTGGGCCTTGTACGAGATGAACGATGTTGTAACAAAAAATCTGCTTGAACAATTACTGAAAGAATCAGCTTAAAACGAATGAAAAAGACTGCAATTTTAGGGATATTTTAAGAAACCATTCAGGTGATTAATCTTTGTTAGGATGTGACTGTCATTATGTCTATTTAATCTATCATTCTTTGTTATGAGTGACGTGTTGAGGTCACGCCAAAGCCAAAACAGTATTATGAACGAGAGTTCAAGGAGAGAATCGTTATCCGAAGAATTAAGCACGATCAATTCTTAGCTCTAATTGATCATTTGAGCAGAGAGTAAATGTACGAAACAGGATGTAATTTTTTTTTTTTTTTTGTTAAAGTGGGAGATCGTTCTAACTTACACAGTTAAATACATTTGTAAAAAAATAACTAAGTTTAGGAGAGACACAAAGATTGCCAAACAGGTACAAATGTCTTATCTCGTTGTTTATTCGCTTTGGGGCCGTCTTCTGCATTCATTTATTAAATATAAAGATCAGAAATTGTTTTTTTTTTGGGGGGGGGTTGTTGTTTTTCTATTTTAATGAGAAAAACCAGAATCTGAATGACTTTGAGAATGAATCGATTGAAGAAAACAAACCATATAATACTTACCAATGTGCATTTATTTATATATTTCCCGCGTATTTATTTATATATTTTCTGTCCCATCCGTAGTTGAAAGGGAGGTAAATCAACTTAAATTTGTAAATTTATGAGTGATTACTTCCCTTAGTCATTTTGATAATCTATACAAATAAAACATTTATCTGCATTTAGACAAAATAAATTCTCGAGCAAAATGAACAGCTTAATTAATCAGTTTCTTTACTCCTATGCTTCCTAAATTGAAGTCTTATTTGTTCAAGCCTTTCAACTGAGGGGCTTATATATCTTTGTCTATTAAGTGATCGTTTTGCTTCAATTTGATCTTGAAATTGGCTTTGCCATCGCCTTCTTTGTCGTTCTGATGATAATCTTTTTCATTCGAAAGATATTTCCATTACACTGTTATATTAAACACATACATTTTTAACATGAAAAGATATCGAGCTAAAAGGGATTTATATAATACCAGGAGTAATCAACGAAGCAGCGATACCATTGAATATCTAAAAAATATAAATGGAACAGATTAATTAAATGGTTCATTTACTTCTATTTTAGTTATGAGTTATTTATCTTCGATTTCTTTTGAATCTTAATACATTGTTTCAAGATTTTGTTTCATTGTATCTCATTATTAAAACTTTCTAAAAACTGCCGCCATGTTGACGGCACGGATACACTAGCTGAAATATATTTATTGTGTAAAAAATACTCAGCGCTGTCTTTTTTTCTTTTTTTTTAACTAAATACTAAAACATTTGCACGCACCTCTTTCAAACAGATGCGAAATGCGATAAAAATTCTTCTTTATGGGAATATGTCCTTCCTAAATTTTCTACATCCTTGTCTCTTTCTGCAAACATCAAGTTATACATCTGCTCATCTTAGCGCAAAAAGATGATATCTACGGATCCGCGATCAGCAGATTTTGATTTTTATTGACACAAGACAGTTGAACAAACTTGAGAATAAAACTCAAAGCAAAAATCTATAAATAAATGAGGAGGCACGGTGGAGTAATAGATAGCGGCTCGGATTGAGGATTTGGGGAGCCGAGTTCGAATTCCAGTCAAATCCATTACATTCTTATGTGCTAATATCCTCTAGACCGGGTTCTATAGCATTGGATGGCAACTGGTCTACCGTAGAAAGAAATGGCAACCTACTGCGGGCAACAACAAATCTGCCTCGTCAGACATGTATCGAAAGATACATGATCGCCTAAACATGTATCACACATGGCACATAACTGACTGACTTTTCAACGTTCACAAGGTGATGATAAAACAAATCGTTTCTTGTAGGAAATCTACTTGTTTTACGTGACTAGCCAGTTATGGCAAAGCTTCTTGTTAACTTTTAAGGTCAAAAGTGAAAATATTTAGATAGATGATCCAGTAAATACGCGCAAAGATAATAATAATAATTATTATTATACTCTGACAAGGCATTCATCCACTGACAGCAAATAACAAAATCGTAGAAAGAGATTTGTGCAAATATTTGCTACATGAAGAGTGTGACTGTGGCTATTAAACTGAGAAAGCGAGCGTTTAAATTCCAAACAGCAAATTGATTTTTCGTTGTTTAATTACAGTGTTTCATCCAGTGTTGGCTTGTGTCGAAATTGTTGACACATTTGAGGTTCTCTCATTTATTATCTAAGGACAGAATTCAGTTTTCTTTGTATTAATAAAGTTAATATGATGGCTTAAGTTTAAAACAAAACAAACAAATCTCAAAATCCAAAAGGAAAAATATCGGTCAAATGTCAAAAATCCCATTGCACGATAGAAATCGTAATGCAACGATAGAAATCAATCGCACTGTCCAACAGTCACACTCGAAAAACGCTCCGATCGTATTAAAAAAAAAAAGTAGCGTCACACATGCGTAATGGGACGATTGCAAATGGCTGCTCCTCCCAAACACGCGTGACATTGTCACTTCCTCACGACGTCAACCATGTTGGATTTATACGCCAAGCAGGTACATGTCAGCTTTGCCCCGCGTGGTAAGTGTATTCTCTCACTACACTTTTTCTTTTAGGGTTTCTTTCGGATTATTATTTTTTTTTTTTTTTAGTTTATGCACCGATGTTATCACTTCGTGCTTCAGATAAATCCCATCGCTAATTCCATGGTAACTGCTCGTACAAACTATATTCCTTGGTTCAGTCAGGTCTAACCTTGACGGCTAGAACCCACCACGCCACTTATATTGTAGCAAGCCACGCACATACCCTCCGAATTCCATCGATGAGAAGTTCCGCAAAAACAGCATCTTCCCACGAAACACTACTTTGTGGAACCGACTCCCAAGACGATGTTTCCTCGATAACTACAATCTTAACCTGTTCAAGACTAGGATTAACCGTTATCATCCCCCTCCTATCCGTATAAGCTGCCTCAATGTAACCATCTAAATCGAGTGCCTCCCACCCCCAAAGGCTTGTACAGAGTGAAGCTTCATATTAAAAAAATAAATAAATAAACTATAAGTATAAATGATGTAACGCTGAACATGTGAACAGCTAGCTAGATATTCCGTGAAAGATTTTTATGTTATTCCTGGAGAGAGGCCGACGTGATATCTCGCATGATTTTTTTTTTTTTTTTTATCGGCCAACGAGATATCTCACGAGAATTTAAGTACGTTATTTTATTTTTATCTTCTTCAAAAGAACTGCTGCACTGTGGAACAGACTCCCATGTTTCCTAACCATTGCAATATTGACCTCTTCAAGTCAAGAGTTAACAGTTATTTTTCCTGCATAACTCTATATTATTTTTTGTGCAAGGAGCAATAGACGAGAGATGTTTCAAGAACATACATTTTAGGAAGAGACATTAGAAGTATGGAGTTCAAGTTGACTTACTCGGTAGAGTCGTTAGAAATATAGAGACGAAGTAGACTTTTGAGGTGGGGACGTTAGAAATATAGTTATGAAGAAGACTTTTGAGGTGAAGATGTATAGAGATGAAGATATTTAGAGGAAGGGTTAGAAGTATAAAGATGATTGAATTGAACTTTTTAGGCGGAGAGGTTAGAAGTATAGAGATGAATTAGGCACTTTAGGCTTAGAAGGAAGAATTTGAAGAAGAATTTTCAAGAAGTATAGAGTTCATGCAGATTTTTAGTTGGATACGTTAGTAGTATAGAATTAGACATTTTAGGCGGAGATGTTAGGAGTACAGAGATAAAGATTTTTTAGAGGAGAGGTTAGAGGTATAGAAGTGAAGTAGAATTTTTAGGCGGAAACTTTAGAAGTATTTCGTTGAAGTGCATTTTTAGTAGATGTCAGAATTATAGAGATGAAGAAGACTTTTTTAGGCGGAAATGTTAAATGTATAAAGTTGAAGTGGGCTTCTTCAGCGGAGACGTTAGAAGTATAGAGTTGAAGTATATTTTTAGCTGAGACGTTAGGAGTATAGAGATGAAGAAGACTTTTTAGATGGAGACGATAGAAGTATAGAGTTGAAGTAGATTTTTTGATGAGACATCAGAAGTAGAGAGTTAAAGAGGAATTTTAGGGCGGAGACGTTAGAAGTATAGAGTTGAAGAAGATTTTTAGTGGCGATGTTAGATGATTAGTGAAGAAGTACATTTGTGGAGCGGAGACGCTAGAAGCATAGTGTTGATGTAGACATTTTTAACTGAGAAATTAGAAATATAGAGGTGAAGTGGATTGTTCAGGTTAGAAGCATAGAGTTGAGGTAGATTTTCTGGTGGAGACATCAGGAGTATAGGGTTGAAGCAGACCTTTTATGCGGTAACGTTAGAAGTATAGAGATGAAGAAGACATTTTGGCATAAACGTTAGAAGTGTAGAGATGAAGTAGATTTTTAGCGGAGACGTTAGAAGTATAGAAATGAAGCAGACTTTTGAGGCGGTGACGTTGGAAGTATGGACTTTGAGGCGGAAGCATTAGAAGTATAGATTTGAAGACTTTTTAGGGGGAAATGTAAGAAGTATAGATTTGAAGATTTTAGGCGGTGATGATAGAAATATAGAGTTGAAATATAATTTTTTAGGCGCAGATATTAGAAGTATGGTTGTAAAGAAGTTTGGGGGTATAGACGTTAGTATAGAGTTGAAGTAGATTTTTTAGAGGAGACTTTACAAGTATAGAGATGAGGAAGATTTTTTTATGCGGATACGATAGAAGTATGGAGTTGAAATAGATTTGAGGGAGGAGACGTTAGAAATATAGAGATGAAATAGATATTTTAGGATTGGGCATTAGAAGCATAGAAATGAAGAAGACGATAAAAGTATAGATTTGATATAGCAGCAGTGATATTAGAAGCATGGACATGACGTAGACATTTGGACATAGACGTTAGAAGGTTAGAGTTGAAGTAGATTTTTATGCGTAGACCTTAGAAGTATAAAGTTGGAGTAGACTTTTGTGGCGGAGAGGTGAGAAGTAGAGTTGAAGAGGGCTTTTTAGACAGAGACTTTAGAAGTATAGAACTGAAGTAGTTTTTGTAGGCGGAGACGTTACAAGCATAGTGTTTAATTAGACTTCTTAAACGGAGAAGTTAGAATTATAGAGTTGAACTAAACTTTTTATGCGGATACTTTAGCGTTATATAGTTGAAGTAGATTTTTTAGGGGGAGACGTTAGAAATATAGATTTGAAGTAGACTTTTTAGACTACAATTTTAGAACTATAGAATTGAAGTAGACATTTTAGGCGGAGACTACCATTATAGAGTTGAAGTAGATTTTCTTGGCGGATACATTAGAAATATACTGTTGAAGTAGAATTTTTAGGCAGAGATGTTAGAAGTAAACTTATGGATCATTTTTCCATTGCTAAAATATTTGCGATGTGGGGATGGTGTAGCTGTTATCAACATAGAAAATATTTCTGCGAACTGAGTTCAATTTCCATAGTAGTCAGTTACATTCATTTTCGCACAAATTCCAACGGGAAAGGCATGAATCTTTTCCCCTTTCACATCCATGTTAAGTTGTGCACGCTGGGCTCTCTGACCATTGAGCGTCAGCCAGTCTAAAAGAAGGAAATCTCTGAATTTAAAAATATCCACTATTTTACAGATATCATGAGAAAAGGAAGCTGTGGAGAGCCATTATCGCTTACTTCCCATAACTACATTTGAGTGGATGTGTTAACGGTTATTCTGCGGCAAGTTGAATTGTTGAAAGCTGGTTCAAATCTATATCTTTTTTTTTCTTTTACTTTCATACAGATGCTCTTGGGAAAACTTGAATCCATTTCTTCCTCCCTCTCCCAGCTATGGGTTAAATAGCAGAGTAATCTGGCATCTCTATTATTTGGGCAGCAGCCGGTGTAGGAAAAAGAAATTCAAACCCGTAAATAAGAAAAAAGCAAACCACTTCACTAACTTTCCCAAAATGTCGTGACAGGTCGGAGATATTAAGAAAAAGGAATCTGCAGAGAACCACGATCGCCAACGTCCTAAAGTGACAACGCATTTAAAAAATAATTCTTTTATCGTGATAGCAATCTGATAATACGTTCAAATATAAGCTCTTGAAAAAAAAGAGAAAAATTGTCCGGCCGAATGAATGAAAGAATGATTAAAATCAGAATACATTTTTGGGAAATGACTGACGCCATTGCAAATGCTGATAACGCCACTGACTTTATTACAAAGGTATTCTAACTTCCTTGAATTGTTAGTAAATGGCTTTTCTAAAACAAGTGTGAATCTCATACATTCCCTTGCTTTCTCGCGATGACGCATTTAATTGCGGTTAAGTGCTATTGTTGTACGAGGTAAGACGAATAGAGAATTTTTTTTTTTCATGTTTGAAATCCTTTCTTAAGTGGTTTGTTGAGAACGGAAACAGAACTTAAAGTCAGTTTACACGATCTCACATTTACTCTCTTATTTTGTTTTTATATCATGGAGAGTAGATATTTTAATTAGACACATCTCCGGTCTCTAATATTGGGATTGTAATCTGTTTTTTGTTTTGTCTTTCCTCTTCTTTTGACTTGTTTACTCAAGATGTCTAAAATAAATAAATTGGCGAGGCATATTGAATGGTCTGTTATATAGAATTTGCTCATTATGAGGCAAATGATTTACCTGCATAGTGGGGGGAAAATATTTATTTGACGAAATTTGTTCAGCCCTCTCAATACTCGGACATCAGGGATTATGTCTGATCCAAAAGCTGAGCAGAGTATTGCGAGACAAGAGGATTTCTTTGGTAACAAAGAAAAGAATACTGAGCTGTTACGTGATATCTGTTCTACTTTACGGCAGCGAATGCTGGACGATTTCCTCAAAGATTAAGAAGAGACTCGAGGCGACGGAGATGCTGGGGATATCATGGACCGAGCGTGTCTTAGAGAGGGTTCAAATAAGGAGGAGGCTTATACTTAACATCAGGAAGAGGCAGCTGAAGTTCCTGAGAAACATAATGAGGAAAGAGGACCTGGATAATCTGATACTCACGGGTCGAATAGAGAGAAAAGAGAGACAAGGGAAAACGACGCATGACATACCAAGCGGCCTTAAGCAAGCGGATGACAGAACGTGGTCTGGGGGAGATGGCAGAGGGAAGGAAGTTGTTGAGAGCTGCAAGGGATAGAAGGAGGTGGAGAACCGTGATCGCCTACGTCCTGAAAGGACACCGCACAGAAAGAAAAGAATTTTGTAAATGTAATCACAGTGGGGCCACGAGATGAATAATTACATTTTTTTTGTAATTTTAAAGGCTATACAAAGGAGAGAAAGATGTGGAGAGACATGACCGCTCACGTCCTGAACGGATACGGCACATAAAAGTAGTAGTCTTGTCAGGAAAGCTTCTGTCCACTTTTCGCATCGATTAAGCTTTATCTGCCTATTTCCTTTTTCTTTTTGACGGTTAGATTCTCATTCCTCCTACCACTGCCCATAGGCACTAAGTGCAACTGAACGTAAAACTTCACAAACTGTGTTGTTTTAGGGAAAATGCCTAGTCTTCTATTTATAACTATTTGGCCTTTACCAAAGTCACTCAAAACTTTATTCATGTCAGTAACTGAGGAATTCGAAGTGGAATTATCGAGACAGGCTAAAATAAAAAGGGATGTAAGACAAGGATGTTTCTCCTCGCCGGACTTATTCAAGCTATACAGTGAGGCGGTTCTGAGGGAATTAAAAACTCTACCAGGATTTATTATCGGCGGCCATAATCTTAACAATATAAGATATGCAGATGACACAGTGTTGATAGCAGACACAGAAAGGAAACTGCAAGAACTGCTACATAAGGTAGTGACAGAAAGCAAGAAGAAATGAGTAAGCATCAATTGTAAGAAGACATAATGCATGTTTGTTAGCAAAAGAGACAGCCCAACATGTAAATTACAAATGGGGGATATCAAAATCAAACAAATACAACAAATATGTGGAAACTGTTTAAGCAGAAGACGGAAAGTGTGACACTAAAATCCGAAGGCCCATTGGGATAGCGAAAGATGCTTTCCAAAATCTAAGGACAGTATTAAGAAACGGAAAAAATCGTTAAAAACAAAGAAAAGTGTACCTAACACTTATGTAATATCAGTCCTTCGATATGGCAGTGGATGTTGAACAGTCTCCGTACATATGGAGAAGAAACTTGAAGCAACAGAAATATGATGCTGAGAATGCCGTAGACCAAACATGTGATGCTGAGAATGCCAAAGACCAAAAATGTAATGCTGAGAATTCCTTAGACCAAACATGTGATCAACGGCGAAGTTTTAGAGAAAATAGAAACAAAAATGATACTTATAGTTTGAATCAGAAAGAATCAGTTGAAATTTCTAGCGTACTTTATGAGGAAACTGGGCTTGGAAAATTTGATACCCACAGGGCAGATTGATGGCAAGAGAAACAGCGGAAAACAGCGCATAACCTACCTAGGGGGCTTGAGTAAATCGATGGTGGAACAAGGTTTAGGAGAAATAAAATATACACAAAATTTGTTAAGAGCTACAAAGGACAGAAAATTGTGGAGAGCCATGATCGCCAACGTTCTGAAGAGACACGGAACATAGAAGAAAAGAATGAACCTGTGTAAATGGATGTAGGAACAAGGTTTAGGAGATATTGCAAAAGGACAAAATTTATTAAGAGCTACAAAAGGCAGGAAAGTGTGGAGAGCTATGATCGCCAACGTATTGAAGGAACACAGCACACAGAAGAAGATTTCTGATTCTGAAATTCGTGGTTGTTGCTAGACAGTAGCTGTAATTCTTGCCATATGTCGCTGACTATAACTTTGAAATCATTAGTCAACCAAAAATTTAGTAAATATCAATTGTACTGAGAAGTGTTTCAGCTAGAGAAAATGTAATAAATATCTAGAATAGCTAGCTTATACCTAATGTAGACGCCTGTTCATGCCTTCTTTTATTTTCTTAAACTTGTGGTTTATACTGCAACTATTGCAAGCCGACTTTAATTACTGTTTCTGGGAGAGAGAGAGAGAGAAAGAGAGAGAGAGCATGATCAATAATTGAACATGGCTAGTACGATCAAACACCCTGTCATAACAACTTCCCGCTCTCTCAAGTCTCAATCACTGACTGCTTCTGAGTAGTTTCATCAACGGAATTTCACACAACACAGTGTTGCGTCAAACCAAAGGTGTGGCGTTTCAGACACTGAATCATAGGCTGATATTATCAAGAAACCGTTTTGGAAAATTATGCTGATAATTGAATTCAGTTTCCAGGCAGAGAAAATAGTACATATGGAAAGATAGGTGTTGTATGCTGTAAATATGAATGAATGGGGACTAGGATACTCAAACCCATGCATCATGAGAAAGGTAGTCTCACATAGATAATGGGAAAGAAATAAAAGTAGGCGGGATGTCAAAGCAACAAAAACAATTGACGACAATGACCAGAAGAAATTCGTTTCTCTGTTTATGGGTCCGGGTGCTTTTATATTGTCATATAATCGAAATATATTGTCAGCTACTCCAGGTTAATCATTACGTTCCTGCCTTCATCAGTATCAAGAGTTTGCCATAAGCAACTTATTCAATTCACTTCCAGACTCAGAACTGCTATATCACGTTGAAGCAGTGATTTTAAGCAACGTCGAGCCTGGTCAGTATCTAGCTGTACCTCACTTGCTAATTAAGTTTTTTTTTGTTTTTTTTTGGAGAAGTAAGTAAACTTTAATAAAATAATATTACAAAATAAAGTATCTACTTTGCTGGTACTTGACACAATGTCTTAACGGTTTGTCTTATACTTTCTATAAGTTTGGGGATTACGACCGCATTGCGTTGAAGCACTGGTTCTCATCCGATCACTGAAATTAAGCAATGTCGAGCCTGGTCAGTACTTAGATGGGTGTCTTTTGGGGAATACCAAGTAATGTAATCTTGGATGTGTGGGTGGTGCAATTGATACCGACTTGGAATTGAAGATTGAAGAGTTCCAATTCCACTTGTGTTTTTTTATATTCATTTACGTACAAATATCCCTGGGAAAGGTATGAATCCATTTGTTCTCCCCCCACTCCCAGTTATAAGTTAATTAGTACGACTTGTATCAGTAAATCATTATTATCTCTAAAAATTCTTACAATCTAAAAATATTTTAATCTTTAAATAACCTGTTGATAAGCTGTAAAAAAAATCAATCAAATTCTTCAACCTTGACACTATATCTTTTATTAACGTCTTTTGATTTTTTTCAAATATAACTTTTGCTAATTGATTTAAAAAGGCAAAGCAGAAGCCAAATACTTTGGAGGTGTGAATAAACTTTAATAAAATAATACTACAAAGTGAAGTACCTACTTTGATGGTTCTTGACACAGTGTCTTAAAAGCTTGTTTCATTATCCCTTCTATTAGGTTGTTGCAAAAATAATGTCGTTTTCTCACATAGTAACATGAAGTTAAGCAACGTTGAGCCCGGTCAGTACCTAGATGAGTGACTGCTTGGGAATTACCAAGTGCTGTAGGCTTTGATGTACGGTTGTACAATCGGACATTTGGGAAAAGGCATGAATCCACTTCTTCCCCAGCTATGAGTTAATTAGTAGAACGTGTATTAGGAAATTAATTTTATCTCCAAAAGGAATTCTTACAATCTAAAAATATTTTATGGCTTTAAATAACCTGCAAAAGGTAGATAAGTTGTAAAAAAATCAATCAAATCTAGACTCAGAAAAAATAAATTTCTCGCGATATATCTCGTCTGCCGCTAAACAAATAACTTTACCGCGCGAATTTTCGTCAGCCGATGCAAAACGGTTTATAGGTGGCTGCTAAAGTAGATATAGTCATATCGTAGTACATTATTGATTCACTTAGAAATTAATCTCTTTTGCGCGGCAGACAGTAAAAACGGATCAGGTCTGAAAATTGCTCACTGACTGGCGTTAGACTTTAAAATAATTGAACAAAACAAATACATGATTTTATTATTTATGACTTTAGCAAGTTGTTTACATCGATTCTCTCTTTCTCAGCCCAATTAATCAACGAAGCATCGAACGAATAAAGCAAAGGAGTCGGTTATTGTAAATGATGGGTCCTCCTTTTCTGGCAATCTGACCATTCTACAAAAGAAGTCATTTTTAAAACTTCTGCACCAGGTCATTTTTTTTTTTTTTTTTTTTTTTTTTTTTTGCAACTTTATAACTCAAGTCTTTTAATTGACCATTTACAAACATTGCAGATGTCAAAATAAGTACGAACTATGAATGGATCCGTGAGTAGTGGGTCAGCGTTTGTATTTTGGAAAAGTGGAAGGATCATTGTGCATACTGTAGAGCTTACAATAATAGAACACATTATAAGATCTAAAGACAGAGAATAAGAATTTGTGCTAAACGTGAAATATAAAGAATCTTGGTTAAAATCAAACTTTTATCCCAAAAGCAAGTCGGCTGAACTTATACAATCCCTTGTGAGTATTTATAATTATTAATATTCTTTTTCAACCTGTATTTGCAAATACACTTTAGAAAAATCCAGCTTCGAAAAAAAAGATTTTTCATCGTTTCACTTCGCAAAAATTTCTTCTGATAATGGGTAGTTATGATATTCTAAACATTTGTTTTAACTTAGTCGAAAAATCAGCAGAAAGACGATTTTTTTTCTTTACATCCACTGCTGGTGCTGCCCATTTTGAATGGTCAATCTTTTCGATCAGACCTATTTTTTCAAGTCTGTCTAATTCTTTGCTGACTTGATCTAATGCTGCGAAAGGTACACTACTCTTCGGTTTAAACACTGGCGTCAACCCTTTTTTCACTTGAAATTCCGCTTTGACTTTGAAACACCCACCCAACTCTTCCGACAGAACAACCGGAAACATTTTTTTCAATTCTTCCTTTAAATTTTCGCAGTTTTTTTTTTTTTTTTTTTCAACTGGTAGCTCATTGACTTACATTTTTACAATAAATATTTATAGGTAAATCCCACAACTTAAATGATTCCACCCAGTCAGTACCGAATGAGCTTGTAGTATTTTTAACACATAAGCCTTAGCTTTTACACACTTGTTATGAAATAAAACGTTACAAGTCATTTCGCCAATCAAAATTAATTTCTTATCCGACACGCCACGTGCGATTTTCGAAGTTCTTTTTAATATAGGTTTTGCGTTAGCTTTCCATGTGTCTTCATTGATTATCGTAATATCACTACCCGTGTCTAGTTGCATCTTTACATCCAAATTATTAATTTTCACATACACAAATTTTGGGGGGTTTTCTGTAATTATTTTTTCCGTCGCAACGCAGTGGACGAAAATTTTATTTCAGAACGGAGGTGCCCATACGATAACAGCATATGTGATAAAATCTTCGTCTTCTTTTCTTTTTTCTTTTTTTTCTTTTTTTGTCGGATTCATACACTTCCAACGAGTATTGAATAATGAACTCTTCTCTTCAAAGAAAATTTCTCTTTTTATTCGGTATTACAAAATTACAATATTTTTCATGTTCTACTGATGCTAACCTTCTCAACAAAAGTCTTGTTTTTTCTTTTCTTTCCAGTCGCTGCATTCTTCTCTGAAAATTTGTTCGTATCTTCTAAAATAAACAAGAAAGGTTATTCCATCATCTGAACTGTACGTGAATTCAGTTATGGCCTTTGCCACCGTAAAAGAACTTGGGTAATTTTCCGTTTTCTTCCGTATTGTTTCAATTAAATCTTTTGTTGTTTCTGGAGTTCTAAAAACTGTTGCTGTATTTTTACCACTTGAGTTAATAGTTATTTTATATTAAAAGAATATCTTTTTTTTCTTTTTCGTTTGTTCTTTGTTTTTCTCTTTTTTACACGCACCAAAGTAAAAAAAAAAAAAGATTAAACTTACGTGGTTCTAATTTCTCGTCGTCAATGTTATCATGTGCGCCGAAGCAAAAAGTACTTTTTCCTACTCCGCATGAGTTTCGATCCCACGTCGCCACTGTTATAACTCACTCCTAGCGGTTATAATATTATGTCTCGCTCAGGTTACTCTTCGTGACGTCATTCCCGACTGACTTCAACGGACTAATATTTACCCAGTCTTCCCACTGAGATGAGATGTGAAACAAGGTCGAATTTAGTGTGGGTAACGTAGTCAGAGCCCCGACTGTGTGGTACTCTACCGGAAGAGAGAGATAGCCTGACAATAGCGAGTTAGATAGCGAAACGTCTAATCCCACTGTGACGAGATGTGAAACAAGGTCGAGTTTACAGTCGCTAACCCGAGTGCATACACTCAGGTTACCCACTGTAAATTCAAAATTTACTCAGACCCGAAACGGTAGGATCGGATACTTTGCATTGTCTCTTTTTCTCAGATGAGTCTCCGTCTGAAGAGAGAGATTGACAATTGCGTGCCAGATAGCAGAATGCCTGACTCAGACTGACTGGTGATCTAGTAAGCCCACTGAAACGAGATGTGACACAAAGTCAAGTTTAGTGATGGGAGCGTAGACAAAGCCCCGACTGCGTCGCACTCTGCCCGAAGACAGAGCCCGGCAGTGGCAAGCCAGAGAGCGGATTGTCTGACTCCAACGGACTGGTATTTTCCCAGTCTCCCGACGGAGACGAGATGTGACACAAGGTCAAGTTTGCTGTGGGGAACCCGAGCACGTACATTCGGGTCGGAAAGCATCGACTGAGTTCTACTCTGCCTGAAGACATAGAGTTTGACAATCGCGAGTCAGACAGCGAACTCTGCTTGACTCTAATTGACTGCTACTGAGACTCACGTTCAGTTCTTTATTTAAGACCAGTAGTGCATTCGTGTTACTGAGGATGTTTTGTTTACTCCATGACACATACACACACGTGTGTGTGTGTGTGTATATATATATATATATATATATATATATATATATACACACACACACACATATATATATGTATACACACACATATATATATATACACACTATAGTAGGGTCTCTTGAGCGCCGTTTGGAAGAAAAAGAACAACATGACGCAATTAACTCCGCCAGAAATGGTATACTATACTACTTGGCATTCGCGTCGGCGGAATCACCAATACAAACATTTCAGAGTGCTTGGGTATCAATCTGAAGGCGGTGCAGAGGTATCGGAAAAAGTTGGATAAGTCTAATGGTGATTACGAAGGTACGGCAGCTCGGAAAACTCATTGATCGTTCTGATAAGAAAAGAATTCCCGAATTTGTTGGTGAGTCTCTCAGACTCAACGCTGAGGCCTACATCAAGTAGTCTGAGGAGATAGTGCTGCCCTGGGTCAAGAGGGTAGCTGATGGAAAATCATATGTCAGGCAACAGGACTCTGCAGGGGATTCCATAGTCGTCTGGAGGCCGTGGTAATGACGATTTTATTGAATGAATTTACTCATTAGCATTTCAAGATATTTTGTTTAATTTTGGTAAATATATCTGTTAAAATGATATGTCAGTTTTATTTTCATTTTTTTGCGTAATTTAGATAGCAATTTATCCATTGAATCCATGGTGTATCAAAAATACTTTTACACAATTTGGGGGGCGAGTTCCTCACACCAAAACAAGGACAACGTCTATATAAACATGTTCGCAAATCCTTCGTTTTTGAGTTAAGTTTAAAGAAAGTTTAAGGTAGGTGGTGCTGTGTCGCCATGTAGACTAGGTTACATTTGACATTCATGTATATTTGTGGCTAGTCTGTCTTCAACGTGAGATAACTAAGAAGTGTTCCCTTTAACAACGGCATGATATTCATATTGTGAGCAGACAGATATGATTTTTGCAAACGGCTGCGTGAATTGCAATGGATGCTAGGCTGCACCGTTATATCAGATTGCGTTTCCAGACCGAAGGTAGACCGATTCATCTAAACTTTGCTGCTGTTTATCGTCCAGACCTGATAGAGGATATACCCCTGCTAATAAGAAGATGCATGTTGTTCATGTATGATGGAAGTCCAGTACATTTTAGTCACATTGTTCGCGATGCACCGGTTGACATCTACAATGAAAGTTGGACAGGTGGTGGAGAAGCAGCTCCATGGCAGTTGCCCCAACCTCAATCCTTTGGATTTTTATCTGTGGGGCCACATAAAACAGTTGCTTTATGCAGCATAGATTAATAATACAGAGACACTTTATCAACGTGTCATGACGGCCTGCAATTCCATTTGACACCGTGTGGGAGTATTTGAAAGCGTCCACCAGTCAATAATCCAATGGGTGCATGTGTGTGTAGAAGCAAGAGGAGGACATTTTGAACATTTGTAATGAGTTACTGTGTTGAGGTACAACGATGGCCTTTTGAACATATGTTTATATTGACATTTATTACGTTTTGGTGTCGGGAAACAGCCACCAAAGTTTGTAAGAGTATTTTTGATACATCCTATATATATATATATATATATATATATATATATACAAGTATATGATTGGTGTATATGGAATGAATTCCAATAACCAACAATTACTATTATTAAAAGAGTGCTCAATACAAAGTAGAGCAGATATAATTATTAATTTTTAAAGAAAAAAAAATTTATAACATAAATATGTTATAAAATCACTACAAAAATAGCCATTTTGTTTCAACACCCTCGGTGTCTTATCAAGAGATCACTTGATAAGACACCGAGGGTGTTCAAACAAAATGGCTATTTTTGTAGTGATTTTATAACATATTTATGTTATAAATTTTTTTTTTCTTTAAAAATAAATAATTATATATATATATATATATATATAATTTGGTTTTAGGCAGAATTCTTTGTGTGTGTTTGCATTTATATACCTTTATATATATTTATATAGGAGAAAATGATATATACATTTTTATACACCAGAAAAACCCATGACAAGCTGTAAAAAATGTGTTGCATGTCGTCCTTTTGGATTTCATCGGACTAAAGTAATGTTTACGTTGATGTGATTACAAGATGAGCATGAAGGAGAGCGGGGTCGGTGAAATTTAAAAAATTAAATGATGTAAACATTTTGTTGTCATTGAATGCGCTAAGCGAAATACGAAGCAAGAAGTGTTTTGCACATTTTCAAAGACTTGAATGAAGTTCAACCACAAAATCCCCATACTCGGAAAATTTATCTCCCCTTGTCAGGGTAACATTAGAAATATTTGTGCCAATTTTTATATATCATATATGAATACTGGACATTCCCCCCCCCACAATGAAGTGGAAACCTTGAGGCATTTGAGATATTGTTCTACAGAAGGATGCTGAGAATACATCTGAACATGTGAGTCACGATGAATTTTTAAGAAAAATGGGAACAAAAGGACACTTGTACTGAGAATCAGAAAGAGAAGGCTGAAAAATCTGGGACACATTATGAGGAAAGATGCTTTGGAGAAATTGACACTTACAGGGCAAATTGGGCATAAGGAAATAAAGCTTAACCTACCTAATGTGCTTGTGATGGCAGAATAGAGACTAAATGGTATAGTATGGAGACAAAGACTTGGAAGTTGTGGAGAGCTATGATAGCCCACGCCCTGAAGTGATATAATATTATGTTGGTGCAAAAATAATGTCGTTTTTTCACATGTGAGAAAACGACATTATTTTTGCACCAACCTAATACATATTAGAAAATTGTAATAAATTTGTAGGTTAAAGTTTGTTTAACTTGTGTGAGAGGGAAACAGGCAGACATGCAGAGAAACTGACAGTAACTGACGGTGATAAAGACATTAACTGTACTGACCTAACCAGAATTATTTCAAATAAACCTGATAGTTCGGTCCTCTCATCAAAAATGACTTTCTTAACTTGCGAACCAGTTTTCAAAAGACACGCTTTTCCTGTATCACTGTATTTTTAGTTCCTACCACAAAACAATTCCAGCCAAAATTGTTTAGAGAGATAACAGGTTTTTACTTAACTGTTTTTAATGAGTTTCTCCTTCGTTCGCATTTTTCCGTATGGTACGTCCGATGGCACATCATTTTGTTTTGTTTTCCTTCAAAACTGGAGGTCAGAGCTCATATACATAAATAATTACATTTAAAGATTGCCTGACGCCGCGTGATGATGAGAAGGCTATTCTGGTATATCATTGACGAAAGTAATGAATCCGACACTCACTGGGTGCCCATTACTGGAAAACTGTGTTAGATTGAGTAAACGTCTTCACTGGAACATTAATATTGCAACTTGGTATCGAACTAATTAAATGTCTGTAAATGTATAAGCTAAAATGACATGTCCATCATTAATTAACCATACCTAAGGATCGGAAGCTCATGAAGGATTGAAATAAGGTTCAAATATATATATATATAGATAGATAGATTATTCTAGAATCATTTTCCAACTTATTCAAGATCTTGGCCTTCTCTATCCTTCTAACATTCTTTCATGGAGCAACAAGGTGTCTCACAGGTTTCATGTACGATTTCATTTTCAAGTCTTTTTTTCCTTGCCCTTTGGACTGTCATAGCTGAAACTCCTTTCTCACGGGCCAAACTTCTTATGGGTTGGGTTGGATCTTTTCTAATTGATCTCTTTAGCTCTAAGTTGAAATGATGATCCCTCTTCCTGTTGTGACCTCCTGATCAAGTCTTCCTCTATACTATCCCTCTTTTTTAAACTTATTCACCATTCTCTTGATGGTTCTTGAATGGACTTTGAAGATGGAAGCCAGGGTATGAATGTTGCTGCCATTACTGAAGGCCTGAATTATCTTTTTCCTCTCACCATTACTCAGTTGGGAAGACAGTAGGTCTGACACAAAACGATTTTAACCTGTTTTTTTTTCTAACTGAATAACTCAAAGGGATTTTCAGTGATTCTTACGACAAATGGCGTCAAGATCGCTAAATGTCTTATCTGAAAACCTGGAAAAAAGAAACTCAATTAGTTTAGTGGTTTTTTAAATATTAAACATTTTGTGGGATGGACAGTTATGCTGTTACACAATTTAGGCAATTTTTCTGCTACATCCGGTATTTTAAAATGTAGATAGATAGATGGGATAAAATTATATATAAATTTTATATACCAGAACCCTGTTAGGAAAATTAATGTCAAAGTGGGAAAATATTTTTGTGTAATGCGTTTCATGCTTAGGAACTTCATCGGACTAAAGAGATAGAGTGAAGTGTGCGTGCGTGTGTGCGCGTGTGTCTGTATGTAAAACCCATTTCATAGAACGCACAGATAATGCAGGCTAATTATAGACAGAGAGCACTATGCTCAGATCCTAGGCAAAAGTGCTAGTTCATACATAATATATATATATATATATATATATATATATATACATGCGCGCGCGCGTGTGTGTGTGTGATAAGATAAAGAAATAGGAAAATGTTTAGCAATCTAAAATATTTTGCCTTTATTAAAGCTTAATCAGAGAGTGATGCATGGAGAAAAAGAAGTAAGACATTTTTGTATTTTTACTTTTGTTTGATTCTCATTGGTTAATCATGTTTCATGTGCATTCGAATTGTTAAACGAATGTTAGTATACTTTACGGCGTCCCGAATTCAAGAAATGATGACGCGTCCCTTCGAAGTTCCAATTGGAATCCGTTAATATCTTGGAACTTTGAAAACAAGCTTCGTCTGTCCTTGATTTCGGAACGCCATAAATTATATTAATGCATGTCTTAATGTGTTTGGGTGTCAATCTGAGGACAGTGCAAAGGATTCGGAAAGATGTGTATGAGTCTAAAGGTGATTACGAAAGGGTTTGGTGTGATCACTAGTGATAGCGACGTTATGTGTTCATTCATCTTCATACAGGGTCCCCGACTCAACACAGAGTTTTATGTAGTGGCGAATTATATTTCTAATGATAGAATAATTTAATGGCGTATTTGTTTTTGCTTATGTCAGGATGACTGCTTGTGTTATTTTTTCTAAAATTCATTAAAGCAAATTTTATTTGCTCATGTTTTTATATGTCATGTATAGAACGCTTGACAACATCAGCAAATGAATTTATTAAATATTTTATACACATTTTAAAATAATTTTTCCTCTTTTTACATTATTCGGACTGTCATCATATTCGAGTGGCCGGAATGTCAAACTGAACCCTTTATTTCGCTCACTGGGGTAGACTGTTCTAATTCCACGTGCCATGTCTAATTGATGTCAATTATCAGTTATCTCCTGTTAATTCACCTCTCCAAGTTTTCCACTGCTTTAACCAGGTATTGAACTCACAAATCTTTGGTCCTCTCACTGGATCTAACCAACGCCTTTATCCACTGTGACATGTATCCTTAAGGACATTTGTATATGAATTTCTGGGGCTTTTAAATTTAATGTCTTCAAAAACCATTTTTACCAGTCCTCATATTGCAATTTTTGATGTTAACATTCCATGTTTTTACCAGAGCTCATATTGCAATTTTCTTTGTCATTATTGCTTTTCTCTAGCACTCCTTATTACTGGTTCCCATAATGTATTCATTTCTATGCTTAGTCGGCTCAGGAGATTTTTGTGGCCTAGCATATGTGCTGATTCTTTAAGTTTACGAATTTTCCAATGTTGTTCTTTGTCTATGATTTCAACCTGATCGTACAGAGGGCGGTGATCTCCCTTTTCTTTCCATATGTGGTCAGCCACGCCTGATTTTTTCCACTTCTTGTCATGTTACAGCTTTTTGGTGTTCTTGAAACCTTACCTTTATATTTCTTTCCGCAACGGCACGTGATGGCGTACACACAGTCTTTAGTCATGTTCTCCTCTATGGGGGATCTTACTCGGGAGAGATATCTGCGAAGTGTCGTACAGCTTTTGAAGGTTGTCCTAATGTTATATAGACCGCAGATCCTTTGTATTTTCTCCGATAACACACACATAAGACTGTTTTCTGAGTGTTGTTGTCCTATTCTTGTAGCCGCCTATCCCAGTTTATTGGGGCTGTTTCCCGTGAAAGATCTTTTATTTAATGCGCGTTGTTTCTGTTGTATCATAATGGCTTCGAATATGTTAAGTTTTTCTTTAAAGTAAGGGGATTTTATAAGCAAGCTTAGATATGGCACACGGCCGAAAGTTTGGAGCACCTAACGAGGATCGAACTCACTACGCAGTTGTAATTAATCTTGCAAAACGAGCTTGCTAACCATTACACTACGTCGAAGTGCTCTTTTCTTTACAGTATCTTCGGTAACAAAGAAAATACTGAACTGTTACGTGACATCTGTCTTTCTTTACGGCAGCGAATGTTGGACGATTTCCTCAAAGATGAAGAAGAAACCCGAGGTGACAGATATGTGGTTCTACAGAAGGATGCTGAGGATATAATGGACTGAGCGAGTGAGCAACTATGATGTCTCGGAGAGGTTGCAAACAAAGAGGAGGCTTATACTTAATATCAGGAAGAGGCAGCTGAAGCTTCTGGGACACATATTGAGGAACGATGGCCTGGAGAATCTGATACTCACGGGTCGAATAGAGGGAAAGAGAGGCAATGGAAAACAACGTGTGACATACCTGGCGGCCTTAAGCAAGTGGATGACAGAACGTGGTATGGGGGAGGAAGCAAAGGGAAGGAAGTTGTTGAGAGCTGCAAGGGATAGAGGAAAGTGGAGAGCCATGATCGCCTACGCCCTGAAAGGACATGGCACATAAGAAGAAAGAAATAAGTGCTATATAGTATTTTGATATTATCTACTAATATTTGTCTCATGCAAATCGTCGTATTTTGATTGTTATATAATGATCGATAATTGATGTTTCAATACGGGACAAGTTAACCTACGGGAGAATGTGATAACCGTGTTAGCAATGTAATATTTTTTTTTATTATTGATATTGCATATAAGAATAGATAAACAACATCGTTTTTACATAGGCGGGAATTTTTAGGTCGTGGGTTATTATTAATAACTAGGATAGATGTTTAGAACTTTTTATAGTAAATGGTAAATCTCAGATTTTTGGCGTTGGGATAATTATGTTTTGTGTCTCGGTAAATTATTAGGTTGGTGCAAAAATAATGTCGCTTTCTCACATATGTTACTATGTGAGAATACGACATTAATTTTGCACCAACCTAATATAATGTTGTTTTTTGATAATAGAGAGCATCTGGTTACAATAGAATAAATTAATGGTATTTTTATTTTTGCTTATATCAGGATGACTGCTTGTGTTATTTTTTTTTCTAAAATTCTTCAAAGTATAATTCTATTTGCTCGTCGACGAAATGCTTTGGAAAATTATTTTTTGATAAGTGATGGATATTGACTCGGACTGAGGAATCGAAGAGCCGAGTTCGAATTCCAGCCGAATCTATTACATTCACTTACCTGCTAATACCCTTGGGAAAGGTATGAATCCATTTGCTCCCCAGTTATGGATAAATAACAGCATAGACTGGGTTCTATAGCCTTGGATTGTAACTGGTCTACCGCAGAAATGACAACCTATTGTGGGGAAAAAAATCTGCCTCGTCAGTCATGCATCGAAAGATACATGATCGCCTAAGCGCATATCATACATGGCACATAAATGACCTATATTCTTTTATTTCACTTAATTTTGTTTTATTTCGTTTAATTTTGTTTCATATAGCTTAATAATGTACCCGAAGAAAAAATTATTTTGGCACTGTTAATCATACTTTCTATAACAGCTACTTTATATCTGTCGGAATTTTTGTAACTGAGAAGGCAATTATTTTGTGGATGTGTGTGTTTAATTGGGAAGTAATAAAGTGGCTCTTTGCCTCGACTAAACCATCAAGGACAGGGAGTCTGCTATTAAATTCATAAGATGAAGTTATTCTCAAAGGTTTCTTTGTTTATTTCATCAATGTTAGTATGAAAATGTTCTCGATGCATTGACCATATTTAGAAAGGTTTAGTGAAATTTTTATTTTGCTTTACGAAGTGGGTATTTTTCAGTTTCCTAGTTATTAGCAATAATTAGATTAAATGTTGCTTTTATAAGTGTAGCTTAGATGTGACACAGGTCGAAAGTATAAGGCACCCAGCGAGAATCGAAATCAATATTCATTTATAACTGATCTAGTGAGACAAACTTGCTAACCATTACACCACGTCGCAGAGACCCATAAATAGGTTAGATGTTTGGGATTTTTATAGTAAATGGTACCTGTAAGTATTTATTGGGATCGTTAAATGATATGTACCTATGAATATATACAGTTGTTTACAGTTAAGTAGCATCTGGTCACGGTCGGATAAAATAATGGTTTATTTATATTGGCTTATATTAGTGTACTCTTAGGTTGTTTTATTTTTTTTTACAAAAATGTTCAGTGGAATTTCTAAAGTGACGGATTTTTTTATTAATCCGACAGATTTTATTACTTAAGTTTTATTTTTATTGGATACCCCTATTTCAGTAGACGGGGCGTCTATTTATTAAAAAAATATATTTATTTATTTTCAGGTTGATAGGCGTATCACACACACACATACACACAATAATTGCCTTCTCAGTTACAAAAGTCCCGACAGATATAAAGTGATATTTGGGACATCATTTCTTCTCTCCTCTCTCATGACAAACTCACCAAATCTTATCTTTGGTCAGGAGTAGTTTATATGGATAGGAGGGAAAGATAACGATTGACTCTAGACTTGAACAGATTGAGATTGTAATAGTCAGGGAAACATTCTCTGGGGTGTCTGTTCCATAGGTCAGTGGTTCGCGGAAAGAAGCTGTTTGGGTGGAACTTACTTCTCGCCGATGGAATACGAAGCAAATGTGGGTGGTTTGCTACTCTGTAAGTGGCATGACGGGTTCTAGCCATGAAGATCTGACCTGGTGGACCCAGGAGATGCAGTCGTCCGAGCACTTTCCATGGTAGTCGCGATAGATCAATGAGAGACTAGCCACATCCCGCCTGTGAGAGAGAGAGAGAGAGAAGTTGGAGGGCGGAAAATAATTCTTCTCTCACAAGTACTCGAAGACACTTTTGAATATCAAAACTATAAAGTGAGGGCTGGGCAGCTCCTGCCCAAATATGGGAACAGTACTCCATTTTCGGCCTGATCTAGCTCTTATAAAGGTAGAGGATAGCATAAACAATCAGGTGCTTACTAGAGAGGTACAGAGAGCCTTTCATTTTACCTTCATCTTTTGCGATGGATCGTATATAGGAATTCCACTTGAGGTCGGGTGTGAGTTTGGGGCCCAATATCCTCTCGTTCATCGTGACGAGCGGTAGTTCGGGGTCTGATCGGCGATGACGGAATGCAACCAGTTTGATTTTAGAGGCATTGAATGCAACCAGCCAGTTCCTCACCTCCACACACACACACACACACACACACACACACGGGGAAGTTAGTGTTAGATCAGAAGAGAGGTCAACTGCCAATCTCTGATCATCAAGACTTTTACAGTTGCTCTCTGTATATAGTCGCATCATCGACGTTTACAATTAATCGGAGTATATTCTTAGGTAGATCATTTATGCAAATCAGAAGGAAGGTTGATCCCAGAAGTCAGATAGGCATATTGCGTCTATGTATTTTTATGCGGATCCTTTCAAATTGTCTAATGAGTTTCTTGATATTAAGTTGAAGTTCATCAAGAAAGGTTCCGTAGTTGATTAATTTCATCTTAACATCAAGAAACTGGTTAGGCAATTGGGAAGGATAAGTATAGAAGTAGACAAAATATATCTATATTATTCAATGAAATATATTTTAATGAAGATATGCTCCCTAAATACACACACACACACACACACACACACACGCACATATATATATAGAGAGAGAGAGATAGATAGATAGTAATGATACAATATGGTAATCCGTATGGAATTTCCAGGAGGATATACAGGGGTTGAACAAATTAATTGGAACACTTGTTAAATTCAAAGAAAATTTATTTAATATGGAGTTGGTCTTCCTTTAGCTTCCCAGACAGCTTTAATACGTCTAGGAATGGAATCATACATCTTCCTGACTTCATTCTGAGGAATTTTCAGTCATTCTTCCATTAAAACCTTCTCCAGTTCTTTACGACACGACGGTGGAGGATAGCGGCTCTTAACTTGTTGCTTCAAAAGGCACCACAAATGTTCAATAACATTAATATCTTGAGGTCGAAGTGAATTTGAGGCCCAATATCCTCTCGAGGCATGGGGTTTCCTCGAGGGGACATCCGTTCATCATGACGTGCGGTTGTTCGGGGTCTGATCGGCGATGACGGAATGCAACCCGTTTGATTTTAGAGGCATTGAATGCAACCAGGCAGTTCCCCACCTCCACACACACACGCACACACACACACGGGGAAGTTAGTGTTAGACCAGAAGAGAGGTCAAGTGCCAATCTCTGATCGTTACGACTTTTACAGTTGCTCTCTGTATATAGTCGCATCATCGACGTTTACAATTAATTGGAGTATATTCTTAGTTAGATCATTTATGTAAATCAAAAAGAGGGTTGGTCTGAAAAGTAAGCCCTGGGGAACGCCTGCCTTGCCCGCCAAGGCCTCGGAGGACTGTCTGTTAATAAGTACCTTCAGGGATCTACCAATTAGTAAGGATTTTATAACGGAGAAAACCTTTCCAATGATTCCTTAACCGGAGAGCTTGTGTAGCAAGCCTTCGTGCCACACCTTTTCGAAGGCCTTCGAGATATCTAATGCTATGGTTCTTACAATATATATGTTGTCAAGGGCCTTACTAATTCTGTTTGTAATGGACATCAGCAGTGGATCGGGATGATCGAAGCCCATACTGCTCGTCACATAAGAAGTTGTTCCTATCCAGGTGCTCAACGACCTTCTTGTTTGTTGATTAAGGCCTCAAAAAGCTTACTGGTGATACTGAGGAGACTAATGGGTCTGTATTGGGAGGTGGGATCGGTTGTCCGCATTCTTGAAGATCAGCCATACGCTTGCCACTTTCCACAGGTTTGATAAAGATTTCTCCTTCAAGAATCGGTTAAATAACTTTACTAGAATTGAGGATAATTCTGGGCTGACACATTTAAGGACGACCACTGGAATTTTGTCTGGGCCAGCGGCTTTTTTGTGGGGTCGAGGTTCTAGAGACTTCTATTCTAGAGACGTATATTACTGAGATTGTGCTCAGTGAGACGTGGGAAGTTTGGGAGTGGGTGTCCTTTGTCATCCAACGTTACGTTTAAGGCAAAGATCGAGACGAAGAGTTTTGCCTTATCTGTCCAGTGGGATCTGACCTTGTGGCCATTAAAAATCGTAGCCACAGCCGCTTTACCTCTGTTCATAATTTGGTTGCTGATCTTCCAGAATTCGTGGATAAGTGCCACACGGATAAACATATAAGGGATATCAGGGCCCTCGTATTTTCTTTCCCTGCCACAGGAAAATCTGTCCTTGATGTAGGCACCGAGCCCGTGTCCGTGGCGGTTTAGGTGGTCGTATTTTGTTATAATGGACAAGTAGCCCGAGATTTTAAGCTCCCACAATGGGATTGAGGTATTAATACCTGTTTCGGATAGGAACAGGCAGTCAGTTTGAGATTGAAGACGATGGAGTTCCACTTCTGCAACGTTGGAACTTAGACTCCTTAAATTGGTGTAAGAAATGATAGAACTGGGTTCTACTTTCTTTTCTTTTTTTAGGTTGGGTTTACTAGTTTTGTTCGTTTTCAATTTGATTGCTTTCATGATTGTTTTGGTTGGTTTAGTGGATTACTAGTAGACAGTGAAAAAGACACCTATTAGAGATGTACACATAAATAACCTGGGTTGACTAGCCCGGAGATACTGCCCTAACCGTACCCATCATTATGGCATCGAGAGGCCACAATGGACACCACTGCACGGCCCAGAAACCATTCACAAAATGGCAGTACAACAGACCTGATATTATACACCTACTGATAGGATAGCCTCCTTCGAAGTTACTCGATGTTCGGATCCCTATCAGGCGGATAACGCCAACTCTCAACAACAAAAAAAAACGTTTATCTCCAGCACATTTAATGAGGGGACAAATAACCCAGGCGCGATACTCCGAATGTATGTGTCTCGTCCGCCTAGAGGTCAAGGCAACAGAACTCCTCCATGGGTCAGAAGCATCGTACCGGTCAGACACTTAGGGCACCAAGGCAAGCTTGCTTATATACATGAGGACTAAAAGTCCCATTCGGAAGACAGGGAGTGATGAAGGTTGTTCGGAGGTGTATGCGCATTCCCTACCCCCATTTGAGTTAGTTTCAGGAACATAGTCGTTAGGCTGATGGCATATGGAGAGAAAAAAAAAGAAAAAGAGAAGACAAAATGTTTAAAATTATAATGTAATTACTCCTGTAACAGACACAAGACGCGAATTGACAGTTGTTCAGAGAATTCATTAGAATCGGCTTAACAAGGGGACAGGGGAAATATTATGGATAGGCGTTATAAAGTTTTTATGTCCCCAGTTCACTTCTTTGGAAAATGTACGATATTTGCACACGAACCCGTTTACAACGCCAGAAAAAAAAACTTCCAGTAAACGTAATGCCAATTGACACTTAACAATAAATTAGTGTGCAAGTAAACAGTACAGACGCCGTCGAACCTTATATATATATAATATATAACATCTATATATATGTATTAGGTTGGTGCAAAAATAATGACGTAATAATGTCGTTTATGACGTTAAAAATTCGTCAAAAACGACATTATTACGTCATTATTTTTTGCACCAACCTAATAACATATATATACCTATATATATAACATCCCTCTATATATAACTTATATATATAACATACATATATAACTTATATATATATATATATATATATATATATATATATACTTATATATATAACTTATATATATACTTATATATATATATATAACTTATATATATATATATATACTTTATAAGTTATATATATATAACTTATATATATACTTTATAAGTTATATATATATATATATATATATATATATATATATATATATATATATATATACTTACATACTTGCCTGATAGCAAGACTTAAGACAGAAATTTAAAGAAAAATAACATAATTTTACATAAAAATATAGAAATAAAAACAGTAACATGAGTCAGTTAAAACAAAAAAAAAGTTAAACAGAAAGAGATTGTCGAAAGCATACATAGGACCGGCAAAGATTTCTTCGGTGGGTTCTTGTTCAAAAAGTGTTGCCGGCACAGAATATGAATGGCGCTTTCGTCGGAAGATGGTGGGTGCTGGTGGGTCTCTGGCCAACACAACGAACTATCCTGCTACTATGAACGTGGGATAGAGATCGCTTTACTTTAACGGTATTTTTAGTGGTATTTTGAGTAGACGCTCCGTTTATTTATTAAACAGTATATTTTTTTTATTTTCGTTTACCGGCCTGAATTTTCGAGAAATCTTATTAGAGGAAAATATGAACTCTCCGGCAGGATCCACTAAAACTAACGTTTAAGTGATAAAAATCTGTCGGATAAATAATTTAAAAACCCACCCCTATCTTTACAAATTCCTTTGTTTACGTTAGAATACGAAATTGAGTAGATATGTCTATTTCAAGAGTCAGAGAAAAATCTCTGTTTAAAGGCACTATTTAACTTTGCTTGGTCATCGAGGAACTCTGTAGCCGAGAGATTAAAGCACGTCAGATCTAAATAAGGTTTCCACCAGGGGGACGCAGATTCGAATCTTGCCGTAGAGCGCATATTTTTCTCTAATAAGATTTCTCGAATATTCAGCCCGTAGACGAAAATACATAAATACACTGTTTAATAAAAAAAAAAAAAGGAACCTCTACTTAAATGCGAATATCCCCTAAAATAACGTTTAAGTAATAAAAATACATGTATATATATACATATATATATGCTTTATATATATATATATATATATATATATATATATATATATATATATATATATATATGTGTGTGTGTGTGTGTTAGTTTGCATATATATATATATATATATATATATATATATATATATATATATATATTAATCGAATTTATCATAAGCAAGGCAGTAAAGCCAGTAAGACGCAAGGAGTTGGTGGGTGAGAAAGAATTAGAAAACAGAAAAGTTATTAAGAGTGAGAACAATAGAAAAGTAATCAGGAAGACGAGTGACACTGCATTTAAATTTTTGAAGATCAAAGTTGGCCAGAAAGTATGGAGCCGGAAGAGTTCTCCAAGTTAGAACTGCCAGAAAAGAAACTGTAAGCATAGAACTTAACGTTACATCTAACAAATTCAACTGTAAATTGATGACACCTTCTTGCCAATCTAGTCTTTTTTCATGTGCCATGTCCATGATCACCTACGTCCATGGACGTAGGTGATCATGGCTCTCTCTATCCCTTGCAGCTCTCAACAAGTTCCTTCCCTCTGTTACCTCCCCAAGACCACGTTCTGTCATCCTCGCCAGGTATGTCACGCGTTGCTTTCCCTTGTCTCTCTTTCCTTCTATTCGGCCCATGAGTATCAGATTCTCCTTGTGTCCCAGACAATTCAGCTGCGTCTTCCTGGTGTTAAGTACAAGCCTCCTCCTTGTTTGCAATTTTCTCTAAGGACCTCATCGTCCCTCACACACTCGATCCATGATATCCTTAGCATCCTTACTGCGCTTAACCTTAGAAGACTAACCATGGGTATGTAGTACCCAGCGCAAATTTTACTATTTTTTATTACAATTTTCAGTACCTGATTTTCTTACGTAGATAATGTTTTTTCAATTCCTATTAATGTTAACTCAAAGTACAAAGTTTGAATTGCCTGCATGTAAAATATTTCAAATAAAGATTTATATTTAATATTTTTTTTTTATATTTTCAAAATCGGGTATGATATACCCATGGTTAGTAGTGGTGTAACTTTAATTGATGGTTAGTGTTCTAGGGTTAAATTCATGAAGTCTAGGTACCATAGCGATGAAAGTATTTATAGGCACAGAGAAGCAACTTTACGGTGATAGGAAAGTGAATGAAGCCGAGACACCAGGTCAGGACTCATAATATTGCTAATTCTCGTTTGGATTTTATCAAGAGTCTCTAAATAAAGAGCAAGAACACCAGACCCTTTGTGGCAGCAATATTCTAAAATGTTATTTATATGTAATTTCGTGCATATATGCAAGACTAATTTCAGTTCGTAAACCCACTTATCTACGCACCTGTGAATATGTATACATGTGCATTTCATTAATTGCTTGTATTCATTTTGTAACATACATTCTTCGAATGCTCGAAGATGAGTCTTCAGTCATGTTTTCCTAGCTTCATTAAAAGTTTCTGGGTTTTTTTAACGTGAGAGTTTTTCCCGCCAGATAACCTCACTTCGGTCGATCAAATACAAGCTCTCATCTCGGTAGTCACGTGCTACGAATTCTTCAGACATGCTAATTTTAGTTGCTTTTTTGTTTTGTTTTGTTTTGTTTTGTTTTTTTTTTTTGTTTTTTGCTTTTTGCTTTGGCATTTTTTAAGTGTTTCAACCGTTCTGCCATCGGCCAAGGAAATTCTGGTGATTATGCATATCTACATATATCAGGAACGTACATGGTTGCCTCCTGTTAAACGATATAATTATCTTGTCTATCTCGCAGTAACAAATTAGATACTCATTAGTTGCTCGATTGCTCAGGCCTTGTGCCAGACTATGCTGAACTTAAGAAATACCTACATCATAAATATGCAATCATTTCCTTTCGAAACTTCATCTTTTCCCACGATGTCATTCTAAAGTAATCTGGTTGTACGATAATTACGATGTTCAAAGATAAACATTTCAGAGCGGTTAATGTGATTTCAGATTCAACAACAACGAACTACAACTAGTTATTAAATAAATATTTAATAACGTAACTCGCTGCCGTTGAATTTGATCAGAAATGATCATCCATTCTAATATAAAGACGCACGAAGCAGAGGACACAGATATATTGCAAAAGAATCAAATACCCTGGTTTGTAGTCCAATGTGGGGCTACGACTCCACGACCTGAAACATGTCGGAGAAAAACTCTCAACATTTCGACATCACCTTAGACCGTTGGTTTAACAGGTTGTTCTTGTCTGGGTACGTCTGCTTCTCTTCCTGACAGAGCCTACAAATATTATCAATACATCTGTAACTCTACTTAATACACTTTCTTGCCAGTTTAGTTTAGGGAAGAGTTGAAGGAACCAAAAAAATTTGTTCATCCGAACTTGTACTGGCTCAGAGTATATTTATTGGTATGTCTACATTTCGACATCACCTTAGACCGTTGGTTTAACAGGTTGGTCTTGATCTCTATTGTGTCAGTTTTCACTTCTCAAAATAGAAGTCATTAAAAAAAACTCTCGTTTAAGAATTAGTGGATGATCCGGATAAAACTAGTTAGAAAATTCTCAGAGACTTCAGCTATCGTAAAAAGAAATCAGCATAACTAAAACTTATTTGATCTCATCGCTGTCTCGCCACCAACACGAGATTTGTTATATTATGGATTACTACGATCTGAACGATTGTCACAGATTCGTCGAGAACTGTGACTAATGTAATGACCAAGAGAAAAGTTCACGCTAGGTCGGTTCATTTTTCAAACTGGTATGTGAGAAGAGTAATTTAAATTAACCCTATAATAATTAAATACGGGCATTTGGACGTGGTGTAATGGTGCAAGCTTGTTTCACTACATCAATTTGTTTTTTAAGCGTTTCACCCCAAGTAAGGCGGGAAGCCACTAGCACGCAAGGGGTTACTAAGAGTTGGAGCGAGAGCAAAGACGAGTGATAGAAGAAACGATGAAGAGAAGGATAGGGGATAGATCAAGGCATCTGGAGACGTCAATTGACGTTACATTTGAATAGTTAGAGATTATAGCTATCAGGAAAACAAGAAAACGGGGGAGAGTTCCACAGGCGAGAGGTGCGAGACATGAAGCTATTGGAGTAGAATTTAACAGTTTCGACAGTGAAAGGGTGAGAGCGAGATGCCAGCCTAGTAGAACGCTTAAATTCATGAAGTCTGGGAACCAGCGAAAGCAGCTCATCGGAATAGTTACCGTGAAAGTATTTGTAAAAAAGACAGAGGGAGACGACGGTACGTCTACAAGTGAGCGACTGCAGACGAGATGCCAGATCAGGGCTAACTACATTGCATATCCGTCTCTGGATTTTATCAAGGACCTTGAAACAAACAGAAGGGGCTCCA